>OZ023163.1:29078751-29573751 GCA_963678695.2 Diplodus puntazzo
GATCCAAGCTGAACAGGTGCTTTTCCTCTATCTACATCATTAGCTCTTAGAAACTCTGGCCTTCAGGCTTTTTGATAACCCAGTCCCCTTCTTGATATATCCCATTATGTCTGATCACTCTTGGCACTGCATTTTTAAAGAACAATAAAAGTGTTGTATATTTGGCTCACACTTCACATCATCACACTACAGTAGCTTTAATCAGTAGATGCACATTTCAATCAGCTGGTGCCGAGTAGTATGTTTCACAATTAATTACCCTTCATTTTATTATAACAGTTATTATCAGTTATCATTAGTCACTATTTGCTAACAGTGGCTATTTTATACTGACCGCTATCTATTTACCATGGTTATTTAATACTACAATACCCCTAAAAACTATACCCTGGACATTTTTATTTAAGTAGGCTATAGTACCCAAGTAAACAAAGCCCTGCAGCTGCCACAGCCTAATGTTCTGAACATGCTTACCAAACACTTGCTCTGCATGAAGGCAGTATTTGTCATACTTTTTTTGTTGGACTACACATGATTTGTACATTGTTCTGATTATGTTTCTGGCAGTAGAAGAACAGGCTGTCACCGTCTCCAAACAATATGAATGCATGCTGTTTGTCATTCGAGCCCAGGCCATTTCTCAAGGGTATTTTCCCATTTATGACAGGATTTATTCCTCCCTTCTCTCTCTCTCTCTCTCTCTCTCTCTCTCTCTCTCTCTCTACTTCTTTAATATATGTCCTGACTTGCGGGCACTTCCTCATTATTCCTATCTTGATATCTGCCACTGTTAATGAGTAGAGGGACTCGAGTTGCAGAGTTTGAGCATTTGGATTAATGTGGGCGCTGCAGCAGGGAAGTTTGGGAATAGCGCGTGCTCTCCGAGTTCATTACTGTGGATATATGACATTTTAAAGCTGTGAGACGCTGGGCTAATGATGCTCCCCGGTAAACACTGGAGACTGCCAGCCACCGCACCTGAGAATGTTCCACTAATAGCAGGGATGTCAACATGGTGACAGGTCCACTTCCTCTGTGCCCACTGCATTTTCATTTCTTTTTGTGTGGCATGTGTTCTTCCTTCATGTTAATTGATTATGGACCGTTTTTCTGAGTGCATCTGGTGGACATAAGAACAGGAACACCTGTGTTGCATAACAACACAACAAGACAGAAAAGGTCTGAATGTGAGGCTTTTTTTATTTTTTAGAATAGTTTGTGGTTTTATTCAGTATGTCTACACCTTTTATATACCCTTAAAGCTAGACTTTCACTTTCCTCTCCTCTCTGTTTCGCAAGACTCTCGAGTCCGCTGCTTTTAAAGACATCAGCATTTGGTCACCTGACTGATAGAGCATGGAAAGGGACCACAACATGACCATTCATTCCAATGACAGTTGCTCACTAGGCCAGATTGCTGAAAAAGTTCTTCAGGCATCAATGCTTTTGGCCCCATAGAGCATGAAAATAAGTATCCTCTTCTGGCTCACTCCCAGCATGCATGAACTGCACAAAAAATAATATACTGTTATGGCTTAGTTTTTCTTTTTTTTTCTATTGAACCTAACTTTATCCGTGTCTCCTATATCGTGTCTGTTTTATGTTTTTTCTTGACTTTATGACATCTGTTCTAGAAATGTGCTATATAATCAGGTGCTTACTTGCTAATGACTCAAATTAAGGTAATGCAAAGTCATCCTTGAGTGTTTGTAAATTCTCTAAAATTGTATTTTATAAATTTTACGACTTCTTGCTGCAGCAATGATGAATGGGAAAAGGTATTCTTGGGCCAAATTTGACTCTGGATGCTACACCAAAATTACTACATCAGAACATCTCTCCTAGTGAGGAGTGTGTTGGCGGGGGACTCATCCACCATGTCTGTGATGATCACTTATCCCATACCTGTCTACAGGAGAATATTTTGAGGTGCGGCACTGCATTCAAGAGGACTTTTGGAGTAAGCTGTTGCGATTTTAGAAGGCCTTCAAGATAGGTGATCTCTGCTGCTTCCCTATTTAGTCTTTGTTTGCCTCCACTTCCATTTTGATCATCCTTGGTGTAACTATCAGGATGTTTGGTCCATTTGTGAGTGGACAAGCCTCTTGTTGTGGAGAAGGATCAGTAGTCACAGACATACCCTGTCCTTATCCCTTCCAGCCATGGGGTGCAGGGGCAACCTCCTCAGCCTTATTTACCAGGTAGCACAGTGGGCAGTGGACAAGGCACTCGTTGGTGGGTCTTGCAACCTAACAACTGTATCGACTGTACTACCCTACCAACTGTATCATTCGTTCTGACAAGATGTCAATCAGTGGGCCATGCACCTAACCCGCCAGAGTGGTAGACCGGTGTTTCAGAGTAGCCATTTGTAGCTTTTCTTTTTCAGCTTCTTGACTCATTCCAATTACAGGGCTTCGAAAGCGTCCGGCGTTGTTATGTTTTGTCACCACTTCCCCAAGTTGGGAGTGGGTAATTTGTGTGCTTGCTGCCTTCCTTGGATGTGGTAGCTATTTCTCAGGCTCCCTCTCGGGAATCAAACCCTGATTCCCCTTACCCATGGTCACCATGGTAGGCACAGAAAAGTACCATTGAAAGTTGATAGAGCAGATATTCAAATGAGATGTCGCGGCCTAAGAGCCACCCCTCATGGGTTTTAGCAACTGAGCAGCTCTTATGGTTTGAGAAACTGGTGTGCTGTGGAAGCGCTGCTGCGCCAAGGCTGCGCTTGGTAATCAAAACAGTTATTTTAAGCCCAAAAATATATTTTTCCTGAACATAACCAAGTATTGTCTTTGCCTAAACTTAACCAGGTCCAAACCAGTGTTTTCACAACATAAAATAGAAAATGGAACCTAAAGAAACATGAAGTTGCTCCATAAGGAAATGTAACATTTCATTGTGTAGTCTGCAGAAATGTGCATCACCTACATTTCTCTAGTGACTGGCTTCAGTCTCTTACATGGTAAAATATAGTATAACTGGAGAAGTCAGTAAGACATACAGTTGACTAATGTCAACTTGATCATCATAAGCTTCTGATCATACCAGACAAACTAGGCCTTTTGAAATAGCCTTGTGTTAAAACAGAGCATGAGTGTGGTTGGAATTTGTGAGACATTAAATAACATCCATGGATTAGAAGGCTGATTCAAAATCATGGCAGCAATTATTTTATCTTTCTGTCTTTCATAAGCAGAATATTTGACCAGCAAATTCAGTGCCTTGGCTCTGTACAAGTCAAGCCACAGCGCGACAAAAGTTGAGCCAGGTTCAACTTTTTTCCCGGTGGCCTCTGTGGTATCACCCCCACTGAGTCTATGGACTGGCCTCATTCAAATTCTGCAAATGAGGGAACTGCGCTTTTTCATGCAGGGCTACTGTCAGTCTGAACATGGCCAAAGTTGCACTATAGTGTCAAACCTATTGAGTATACTGACTTGAACAAAGCTGTGTTTTACTGGCTGTGTATTCTACTTCATTCATTTGTAAGTGGAAATTGTGCTATTTCTGCTCTCAGAAAGGTATATAGTCTAACACCCTTCAATATAACTCACTTCAAGTGATGGTGTGTTCAACCTTCGAAATTAGAGAATGGTACCATACAAAAGTAAGACAAGAAGCTGTGTATGGACCGTGTCTTATCTGATGGAAAGTGTGTTAATTTACCACTTAGTTTCATTTGCCTGTTAGGTATGAATTTCTTATTCGCACTAGTATTGATTTTGTCATGCAAACATAAAATGGGCAATGAGGGATTTGTGGAAAAGCATTGATCACCTCAGCAGCCTGACAGCAACCTTGTTTTATTTATTTTTTTATTTGAAGTAATGTCATTGTGCAAATGGAGGTCATATTTCAGCTTTATCGAGTCGGGCCCCATTGGCATGGCAGCAACATGGAGTCAGCATAAAAAACACCTTCGGGTAGCAAAGCCAGCCTCTCTTTGGGGGATAAAATATGCCATCCAAACACAAGAAGTATTTATCAAGCCTCAAATTGATAATGTCAACAGCTCGGCCTGGTATAGCCAGCAGCAGAACCGAACCACTTCACAATTGTAGGTAACCCAATGTAACTCAAGCCTGTCACAAGAATCCTCTACTCGAGCAGGAGACAAATTATCTTTTGATTTCAAATGGACCATTTCCTTAAATACCTGTATTCCTAATGAGTCCACCCGCCCCCCCTCCCTGCTCTCGCTCTCTGCTTGTCTTGCTATTAGTGTCCAGGGAGCTAGCAGCGAGCTGCCCGACTGCCTGGCTGCCTGAGTGATTAACTAAGGCTTGGGGCTGACAGCCCAGCTACCCCTGATAGAAGCAGGAGGGGGATAATGTGGGGCTCTGTTTAGCAAGGCGGAGAGGACAGGAGAAAATAGTGGATGCGTTTGAAAAGGAGCAGAGAGAAGGGTGAGGCAGAGATGATAGAGAGGAGAACAAATGGGCAGAGTGAATGCAGGCTTAGAGGAGGAGAAGGAGGAACGGAAAGTTGTTAGCGAACTGAGCATGAAAATATGGGAAAACATAACTTAGGATGAAGAAACTTAAAAGATAAGAGTTCCTGAAAACAAGACAGGATGCAGGATGGAGATGAAGAGAGAGACCGCAGCTGTGAAGTAAGGATGATGGGGCATCACAGGGAGAGGAAATGTGAAAAGTGGAGGAGGCACAGGGGGAGAAACGATGCACAGGACTGCAGGTGGAAGTCCCTTGTGAGAGGAGAGTTAAGTCTATGTAGTGATAGGGGCTCAAGCAAAACTAATGATCTCGTCCAATTGAGAATAGGCCATCTGAGACTAGCTTATATCTAATGGATGGTGCAATAGGCTGTGCAGGTGTTTCAGATAGCCTTTAGAGAAGTTTTCCCTTAAGCCTCACTATGTATAGCACGTTTGTTGGTATCGAGGTTCCTATGAAACATACACCTATGTGCAGCGTTTCTGTTTTCTCAGCCACGCAGGTGACTGTTGTGAATCAAGCTGACAGCTGCAGGTTGAAGTCCGTGAAGTGCCGATGAGAGGGTGCAGTTTTAGAACCGATTCTCCTGTGGATGCGGAGCCGAGAGAGAAAACAGGTTCATTAGCACAATGGAGCGGCACATGACAAGAGAGAGAGGGGGGAAAAAAGATCTGCAACTTCTATCCGTTGGCCCGCATGCGTCAGTTTTGTTCCGATGAACACTTTTCAAAACAATCGAGTCCCTCCGGGCTTCTTAATTGACATCAGCTATCAAGATGCAGCAATTAAAAATTTCCATTTATAACTTCAGCTTTAACGTTGGCTGGGAGTATTTAGACTTTGAAGCTGTTTGTAGACATTTGTTATGGTTTGTTTGTATGTTTTAAACCAAGCGTATGAGTTTCAATTACAGTCACAATGACCGTATGCATTAACAGATATTCTTTATCAGCAGTGACTGCTTAGTTCTCCGTGAAGCTGAGCATCCTAATTCTCCCATCAATTTTCCTGAAATAAATTAATGCAAAAACCCACTGGTCAAGAAAAGATGAATGTTACTGTGCCAGCATTTTTCTCAATCATTATGCATTAGCTGCAAATAGAGCATACATCACACCGCTTTTTCCCCCCGTCTTAAAAGCCCGGAGAAATCCAACAGTTTTGGTGGCAATAACTATTGAAAAATTCTGAGGGGACAGATAAGATTCAGGATTGGAGTAGTGCGGCACATTAATTTTCTTTTCTATATGAAATCACGGTGGCAGCGTTTTCCCCCTAGAAAATGCTGGGCTCTGTATTTTGTCACCTTATTAGTGCCTTCCTGTCCTGCTGCTGCTTCGGGTACTTTCCATATATGACAATCTGACAAGCTGTGGAAAGCCACCGGGCACTTTTAGGTGAGAGTGTCACTGAGGAGCGATGGGAACAATGTTGAAAAATAATAAATTCTGCTCTCATTGAAGCCTATGGGGCCATATCTTCATTATGGTTCAGTACCCCTGGTTATTGTAATTTGTGTTATTAATGTGTAGGTGGATATTAAGGATAGTATTCACTGACAATTTGCCAGGAAGAGGGAGGCTGGTTTAACTCATATTTCAAACCGCTGTGCGGAGAAAAAAGATTTTGGAAAAATAATATTGGCTGTACAGCACATCTGTCTTTTGTCTCTATTAAAGCAAAAGAAGAAGTTATACAGAACCTACACATTACTCTCAAACTCATGCACTTCCTGTTCTGCTTGTATAAAAAGAAGAAAAAAATGTTATCTCCCCCTTTTCTCCCCTAAAGTGAGAAACAGCATGGAGGCGTTAAACAACTTCAGAGGAAGCGAGCGAGAAAAAGTCTGAAAAAGGGCGATTCACCAACTGGGATCAAAAATACTGCAACCTGTCATTTCCCATCTCAGCTGCACTTCTGGCATTGTCCTTTGAAGTCCTCTCAGAGGCATTAAACCAGGGCTAATTATCATAATAGAAATGTTAATAGCAGAAGTGCAAATCACAACAGTGAGCAACCATCAGGAGGCACACACACACACACAACGACAGGCATTGATTAAAGGGAAGAGTTCAAGAGCCGCAGTGTGAAAAAGTAGAAAAAGTGACCCTTTGACTGTGGATTTTCATTAAGGGGGAATCTAAACAGTGCCAGTGTTAAAAGATGCACAATTCATAGGCATTATCACATCCATGGCTGCACAGAGGAAGACTGACGTGTATGCCTTTGCACAGCGCAGCCAATTATTTCCCACTCCGAGAGACTACTGCTGTGCTGACTCTCAAATACTGACACATTCAGCAACAGCGTTTGAAGAATATTTCCCCCCTTCACCTTCATACTCCGTGAGGAAAAGGAAAAAAATGCTACTGCGAGTGTGCGCCTTTGGAAATCAACTTATTTCAATCAGATTTGCACTAAATTCTCCAAAGGGTATAACGACAGATGTGTTAAAAGCTGCAATTATTTTTATTTATCATTTCGCCTGTGTTGTTGCTGAGGCCCTGAGGAGAGGCACGAGGTGGAGGTTGCACAGAAGCAGAGTTCAGACACCAGAGATGATGACAGAGGGAAATCAAGCCTACGGCCAAATCCCGCTCTCTCCTCTGTTCCTGCATCACATGTGAAAACAGGGTTCAAATAAACCTCATTGAAGGCTGAATTCCTATTCGTATCAAATCAACCTTTAGCACTTTTCATTGTAAACAATTTAAAACACTGCCTGTCGGCAAAAGGCAGGCAGCCATCTGTCACTGCAGTGCTTCGCTCCCTCTCAGGCGTATTCAAAGATCCTCTAAATCTGCCTGACTAATCATCAAAACGATCAGTTTCTTAAAAAGCGATGATCATACACTGTTTTTTTTTTCTTCTTGTTTTCTGTTTTGCCTGAGGGGGGCCCTGGAAGATGTAAGAACTCCAATCCCCATACCCCATCCACTATTTAAAACCTCCTTGTTCCTTGTTAATTATAATAAAATCCTGCTTACATTACCACACTGACATATTAAACAACACGATTATGAGCACCCTCGTCTGTTTGATTGCTGAGTTAAGAATATAATGGTTGCTTTTAGTTAAAGCATTTTTCCATCGAGTTTGTAACTTGAGGTTACCTAGCTATTACATTCTCTTCGTCCCATGAGGCTTTGAACAGCTTTTCACTGGCGTCAGCTGATTTACAGAGCTACATCTATGGTACTGCTTCCCCTCCTTGAAAAACAAAAGTAAGACGGAATAGGCGATGCCTATTGTACATATCAGCCAGTAAACCACAATTAGGAAAGAAAGAAAGAATGACAAGCTGTCGGCGTGCAGCCTTCAGCCCCCCCCACTCCCACCTCACCGCACAGCGTGATCCGCTGGCTGGATGCTTTCGTCTGACTAAATGCTGAATTTATGAGTCTTTAAATGAATACTTTAAGAAGCAAGGATTTACATCCTGCTGTGGGGACTTTAAGTGTTTTTGTTTAGCATTTGTTGAGACAAGTTGACACTGAATATTTATGATTTCTTAATTTGCGGGGAGACAGGCTTACATTACAAGTGACAACAACACATGGATGTAAAATCGTCTGTCCGTGCTAACTGTGGTACCCAGCTTGTTCATGGACTCAGAATGTTTTGATCAGCGCTACTTTTTGCTTCCTCCGGTGTTCTTTTAAAAGTTTTCACAGCTGCAGATCATTCAGAGAATCCCTGAAGACCTAACAAAGACATATGCATTATGTGCTTTATTCCTTAAAACCTAACTAGAGACAAGGAATGCAAATAAGCCTCGGCTAGAAGTTCTATATTATATTGGTGCCTGTTCAGCTCAATATTCTGAGCCATAATTTAACGGTGACAAGTTGTTTTCTTGATGGTGAGTTGAGAAATGTGGCTGGTGTGGGGTTTACATGTCCAGGAGCCCTCGGAGCCATTAATCAGCTCTGTGTGTGAGTTGCAGATAAACTGAGTTCGGCACCCAAGCCAGATGTTTGGAGATGTTCTAGCATGTGCATTTTCATGGAGGGACAGAGAGGTGATCCGGTCAACTTTAGGAGGTAAGAAGTGACACCAGTAGAGTTAGGTGATTTAAAGATGAGCTATTCCAGATGGAGGAGATAGATCAACTCCCTTTTCGCTTATTGGATAGATGGACCCTCAATCCACCAACGTGAGTAATTAGAAGAAGTAGGTAGGTGCAGGCGAATGGACTTTAAAAAGGCCCGCACGGGCAGAGAAAGGATGGTGGTCACTTGTAGATTTCCTAAGATCAAAGGCTCGAGAGGATTTCTGGTAGAGCAGAGGGCAAAGCATTGGGCAGAACTTTGCCAGGATTTGAGAACACCAGGGAGTGGCCACACTGGTTTGGACGCATCATCATCAAACTATACACTGACACCTTCAATGAAGACAGCCCAGAAACAACAGTTGCATTTGATCTTGATGTAACAATGCCTATATGTATTATCCCTGTTAAAACTCCCATTAGTAAGGTTGTTGACTTTGAGTGTCATTTGCAACTCTGTGTCAGTTCTACTATCTTGCCAAGAGGTTCTTTAAATAAATCAATAAAGATTCAATAACTACAGTACATTTTGCAATGGGATCAGACCAGCTGCAACATCTTCACGTTCTGACCGATTAATACCCATGTAATAATGTAGTGATTTATACTGAGACTACATGCAACTTCGAACTTGCCCTTGATTTTGGTCTCAGCTGCACACCTGCAAAGTTTCATGACTGCATAATGTATACATGGTTGTCAGTCTGCAGGCAGGCAGGCAGGCAGAGATATAAACACCTGGCAAATGACTCAAAATTGCTTCTATGTTAGTTCACGCTAGAAAAGGTGTCTCCAGGAACACATTCTGCCACGATGACACGCACACACGCTGTGCCAAAAACTGACAACATTATCAGCCGACACTGTTTGGGCGAGTAATGCATTCGACTGCATAACATTCATGTCTTTCTGTGTGGTTACTATGTCAGATTATATGATCATTGTACAGCAATGGCTTGTCAGACTACATATTGAACCCTGACCAAATAAGCTTGTGCTTGTGGCCTTTCCGGCCCAGTATTCCTCCGTCTTACATCCATATTGGACAATAATGAATGTCACAATTGATGTCCACTACCAACATTGATTGTCTCAGCAGAAAGCAAAGGCACAAAATATTGTCAATGCTACGGAGATTGGTTTATAGTGTTTTGGAGTGTTGGTTGAACAAACTTAATACAATCCCAGCTAAGGGCTCTATATATCCTGCATAATAATCAACACATAGGTTGATTATATATAGGATATACAGTGGTATGCATAAGTTTGGACACCCCTTAGGAAAATCACTGCATCAGTTTGTCACTTGCTGAGCTTTTGAAGCAGCAACTTCATTTTAACATATGTTATACCTTATGGAAACAGAAACACCTCAGTAGTGAAATCATTTTTATTGGTCCAACAGAAACATTTTTATGTGCATTTAAACACAAATAGGCATGTGCATAAATTTGGGCACCCCAAAGAAATAATTCCATTAATATTTAGTAGAGCCTCCTTATGCTTCAATAACAGCCTGTAGACGCCTCCTATAGCCACATACAAGTCCCTGAAGTCTGGCAGGTTGTATTTTGGCCCATTCTTCCATACAAAACGCCTGCAGTTCAGTCAAGTTTCTTGGCTTCCTTGTGTAGACAGCCTGCTTCAAATCAATCCATACATTTTCAATGATGTTAAGGTCTGGGGGCTGGGATGGTGATTCCAGAACACTGTACTTGGGCTTCTGCATGAATTACTTGGTGGATTTTGAACAGCGCTTAGGATCATTGTCCTGCTGAAAAATCCAACCCCAGCGTAGCTTCAACTTTGTGACTGACTCTCGAACATACTGAGAGGAATTCATGTGGCCCTCAACTTTAACAAGGTTTCCAGTGCCTGTGTTAGCCACGCAGCCCCATAAAGTGATGGACCCTCCACCAAATTTCACAAGTTCTTCTCATGGAATTCAGTGTGTTTTTTTTCGCCATGCATACCTCCTCCAAACAACTCTATCTTAGTCTCATCTGACCACAGTATTTTTTTCCAAAATGCTTCTGGCTTGTCCAGATGAGCTTTTGCACCTCATGCGACTCTTCTTGTGACGAACACTCAGGAAAGGCTTTTTGCTCATCACCCTTCCGATGAGCTTTTCCTGGTGCAAAGTATGCTGGATTGTGGAATGATGAACAACTACACCATCAGCAGCCAGATGTTCCTGTAGTTCTCTGGAGGTGGTCTATGGCTTGTCTGTGACCGTTCTAACCATCCTTCGACTGGGTCTTTTGGCCTACCACATCTTTCCTTCACAAGGACTGTTCTTGTTGCCTTCCATTTCTGCACTACATTTCAGACTGTGGAGACAGACAGTCCACACCTTCCAGATAATTTATTGTACTCTTCTCCTAATTCATAATAATGAATTATCATAGTTTTTAGCGGAGAGTTGTTGAGAGGCCCCCATGTTGCCACACTCTTAGAAAGAGCCTAGGACAAGCACAGCCAGCAATTACCTATGTTAAACAGCCTTTTTCATGATTGGTTCCACCTGTCTTTGTAATTGAAGGTCTCACAAGCTAACCAAAGCAATTTTGTGCTGAAACCTGTCAGCTATAAATCCCTACAGGTCTTGAAATGAATGTGATTAAAAGGGTGCCCAAACACTCAAATGTCTACATCTCTGTAGGATAACAAATCTTGTTCCTGTGATCTTCTCTTATAAAGGTAGATCATATTATCATGAAATCTCAGAGAGGTGCCCAAACTTTTGCATACCACTGTATATGATATATGTCATTGTATTAATGACACTTTGTCTCCTCTTCAATTAGACTAAATTAAAGAGAAGGTACTCTGTCCATGGTAACTATAGCTCTGATAAATGGTATATTACTGCTATGGGGACTGAGTCTTGTAACCTTCATTGCTGGTATGAACACACATTGAATCTAATATGGGGTTGGGGCTTCCATCATGTGTATGAGATGCAAAGGAGATCGGGCAACAGGGGCCAGAGAAGGACTTCCTACAGTAGGAATATCAACGGACCTGGCATCCGAAGCATTCAGCATGACATCGCTGTTTTCAGAGTGATTGTCTTTCAAAACAGGATGAAATGAGAAATAAATTACTGGGTCTGAATATCCCACAGCTATTGGGCCATTTTTGGCCGCCAGTTATTGTCTGACCTCCCCCTGAGAAGGTTGAGCACATCATAAATTCCAACAACCTTGCTGTCTATCAGAAAATGGATTGCAGCTACTTAATTATCAACCACAAATAAAAAAATGTAAAAAAATACATAATTCAATAAATTATGACATTTTATGGTTATGACCAGCCATCACTTTTTATTTGTTGTTCCCAAAATTAAATCACAATATGGGGAATTTGCTTTTAGCTACAATGCTGCACAGATCTGCACCCAATGTACAACGGATATAAGACTTGTCTCGATAAATTATTTCTAAATCAAAGCTAAAAACACATCTGTTTGTCATTGTACTTAATGAACCTCGAAGCAGCCACTTCTTTGTTTTTCTTCATATTCCAGCCATTTATTCAGTTGCTACATTGTCAATGTCTCAATTGTGTTTTTATCACCCTGTGAATAAAACGGGCTAAAGCCTTTCCTCTCCTCGGCCTCAACAAAGTTTAATGGTCTAATTGACCCTCGGGACTCAGGATTTCATACAATCTCCCATCATGTGACCTTGAGATCCTTCAGCATGACTGAATACAACTGACAAGGACAATGCAATCAAACAAAACACTTCTATTATCTCCCCTGTCAGGGTCACAGTCCACGTGCATTAAACTCATCTGATTTCAAGTTTTCTCCAGACGTTCATCAGCAGCATATCTCTACCTACTGACACACAACAAGGACAGCATACAGAGCAGGGTTAATAGAGTTTAGGTGCCACTCATTCGGTGGTTATCAGACCTGTGAACCTCAAGCTGATTGCCTTGTGGACAACGGACCTCACAAGTTGCTATGAGAAATAGCATTTCAAGACATGACACTGTAACGTCAACTGTGAAGGAGGTTGAGCTAGAAGAAGTTTTTGTTCTAAATGTGCAAGATGGAAGTAAATGCCTCCAAAGTTAGTTGTGTATCATTGCAGCTAAAATAATCAGAGGTCCAACACATCCTCGTAACTAAAGCCGTAAGCCAAACATGGCCGATGCAGCCGGATCAGCGACAGTTTGCCATAACCTGTTATACACTGTCATACACTCAACAGTTTGGCTAAACATACCGTAACTGTTACTTCAGGGACAAATGTACCACTTACAGTATGTGATGTCGTGTACGTGACATGACTTAAATGCCTTAGTAAGTTAAAATAACATTTTGCTTTCAGTCCGGATTGTCTATCCCCAACCTCCTCCCTCTGTGGACTTGCTGACTTTATCCTACTTAAATATGGGTTGTAATAAGCTTTTATCACAGTCAACCTATATGGTTGGTTTTCTGATGAGGACAGGCTGTATAAGTCTGACTTAATAGTGTGATTTTATTCATGCAACTTGGGCCACTCGCTCTGTCCATTATGGTAAGTGCATCCTTGTTTCGTCAAACTGACTTGGAAGAGAAAATGAAGGGAATACTTAAATGATTGAACTATACAGTGGTGAACATTTACCTGATTATAAAGACCTACAGACTTTTTTTGTTATGTACGATAGCTGTGTTATTATTAGCATCATTATGAGCACGCACATGTTTGTTTGTACCTACAAATGGTAGCTTATCCGACTAAACTTTTGGCTTGTTTACAATCCGCATGAATGTCTGATTATTCGTTTGTTGCCCTGGTAAACCTATTTTTAGTGATATCGCCATGTTCCAAGAAATCAGAAATGACTCTAATAAGTGCAATGCCATTTCACTAATGTAACAGGCTGAAAATAAAATGTGTCTTTCATTGAATTTACAAACCTGAATTGCTTCCCCATTCTTAAACTGAATAATGTCTTATATAATTGGATAAGAAGAACACGTTATTCAGCAGTTTAGCTTTTCAAACACATAAGTATATAGTAGACTCTGTTTCCCAAATCTCAGATCAAGTTTTTTAACTGCAATATGAATGCAAATGACTTGACTCAAAGGAAAATGACACAATGTAGGTCAAAGAAAGGAAGCCATTTAGACCTGACAAGCTTACATGGACATCATTAGTTTACAGTAAATAGCTGGCTAACTAGAAGAGGACAAGCTAATGCTTCCTAGCTATCCGCTAGTTAACTGTCAACACTGAGCCTACCGAGTATTCTTCTGGGAGGAGTGTCAGTTTGTACAGCCCCCTGCAGCTCCATCTAAAAAAGCATCAAAGCACTTAGAAACATAACCAGATGTACACTCATAGTGCAGCAATGCACCGAAGCTATGATTGAACAGTTAATGTTTTTTCATTGTGACGTTGAAGTGTCTTTCTCCTAAAACACTGTCTTTATTTCAGGTATGTGACTTGATTTAACACATTTTTCATTTCATTGTGACAAATTCATACATTAAAATCAAATGGCAGTTCATTTAAATGTCTTTGTTTTTGATGTGTTTTCAGTCGGGCATTTACAATCTTCCATACCCATGTCTCATATATCAGAGGAAATGAGAGCATTGTAGAAGCGCAGGCTTATTAAGTAAATGGACTTAAGGTTGAAAGAGGACCTGTTTGTCCTTAAACATCATTATTAGTGTTGCAAGAGTGAAAAGGAAAGAAACAATTAATTCCCTGATGTACTTCACATCGCCGGTGGGAGGGGGTTAAACGGGATGAAAGGGATGCTTCATCACATCAATGACCAATTATGCGCATGCAGCGTGCTTCTGGACATGGATTCTGTTTGGAGTATATCAGTTTTTCTACCTTTCTCAAAATTGACAACATCACCATTTTAGGAAAAAATGGTTTTAAGTTTGAGAAAAAAAGTGGGACCAACAAAGTTACCACTGCCATAATGATATACAAGCAGGCATGGACTGGCCATCTGGCGTACCGGGCAATGCCCGGTGGGCCGACGGACATTTTTGGGCCGGCCTGTCATAATTTAATCAAAAAAGTTTATTATAAATCATTTTTATCGACCGCGACGGCCCATTGGTTGATTTTCTAGAAGGACATTGGGCTAATCCAATGAAATCTCTCAGCCCTCCTCTTTTTTTCTAAGTGCACAATTTAGAGGGGGCGGCCCATTGGTCCATCTTCAATATAGACAGTGAACTGAACCAATCAGGATATAGTACGACAGCGGCCCCACCCCCTCTCTGCGCTGTCTCCTGTAGCTTTTGCTAGTTTCAAAGTGTTGAGCGCGAGGAGTGACAACATGGAACAATTCATGAGAAAGAGAAGTTGCGTGCTAAGAGAAGAATCTCACTGTAGATGCTGCAAAATGTGCTAAAATCACAGACATGTTCGCTGGAGAAGCTGCTGTAGCCTCCACGTCCTCAGAGACAGCAGAGAGCCAGCAACAGCAGGTTGAAGGTGAAGAAAGCAGCAGCGGGCAGGAGAGGAGCAGCAGAGATGCTGCTGACTGACAGGGACAGTGTAGTACAGCCGGTGAGTAGGTACGTTAGTAACGTTAGGATAATACAGGGACTGTGAGGTCATGGAGGTAACGTTAGCTCTATTAGCCTACATGTAGAGTTATCAACGGGTCGGGCCGGCCCGACAAACCCGACTGGATCCGCGGGCTCAGGTCCGGTCAAGTTAACGTGGGGGGGCGGCAGACAATTCATGCCGGTGTGTCGCGCTGTGTCGGGTTCGGGCTTAAAAATCCGCGGGCCAGGTCGGGTTGTAATTCAGGCCCGTTGAGAACTCTAATTACATGAGAATGATGGGCAATGTCGATTGATTAGTATCAATATTGATTGGTGTTGCATCCCAAAATCTGGCAGCCACAGCACCTTATTCTGATAAAATAGCAAACGGTCAAGGCTGAGAAGTGTTGGATGAGCAGCAAGTGTCCATTTTAGGCTCCATCATGGCATTTTAGATATTTAGGTTAAAGGTGTGTTGAAAGGCTGCATGGCAGTTTGAATTTGTAGCAACCCTCTATGCTGTAGTTAAACATGTTTTAAAAAACAGATTTTAAAACTGCTAAATGATAAGTAAAAGCTTTGCAATTTAAGCACTAAGGTAAGTGTAAAGAAAGTATAAAAAATATTAGCAAAAGGTATGCCCACATTGAACAAGATGAGTAAGACGGTGTTAAATACTTTTATAGTTGCTTTGCATAAGTTCATAAAGCAGCCCTGTCTTTAGCCTGATATAACAATGTTTCAGCTTTTTAAAGGAGGGAGGACCTTTTAACCTGAAGAATTAGAATTGAGCTGCTATATCAGAGGAATACAGAAAATACATATTAGAGACAATTTCAATAAAAAGGATAAAATAATCAATTGAACTACACAGAGCAGACAAAAGTGGTGGACATAACAAAAGACACTAAACCTCTGAGATTTAGGATGTTAATGATACATTATGCTTGAAATAGAGAAGGAGTTAGAACTATGTGTTGAGTAAATTTACTTATTTTATTTATCCACAATGTTTTTTTGATAGACTTCTAAAGTAAACTGTAAATTTCTAATAAGCCTAAAGGCAAAAAGTTATGTTTTTTTCTCTGCTTGTGCTCCGCTAATTATGAGGGGCTGGTCTAAGCCAAAAATGCCAGGGCCGATTTTTTGTCCCAGTCCAGCCCTGTATACAAGTTACAAATCAGTTCACTCAAATTTTGTTCAGTACTGAACTGGGATTGGGAGACACTGAATTATCTTACATATTTTAAAATTCATCTGCCCTGAACTGAATATCAGTCAGTAAATCTGTAGTACAATACCATTTTGTTATGAATGATCTTTCTATTAAGCAGTTTAAAGATCACCTTTATTTTAACTTAAGAGTAAGAGCCACTTCAATGCATTTTTCTTACTGCACTATATCAAAATTGAGTATAGCATTGTTCCCTCTAAGTGACCTATTTCACAGCTTTTTCCACTTCTTCCCACTGCTACAGTCCAAGTACTAACTCTCTTGCCTATTCGTACTAATTCATATGAGAGCACAGTTGTCTTGCGAGGCAATCACTCACTGTGCAGCAGTGACCCATTCCCCGGCAAGGAGAATGACTTGAAGAGCAGCACAGATGATTTCATGAGACTGCACAGTCCACCCACCGTTAACTAATGACTTGAAGTAATGGCCTCCAACAATTTTATATTTTTCATTGACAGTCCACATTACTGCCAACAGCATTACAGAGAAGCTAGACTGTGATGAAGGAAGAGACAGATAGGGGAAAGGGGGAGAGTTCAAATATAAAAATAAGTTCCTGACATTGTCTGCTCTCGACTCAGAATAATTGTCATGCGTCAATTGACCCCGTTTGCAAAAAAATTCCGTTCATTAACAGCTAATCTGCACAATGTCTACATCAGTGGAGCCGGGGTGGAGCAGGTGAACGCTTATAGGTTCCTTGAAATTATCACTGAGAACCTATTCTGGCCATCACACATCTTCAAAAAAAGCACAGAAAAGGCTCTACTTTCTACAGAAACATATGAAGGCTAAATTCAGGAGCAAGAGTCTGGTCAACTTTTACAGAGGAGCTATAGAAAGCAGGAAGGCTCTACAACGTGGGATTAAATCCAGCCGGAACATCCCAGAAATAGATGTGGTAAACGTAATATGACACTTCGGTCATGTTTAGAAAGAAATTATTGTTTGTTCTTGGTTTTGGGTTAGGGGGGTCAAGCCCGACATCTATCCCTTTTGGGACTTTGGCGCTCTGCATGCTACATCAGCTGGAAGATTTGCTTTGGTCTCGTAATACTAAGAATGGGTTTATATTGGAGTTAGTGTAAAACCAGGTGCATCTCTTACAGACAGGAGAGGGCTTTCTGCATCTGTGTGAGAGACAGGACTTGACAAATCAGCTGGATTTTAAGCCCTGACAATGATTCCAGGCTGGATACATAAAGCTCTGAGAATCAATGCACAATTTTCACTCAAGTTCAACCATTTTCAAATTGCTGTTTTACCTCATTTCAAACCTGCGCAAATTTGTGTCTCTTTGTACAGACTGGAAACTTTTCATTGACTTTATTTACACATTGTTTGGACACGTATACTGTAGGGAGGAAGAACGAACCATCAGAATTTGATCCCAGATGCTAATGGTTGTATTATAGTATTATGTTCTACAGACAGTCAAAATTGTTTTCTTTAAACCATGACCAAAAGCAGAAGTCTGGATGATAGGGATCTCGGCTTGGGTTGTTTTAGAATTACTGTTTTGCTACTTTAGGTATGATCACGTATTAAACCAAAATAATGGTGTGTTGGTGGTGCACAGCCATCAACATGTTGAATGCAGGACGCAAACTATTGTCTTCTGTATCATGTCCAGGTCTTTAGAAGCCAACCGCACACTCTGACCTCCTCTGCACAGCTTTTTCGGCAGTATAGGAACTTCCTGGATCGAGAAAAAAAAAAAAAAAACATTGCCAGTGGACATAATCTTGTATTTACATGTCTTATAAAACATTCAGCAAAAACAAACAGTAGATACAGAGATAGGGATGGTAATTCTGTGTCCATTTCGAGGCAGATGCTTCTGGGTGATGGCCAACCGCTGAGGTAAACATCAATTTAGATTGATTTAAAAAATTCAACATCTTGCCTCAGTCAGGATCATATGCCAGTAAATTAACATTACTGGCATCATCATCAGGCTTGAGGGTATGAATTTATTGAGTCTACAGTATGTACTTTTCTCCAGCATCACATTGAGAAAATGTGGTATACTGTATGAATAAAACATGCTCACTATTTCTAAACACATTCATGCAGAGCCACAGTTCTGTACAGTGCTCCGGTACCTCTGCCTCAGGAATGTAAAGATGCCATGTTAGTGTATTTCTCCCATAAATGTATTTCACAGATATTCCGGTCAGATCCTCACTCTCACCTTGCTTACATTGTTCCAATTAGTTCCTTTTTCTGTGCTGTTAATTTGCTTTGATTTTGTTCACATTGCACATACTGCAGGTTTCTACCATTACTGTCTTATTCATATTATATGTACATTTTACTTAAAACCGCGCCTCTATATTTTTATATTAGCAATAACTCAGATAACTACCCATTTCCCCTTAGCTCTACAGATAGCTGTCGTGCTTCAGCTCAATATTTGGTTTTAAGGCCTGCAACATTCCTGTAATGGTTCACTCACCACTTGCAAGCAGTGATTTTCAGTCACAGCAGGAAGCTGTTCTCAGCTAAATAGCACTAAAAAGCCTCTATCACTGAGGGGCCCAGGAAGAGACGTAGAGGGTAAAAAAAAATCAAATGTTGAAAAAAGAACATCGCCGGGTGGTTGTTGTACAAACAAACCACAAGAGAAGCTACACACACAGTACAATTAATACAGCCTCTATGCCTTACTGAAACTGTAAATTCACAAGCCAACTCATTGCTAAACCTAACCGAGTGAGATAACAACCAATCACGGAATATTGTCCGTGACATCATCCTAAATGAAAATGATTTGCGAGATCCACCTTCCATTCTTCTTTTTTTCTTTTTTTTCCCCTTCTCAGACTATGTATTACACTCCCTGCTCATTCCTTGGATATTTCCCTCAGGATAGGTAGAGAACCAGAAATATCAGAATAGTGAATGTACTGTACGACTTCATCAGGCAGCCGGGAGCACATCCTCAAAACCTTTTCATGTCACGTGACATATGGCACATACGCAGACATGTTTAGTCACATAGTGGACTTCCATTTTCACTATCTGATTTATCATCCAATCTTTCCCATTTAAGGTTATAGCAACAAGCGACCAAATGAAACGTGCCTTTGAAACCTTGGGTAAAATGACAGATTTCTCCCGGTTTGAACATGGTTGGAAATGTTTGGGATAACATACGTACACAGCTCAACCCATCTTTTACAAAGGTCTAGTTGTTTCGAGGTGTTTTAATAGCAAAATGTTGCATAATATATGTACTTAATGTACTGTCTGGCAGCTTGATCTATAACAGTCTTTATATATATATATATAAGAGGACGTTGCGTTAACGCGTTATAACGCGTAACTTTGACAGCACTAATATATATATATATATATATATATATATATATATATATATATATACATATATTCATGCTTTCCAACCATGTGTTCCCTTCTAGGAGTTAAGTAGACTAGGTTATGAAATGGAGGATAGATAAGCAAAGTGCAATACATATTTAATGGCTGTCAAAGGCAGGCTATAAACAGTGTTTATCATTTTGATTATTATTTACTGCACATGAGATGATTAAGAAGCTCTCTCGGTGACCTCAGAATTGGTCCTATGGGTTCTAATTAACAAACGGAAAACTTAAACATGCCATTTTACTTTCCTCTGTGAACATCTGTGGAATGTTAAGCAAATGTGTGCTTGCAAATTTTACAGTTCTCGTACTTGCATTAATTATAGAATCTATATGAATCCTCGTCTGATGATTTCTTTTATCTATTAGCTGGAGCAATAGATGTGATAACCTACATGAGGATATATGCGCATACATGAAACCTATATGCAGCTTATATGCGCATATATGCTGCATATATACAGCATATATGCTATATATATGCCGCATATATATAGCTTATATGCTTATATATGCCACATATATGCCGCATGTAGGCCGCATATAGACCAAATTCAGGTGCATATATTTGCATATACAGGACATATAGGTCTCCTATATCGCTCCTTTATATCCACATATAAGCCCTATATGTACATACAAGGTATGTCTCCGATATAGCTCATATACCCAGTGGCAGGTTCTGTTTGTCATACCTATTGTATAGCTCATATCTCACTTTCTCATATCTCAGACATGATGCCTAGCTCATATTTTTATTCTCTAGGTAATAACTGCATATTCGTCATTATTAAGCCCAAGTTACTGCCCCCTTTACATCAGTTTGTTGTTAAATATTAATTATTGAAAATTGTCGTCACAGAATAATATAAACACTGAATGCCCACTATTCCCTTGAAACTTTTTTCCTTTTTTGTTTATTCCTAACGTTTTTAGAGCAACTGACATCATGTCACACTAGTCAAGCATAACATAATTGATGTTGTCACCCTCATGCGCAGAACTAGCAGAAGCAGCTGGGAGCAAAAATGGTGATATCACCCTCGGAGATCAGATATGCGCTGCTGAAATGTACAGAGGGTGGGGATAGAGGGACACATAATAGCAGTTTTTATGCTGGGCAGCAAGCCGCCAATTTGGCCGTCCTTCTTGTGGCTAGGTCCGTGGATTTAGACAGAAGGCGGTCAATTGGGGGTCTGTTTTGGTCCGCCAATATGCCGCATCGAAGGGTGCACTTATTTCCGCCTCCATATGAGACCTCAATATGCCGGCAACTGCGGGAGATTTTAAAACCAGGAAACAGCTGATCACAGCAGTCAGTTCAGTTCAGTTCAGTCAGTTTGAAAGTTACTTTCAAACTAAAAGCCCCCCGCTAAGAACCCAGTTCTAAACTCCAATGGGGTGCAATGTAAAGCTCTTATTTTGAAGACAAATTTGTTGTCACTGTTCACTGCCCAACTTCGTGAATTTTAAAAAGACTCTCCAAATGAAGCTGTGCTAGATGAAGATGGCCGAGAACATACTTAAAACAAAACGTCCTCACATTCCAAACTCAAAGTACAGTGAGCAGAGGCAGACAGCTTCAAAGAAAAAGGTGACTGCACCAATTGTTGGTTTTCTTATACAATAGCTTAAATATACCTTTAAAATTCTCTCTCTCTCTCTCTCTCTCTCTCTCTCTCTCTCTCTCTCTCTCCGTCTCTCTCTCTCTCTTGTTTTGGTTCTTCATTTGTAGGCGTTTGTGGGTGCGTGTGTGTGCAGGTTTGTAAAGTAACTGTATTATTTATGATGATTTCATGTGCTTTGTTGACAGGAAGTAGTGTGCAATAAGGAGGTGTAGTTAATAAAAGTTGGGTTAAAAGTCAAAGTCTCTCTCTCTCTCTCTCTCTCTCTCTCTCTCTCTCTCTCTCTACTGTAAGCACTTTGGGTTACTGATGAAGTGCTATATTATTATTATTATTGTTATTATTGTTATTATTATTATTATTATTATTATTATTATTATTATTATTATTATTATTATTACACTGTCTTCTCATTATTTTTGTCTTCTCTGCAGATGCTACACTGAAGAAGTGGGCAGCGGCCACGCGAGGGCAGATCGGCACATCCGTTAATGCCAAGCTCACCGAGCTTAGAAAAGCAAAGAGAGAAACATATTTTTTTGTTTTTTCTATTCATTTTTTTTTATTTTTAATTTATATTTTTGTTCTTGTTCTTGTTTTATTTGATTTTTTTAAAAGTTCTACATTTTGGGTTTTTATTTGTTTGTGTAGGCTATGTAGCTATGGATTTTAATAATTTTAAAATCTTTAATTATCATTTTTAATAATGTACAATTACAAGAAACTTTCACATCATATAGGTACATATATAGGTGAACATATATGTGCATATACAGGCACATATAGGTACATATACAAGTGAACATATAAGTACATATATTGGTTCATATGTAGGTGAACATATAGGTACATATATGTACCTATATGTATATGTACATATAATATATGAAATCGGCCAATTTTATGTACGTCGCATATATTCAAAACCTATATTAAAGCCTATATGTTTATATAGGTTCTTTCCATGTGGGAGAGGAGACCATTTCTAACACCAGTGTGCTCTATCGTCTGCTTTAAAGCAAGTGTTTTATGTGTTTAAAGCTGAGTAGGAAATAGGAGGGTAAGCTTGGAGGAAAAAAAAAAAAAATAAATAAAAAAAAACTTAATTGCTTTCTGAGAAAGTGTTTGCCAACAATAAGTCAATTTCTCATTTCAGACAGAGAACAAACTGAGAGGACCATTATTTGGGAGACAGATGAGGAGGTGTCTTGATAAATGGGAGTGAAGAAAGGGAAAAAAAATTACATTACAGCTTTTTTACTTTTCTGTCACGAGTATGGCAGCTTCAAAAGAGCTGAAGTGCTGTTACCAGTTTTTGAGGCCAAAACATTATATTTAGTTATTTTCACAGGATACATTCAGTCATAGTATCAGGTTTAATAGCAGGTTTTCACACAGTCTAGTCAGTGGTGAAAGCAGCCAAAAGATATTTCATAGAAGCAGAAATACAAACACAACGTAAAAAATAGTTCATTGCATGTTAAAACACTGCATTCAAAATGTAGTTAAAGCTGCACAAATGGATCAAATCAGTGGATCAAATTGTGTTTTAGTGACAACATCAGAGAATAATCAACTTCTTTTTCCCTCAGTTAGCTAGAACATTAAAATTAGGCAGCTGTTTTCCCTGGTAAACCCACTGTACGCTACCTGCCCAGCTTCAGGCAGCAGGCAAACAAAAGGTTGGCTACTGAAGTCAGACCTCACACCCCAGTGAGATCCCTTCGCTCCACTACATCAGCTGGCTGGCTGGTACCACCATCGCTGAGAGCAAACAAAGCTCGCTCAGCGAAGTCGGGACTCTTCTCTGTTCTGGCACCTCAGTGGTGGAATGAGCTCACGACCAATGTTAGAACAGCAGAATCACTTGCCATCTTCCCCAAAAGACTCAAGACTCATTGTTCAGACTTCACCTCAACCCCGCATAGCATGACTCCGTAACTAGCAATGTTACACATCCTAAGTGTTAAGATAGTATTTAACAGCCAAATCCAGTTCTAAGCGAGAGTCTTGGTCAAGAGCACTGACAGGATAGTTAACCTAACCTGGAAGAAACCCACACAGAACACACAGAACACACCCTGCGCAGGAACGATGTCACATTCATGACCAATCAGATTGTTTTCAATAGCTCATTGGTACAAGAGAAGGGCACTGAGTCATACTTGTTAATGATTGTGCACAAATTTCACCACCTGCCTTAAAACCAATGTCCTTTATGTAAACAGTGAGCATTTTAAGTGTTACATGAATTGCTTTCAAGGCAGGGCAACTTTATTGAAATACAACATTTCATACAGTGGGTAAAGTCATAGTAAATTCACTAACCAAGCAGATCGATATTGTGTCACCCTTTGGTAGAGTTGGTTATCTCAGTAAGTCAGTGCTGCTAAAGCCGGGCCACACATGCAAACTGAAATGACACTGGCGGGACGTCTCTCTTCAAAAAGCCACAACTCCCATCACCATTGCCGAGCTGTGATTTCAAGATACCGAGAGGCGACAGTTACTTCTTGCAACCGATGTATAGTGTGCGACAAAGATAAACATCAGGCTGTGACAAATAGACGCTGTGTATTTAGTTTTCTTTTGGCAGAAACATGAATGTTTGGATAGTATACAGACAGGCAGTGGAGGAGCGCTTTCAGAAGTTTAAATAGACATATTGATACTATTCATGTGAAACTGGGTCACCGATGACTTCTATTGTAACTGCAGTGAATCCTGACTGCAGCAACAGCCTTTATCAGAGACATATTTTCAGCCTATATGGGGAAAGTGTTTGATACTGAAAACATGTTCTAATGTATTCTGGGCTCACGTAAAAAAAAAAAAAAAAAAACGAAAAAAAAAAAAAAAACATCAGTGCAACATGGCACAAAATCAATATATTTTTGGTTTCATTCACAAATGGAAACATAGTTATACATATTTTATTTGAATTCTACGAAATGATCCCCCTGGACATTTAAGTTAGTTGGCACAAGATGGAGATACTCGAGTAAAGTAAATCTCAGTGACATGTGCACCTTCCACGACGGCAACCTTTACCTGAATCAAACAGTAACCATCCGAGACAACACTCTCTAAACGACTGCCCACGCTGCAGCCAAAATTAAACTGCTGTGACATACAATGCTGGGCTTTGCCTTCACTGTGGTATTACACTTTCTTTTCTCATCTCACAACTAATAGGCTGAAGCAACTAAGGCACGTGGAGATACATTTGTCAACTCTATGAGCAACATAAATTCATCGGCGCCCTCGTCCAAATGACAAAAAAAGTCATTTATTGCCGCGGATCCTCCTGAGCTCCCTGCAGGGGATCGGAGATGACAAGAAAATGAAAGCTCTGACAGCATGTCTGCGCTTATTTGCTGTGTTGTTGTGCATCTTCTGATGAAAAAATCCTGGAAAGGGCCTAAATTGAAGAAAAGTAATTCATTTTGCTTTTCTAGTTGATGAAGCATCATACTTCATCAGGGTCATCCACTTCACGGCTGATGAAACTGATCTAAAGGCAATAACATTTTAGTTTCTGACATGAAGGCAAGTCATTCAAAATGGAGCTCATACAGTATGCAAATGGTAGAAAGCAGTTAGATGGTAATTCAAGTCTATCAGGGAGCAGAGGCAGAGAATGTCAACAGCGACATCAAAGTAAAAAATGATATCTTCATTGTTCAAACATATTAGATAGCGATGTGTTTATACTCGCCAGGTTTGCTGGTTAGTATCTCTCCCTTCAAAACTGCTGAATTCATATCAGCTTTGCTGCACAGACGGCCTCGTACATTGGTTCAACTTTGCATAATCAGTAACCAGAGCGGAAGTTGTGAAAGATCAAGCAGAATAAAAGAGCAATGGTGCATTTGTCTGTGTAATGTTCACCTCTGACCACATGCTCCGCTCAGAGTAAATTAGTCAAGATGCTTTCACAGATCACTTATCTACTGCAATCCAGGGAAATAAAGTAAAGTAAAAAACAATAGGCAAACCAAAGACCCTCGGAGTTCTCGTGGGTCTATAAAAAATTCTTCAGAGGCCTAAACCTTGTAACCACTTGAACCTCAGAAGTGGGAAAACATTCCGTATTCCTTGCAGTTACACAAATATGAATACTAATTAAGGATTGAATGCAGTGTAGTGGTGTCATTATATTAGTCCTGAAATTTGCATATTAGCGTAGATGACCTTCAAAGTTAAAAGTCAACACACATGCCCGAAGCCAAAGTAGCTAGATTAGCTAGTTCCCCCGCCTGCTTAACTTCCACAATCACTGAATTCATTAGTTGTTAAATCATCCCAAAGAAGTAGTTTCATCATAACCAGATAGAAGTGACAATCATTTTCACTGTCTCCTAGTTTTTCAAACTGTTCGTCTAAAGCATTTTTAAGGATAGGTGGTGGTGATCATATCATATTGCTGGCCAATCAAGCACAGTAACACCATGGTCATTGAACCAGCTTGCCTTTGGCAGTGTGGGCAGGTGCCGGGTTCTGCTGGAAAATGAAATCAGCATCTCCATAAAGCTTGTCAGCAGAAGGAAACATGATCGTGCTCTAAAATTTCCTGGTAGATGGCTGCAATGACTGTGGACTTCAGAGAACACAGTGGACCAACGCCAGCAAATGTTGCTCAGTGGTCCAAAGTCCTCATATGAAAGTATATTTTGCATGTCATTTGGAAATCAAGGTCCCAGAGTCTGAAGGAAGAGTGGAGAGGCACAGAATCCACGTTGCTTGAAGTCCAGTGTGAAGTTTCCACAGTCAGTGATGATTTGGGCTGCCATGTAATCTGCTGGTGAAGTACCAACAGGGGTACTGTAATGAGAGGAGCAAAGGATGAACGTAGTATAAAAAGCCAAAAAGTTCATGTTGGGAAGAGCTGGGTCAGGGCTGGTCTGGTGGTTCATTCATGTCCACCCAGGCAACCAGGGTTTGAGACCCAGTCCCCAAGTTTTTAAGTCAAATTATTATCTTTTCCTAACCTTAATGGCTAGCTGTGATGCCTTCTTATTTGGGAAATGTAACTATTCAGTTAATTTCTATGCATTATTGCTAACTAGACGAGGGTATGATGATAATGTGGATGCCCTGTCACCTCTAAAAGTCAAAGAAAATATTGGTACGCGAGTTGCTGAGTTTACATCATTTGTCACTGAAACATGGCAGAAAAAGGTAGATGTTGTGTGGATGGTAAAATGCATATTTGTGAAGTATTTTTCATGCGACTCATGATCCCTTTCCTTTACTGTTCCATGTCACTCAAACAGCTGACAAATGTGTTGTTTAAAAGGTTCAAGTTTAAGAGCATTCAAGTGCAAGACATCAGCCAAGTTGTTCCGTCATTCCGACTTGACGCAATGAATGAGCACGCTGAAGTCAGAGGCACGACTTTAAAACAAGTGGGACCAACCATGGATCACATGAATGCAGCATGAGACCATGTGTTTACAGGCGGGGAAGGCAAAATGTGACAATGACAAGGTGGACCAGTTTAAGACAAGGTTCCCTTTTTCACCTTGTCTGTGGCACTCTGAAGCCTGCACTCTGCAGACATAAAAAAAAGTCCACTGACGTCTTATCCCACATGCACACTCGACCTTTTAACAAACGCTGGTGGGCTCTTGTCATCAGTGTCATAAATGCACATTCGGTGCTCCACTGACAAGGGATAATATCATGTAGGATTAACTCCGAAACACTACAGTGTGTGTGTTTGAAGCAACATGTACCCCAGTGCTACACTGTGGATCACTGGTGTGTTTTTAATAGTTTTTGGACAACAAGGCTCTGTTATGCACAGAGGCTTTGGCTAGACAGACAATATTTGTTAGCAGGATCATGTCATTGTTAGTTTTGATCTTCTTATGGGATTTGCTGACAATAAGAAATATATTTTGAATCACCAGATTTACTCTTTAAAGTCAAAATCTTTGTGTCATCAACACGGATTTCCTGCTAATCTTTTGCTACTGTGGCATCAATGCAAATTAATCTGACTTCTTTCACCAGCTCTAACCCTTCAGAAAAAAGGCTTACAGTAAAATTGGTCACCTACGTTTCTTTAGCTGTTTAAATATTTTGGATCTCTGGTAGCTCTGGCTCCCATCTGCATGCACCAAGTGCCGGAGGAATAGTGTCTTTTGTTTGTTTCATTTTTTTGTAATTTGGGTGAACTGACACTTTAATGCTTAGCCTTCATATAAAGAAAATAAAATGGATTGTCATCATTTTCCAATTCAGATCTTGGCATAAAAATGCAACCGCATGCCCTTAAAGAACTTATCACACAAATCATGTACTCTCAGGTTTTGGGGGACTGTATGAATCATGGAGAACACGGCCTTTTTCTGCTTAGATTCTGCCATACAAATGTACCCATGAAGAAGGACACATTTGCCATTTAAGATTTTATGCTGTCAAAAGTTCCACGATCCAAGCTAAAAACAAAGCCTTTATTGTTTTAGCTCTAACGCTGTGGAACAAACCCACCCTCAACATCAGATTAGTCAGATGAGTCAGAGCCTTAGTTGAAAACAGTTTTAAAAACACACTTGTGCAGAGTGCTATTTGAAATCTATTTTTATAATGTCATCAAAATACTGTAATATGGTTCCTCTATGTTTGACTTTGTCTCTCCATGTTTGAACGATTATCAAAATTCCTGTTTTTACTGCATTTAGCCGTGATGCTTTGTGGTTGATTTAGTCTTGTTTTTCATTATGATTTGCTGTATTCACTGGATGGTATTGTATGGAGCACCTTGTAGCTCCAGTTTGGGAAGCTGCTGTGGAAAAAGGGCTTGTATGGTAACAGCCACAGCTGGCTCAAACACCAGATGGAGACAGTGTTTTCCGTCAATCTCTTCATCTACTTGAGCTGTGTTCCCTGCCTACGAGTGGACATGAATTATTGCAAATGTAATATTTCCTGAAAGGTTTGTTCTGACAGTTCAGTAACCCTTTAAGTTAAAACTCAGTCAAGAAGAGAGTGGTAATATGAAAAACGCCATTGGACTAAACAACCCTTTAGCACATAAAAGCACTCAGCTGTGTGTTCGGCTCTCCTCGCAGCTTGGTCTCTTTCCATTAATCTCCCGCTTGTTGGTTCAAACCATGAAAAGGATTCCATTTTACTTCTCTGCCTGCACTGATGTGATCAAGAAGCATTTTGCGCCGGATTTGCTGTATTGGAATTGGAAGTCTCCGATGACACAAAAACTGAACTAATGCGGACCCAAGGGATTCCAAAAATATACAATTGCAGCATTTAATGTGCAGGCTATATCAAATTAATTGGAACTCAATATGAATTCGCTGTCACGGTCAAATCTGTACATTTGATCTTGTTTTGACTGACGGAATAATGTTTACCTGTGACTATTTATTCTCAATGTCATTACATTATGTGGCAATCTAGGATGCTATGTGCAGCGCCGGCCATTTCACCGAACATCTGCATCCTGTATGAAAAAGGGAAGAAGAAAGACACGTCAAAGTGATTTGTGTCTGTTCGAGAGTCCCTGGAGGGTAGAGCTGTTCTCTTGTAAAGCCTGTAAAACACCTCCCAGCTAGAGAGATCTGCCTCCAGAGGATACACATGCAAAAACCCTGTCAGCATGTGAGCTAGAGGTAAGCAAAAGCCAACTTTACTCTAAAACATTTTTTTTTTAAGAGAATGGCTGAACGCATTAAGAACAAAAGAAAAATGCTGACATAGGTAAAGTGCTGGAATGTGTTTGCTCCTGTCTTGTGCTGTGTATTAAAGAAAAAGCCTGGGAATTAATGAGTGAGTGCAGACATTCATTCAGCGTTCCCGTCTCCACTGGAGTGTTTGAGCGGGCTCATCTTCGAGCCCACTGGATGCATTCATGATGAAAACTGAAGCATGAAACTAATTTGCAGCATGTTTTCTCTTGTGTTTGAGCACTCTTGATGCAAATCAGTGCTAATGATACTCTGTGGGCTTTCTCAAGACCATTATCAGGGTTGAGTGTTTTTCTAAAGTATCACTCACAAGTATTTCAAATAAACTAAGGGTGTCTACTTGAATTTGCTAATTGCCATCTTACTGCTGGAAGGCGATTCTCAAGATATCACTTTTTGTAAGAGGCATTTTATCAGTTTTCTCCGAGTGCACCTTTTCCATGGCAGACATTTTGACAATTCGTATATACAGCTACTGACTGCTTGCTCACTGGCATGGATTACAAGCAAACTTGAATGGAGCCTTCATTAATGTTATTCATAACGCCTGTACTTTGTCTGTCTTTAACACGTCATTGTCTTCTATAAAAAACAATGTTTTATCAAATAGAAAATAGGGCTAACCCCAACCCTTAGGTTCAATTTGGTCCTGGTCTGGGTGAATACTCAACTGTGATTGGCTGCAGGGTGTCAATTAAATAATGTAATATTAAAACTTATGTTACATTTGGACTGTTTTTTTGGCTGGTTGATGATTTATTATACCTGTGTGTGTTTCTGCTGTTGAGTTGCGCGACATGGTTTTCAGTATGGTGGGAGGTTAAAAGCCATGTCATTTTGATTTCATTTTAAAGTTGTGAATTCCTTGTAAAATCATTGCATTTCCACCATAAAGTGTGGTGTTATATAATGTAACTGGACATTGTTAGAGAGGCTACACAGATTTAGGCCATGTTGAGATTGAGGGATGGAGCTTTCTATCATTATTGGGCACCCATCATCTGCATTTAAAGGTGCTATTTGTGAGAAAAGCAGATTTTGGAGTCTCATTCCCAACTTGTCAAAAACTGACACTTTGGAACGGCGATCTGTCCTACATTCCACAGCGTCAGTTTTTGATGATTTGGAAAACCCAGAGCATCATTATTGCACGCAGCATCAAATGTGTCATCAAATCAATCCTGAATGGATTGATATTGGATATTGTATATAGATTAAAACAGTTATTTGATTTAAATGTATAATGTCTTGACATTTAAAGATACTTGTGATCATTGATCTGTTGGGAAGCCTCATAGTTCTAACATGCAAAGATAATGAAGGAAGTCATTAGTCATTCTTGACGGAGGTGCCTTTGACTATTGACATGATGCAGCTGGATTGCAGACAATGATGCTCCCATGCAACATTTAATACTTTGTGGATGTTTTGCAATAAATATTAAGATGATTTAATAATCAGATGTTTTTTGTTTTTTTTTTTAAATGAAAAATACTGCATCCTGTATCCTGCCGTTGCCTTTGTTTTGTGACAGACACCAGGCTCAACACATGCTCACAACAGCAAAAAGAACTTTCTCGACAGTGTGATTAATATTTTTAAGTATGGGAAGTTTGCACAAGGTTTCTGTGCCAAAGATATCTAACCAGCAACTGACGTTCTTTAAGTGGCTGTTCATCACATTATGTCAACACTGAATAATTTTCCTTTTGTAAATATAAACAAGGCAGAAGTAAACACATTGTCCCCTACAAATCATGCACTCCATTAGTGACAATATGTCTTGCTGTATTGACCTGTAATTTAAGCATCCCCCCTAGACCAGGTTTGAAAAAGGCATTACACCATGGCCAAATGGACCATTTAGCATACAAGCAGTATTTCGAATTTATGCATATAGTACTAATCCATCAGGGAGTAGACTATAGTAATGTCATCCTGACATGGAAATGTGGAAAACTGAATAAATTAAGAATTCTCTCAGACATCTTCTGAGTAAATGAGTTTGACAGTCAACTCAACCCAGCGGAACGCCTTGCCTGGCACATTACCCAATGAAATGCCAAAATCATTTGCATCACTTTTGAGAGGTGCAGATCACTTTTTTGTGACCTAATCTTTTCATGACCATCCAAAGGTTAGCTGCAGGTAAAAACAATGACAATATAACAATATTCAAGCTAATGATATTAGCTGACCCAGCTGACTTGAATAGGGGTAAACTGATTTAGTTATACAGTGCTTCTCGATCTTCTCGATCACACTACGGTTGTTTCTGGGGTTGTGACGATCAAAAGAATTTACTGTAATCCAGTTGCTATTTTTAACAATGTAAGCTTATGGGAAAAAGTCCTTTTGGGCCCCAGTGGATCACATGATGTTGTGATAGCATAGTATGGCCAGCATCTAAAGTTACCTTCAAAGCCTGGCGTTCGCCCTTTGGCTTTGGATGTATCATGAAAATGTAAGCTAGTCTAAATAAGCGTGCTGTTACCTCTCATTTAGATTTGCAAATAATTCAATATCAATTCAATGTAACAATTCCAGACACTTAGTTCCACATGAGCGTAAAAATTGAAAACAGAATAAAGGCATACAGGCAAATAGATTTATACGTAATGTATATAATAACAATGAAAAACAGTGTGACAATCTGAGAGATGTCTCCGGGTGTGTTGACGCACAGGGAGTTGGCCTGTGACCCAAATCTGCTGTTCCCCTCGCCTTCACAGAAGCTTTACAGTGAGGTTCCGCTCATTGTTTAGCAATCTTTCCCACAGCTACACTGTTATGGTTCAGTCTCAATGCTCCCATAGTGTTGTTGTCAGACACAGCAGGCGGCTGTTTTCAGCTAGAAAGCTCTAAAAAGCCACCACACACACACTACCCACTCAGCACCAAACTGCAGACACACACAGGTATTGACTAGCTGGTAGTGGAGCATTTAGCAGCTATAAGGAGTCACATATTTCCCTCAGGGGTTGATAAAGACCAGAAACAGAGCAAAAAGAGAGTGAATATTAGACCATCCACCAAAAAACAAAACAACACAAAATGAAGGATTTTGTTGCTTCACAACTGCAGTGTCAATTCCCCATACCAAAGTAAAAGTTGATGACTAATGTTGTTTGGACAACTTGTTTCTGCTGCCCCAAAATGGCCAAAAAACTCAGTTACTGCAATTTTACGCTCAGACTTGTTACAACTAATGTTACAAGCCAGCAATATTGAGACTGAATTAATTTACTTTAATAATGGCTTTGCGATAGCCACAGTCAGCGCCTTAGTTGGCACCAATAGTAAGAAGGTCCTCAATGGTATGTTCTTACTACGCCTGTGTGACTTCCTTCATGTTTACTCCAGTTTCTTATAATGAATATTGTAAATGGCCCTCTAGACTTGAATATGAGTGTGTTTGTAAATGTATGCGGTCCAGGGTGGAAAAAAGCCGTGAGCCCCTATCGAATCTCATTCCTTCCATTTTCTGTGCATTGTGTGTATACCCATAGCACCTTCGGGTAGTCATCAAGTACAACAGACACAGCAGACTACACATGGCAGCTTCATTATAGTTTGCCTACAGCTCTAGAGACCAACCAGCACTCTTACATTGGAATATTACTGCCCCCAGGTTTGCTGGTTGTAAATTACTTTCTGGTAATCAAATTTAACGCAAATGTATTTGGGTCGAAGCATGTAGCCACAATATAAACTGAAATGACAGCTTGTCCCTCTACTAGATGAGCCCTCAACACTGTAATAATGCAGACATCACCTTAAAGGTATAGCATTCTGGATTTTCCTTGGGAAATTATGTATATCATCTCAGTCATAATACATGAACCACTAGAAGTGGGTAGTGGTGTCTGTATCTACAGATATCGGCCCTTTGCTTGTATATTCTTATTTTTCTTAGCATTGTGTTGCATTAGGGATGTTTCAGGGTATCACCAATGCTAGTGAAAGAGATTTGATTTTTGAGTCTCATTCCATGGTTGACAAATATCAATGCAGACAAGGTTCTACATTTTGAGGTAACTTATGAGGGCTCAGTTCCCATGGCAGGTCCTGTCAGCTTTAACCAGCTTGGTGTTTGATGCAGTGCATAGACATAAAGAAAGTTTCATTTGGGTTCTATATAGAACCCTAAGGTTCCAGTGTATGTCTTATACCAAAGAACCATCTGTCACAAAAGGTTCTATAAAATGTCTATAAGCCATCTATAAACCTTTATGCTCAGGTGCAGTAGAAATAAGAGCAAGTAATGACATAGATAATGTAACTTATGTCACTTACCGTATGTTAGTGATGTAAGTAGCATCACTTACTGACTGGACGTCAATAGTTTAAACTAAAGTAGGATCTTTTCCAGCGTCTAACCAGGTAGTTTTGGTGCCGAAACCAAACCCAACACAACCCTTTGACAATGTTAGAATAAGTCCTATAGAAATATAATGTGAACTGTCCGTCATCAGGCTTTACTTTGAAAGTCTAACTGGACATTGTATATTTTTGCTAACTTGAGTAATGGAGTCTTTCACATGCAAAACTGACGCTAGAATGGATGATATTATAGTTTGAAGCTTAAGGCCGCTGACCAAGCTGCTGAATCTGATGAGCTGGGAATTAGATAGTACTACTTTTTTGGAGGAGCAATGGAAATAATTCTCACTGGATTAATCACAAACTGGCATGATTTGTGCATGACTCAGGAAAGGAGCCTCTCATGTGGGTGATAAACACCACCCAGAAAATCATCGGTACCCATTTACAGAGCATCAGTGATAGAAGGGAGCCCAAAGGCCACTAAAAAAAACAACGATGCCGCCATCTGGTCAAAAGATACAGATGTATTCCCTGCCGTACCACCAGAGTACAGAACAGCTTATTTCTTCAGGAAGCAAGACTCCTGAACTCATCATCAACACTCCAGCATTTGGTTGGTTCCTCGCCAACCTAAAGCATCAGTATTTGAAGACCTTGGAAGACTCGACAATCAACTTTCTCCACCTTCGAATGATGTGCTGCACAACAGCCAAAACGTTCCTGCATATATGCCTTTAAGACCAGCTTCGGGGGCATATACGATTTGATATTTCCAAACAGATTTCCACATAATTACATTACCACATACCAATTAACAAACAGGACAACTGTGGCATCAGGGTCTCCACAAAAGTTGGCCACTCTCCCTTGTCAATAATCTGGCCCGTTGAGAGAGCAAAAGTTAATCTTATCACAGTGACGGTAAACCTATTGTAGCAGTATCACACTTTCATCAGATCTTACTCTATTCAGTAAATCATTACTTTATGATCCCCTTCCACTCCAGGGTCATAGAGGGTGGAATATATAGTACATTTTGTGGAAGGCAGGGGACGGTAACACACTGTATGGGTTTCTATGTCATCACTGGGCTTAATTCAATTCACACCTCTGGGCATTTTAGAGTTTCCAATCCACTTGCATGTTTTTTTGTAACCTGCTGCGAAAGAGGGGTCCAGCATGTAAATGTTTCTAAGGGAGGGAATAGAGGTGACAGTACCACTGTGCCTCCTTGGTATAATTAAGTTACAAACAGTACTTCAGATGCAGCTTTGCTGATGCAATTTTCAAAGATTACAGAAAAGCAAGTCCACAACAGAGTCTTGAAATCGCATCATGTCCACCTTAATTTCTTTGGCACATTTCATAGACAAGGGACATCAGGGTGATTGTATATATAGGAAATAAAAGTCAAGTTAAGTCATGTCAAGTTTATTTGTATAGGGCAACATCAAATACACTGTCTCAATGGGCTTTACAGGCAAACATCAGCAACTATTCTAAACCCAGCCCAGGCTCCAAATACCCTTGATAATTTTCAATGTGATATGTTTGAGAACACATACGCTCCATAGTTGCATAAACAACATGGAAATGGGAGAAAAACCCTCATGGTGTTCTTAATGCCATATCACAATTATAGTTGAAAATTACCATTACAAGTGGTTTAAAAACAAATTAAATGTCTGTTTGTTTGTTCCCAGGCCTGCATTTGGAAAATCAAATGCATGTCTAATTATTTTTCCTGCACTTCTTGTTACGTCTCTCAAGCACTCAGCCTCACTTAATACGGCATGTAGAAAAGAAACTGTCTGTGTTCATACACGTCAGCATGAAAAGAACAAAAGAGGATTTATTATTTCATGTGTATCTTTGCCTCCAGTATATATTGTCTCGACATTAGATTTAAAGCTACAGGAGGAAACCCCTGACTATATCTTTACCCTGCCTCTAAGAATTTTGACCATGAACATACTTCAGTTTTAAAGAGATTGAAAAAAGGGAGCAGGAGATTTTAACTGGAACACGTACAGATAAACATTAAAAAAAGACATAGTTGAGAGAGCTCAAGGACCCTTGATATACCTGAAGGATTGAAATGCTAGTAGAAAGTAGCTTTTTTTCTCAAGTTGAGAAATTGAACTCTGAAGTATCATTCACTCATGATATGTCAGGTAGAAACTGTATTTGATGATGCCAGCTGCACAGCTCTACAACGGTGAGAATGTTTTTTTTTTCTTCAATAAGATTGTATCTGCGTCTGACGAATGATTGTTAAAAACAAGATTTAAATACTAATGCACTACAGAGAGACAAATTAGGGAGATGAGCAACCCTGTTACACTGTTGTCATGTCAACAGATTTATGGGAGGAGGGTTGCTGCTAATTTATTATCTGACACATCTGAGGTGATATTTGGTCCTATTCTTGGAGAACTTTTGGCCAGTCGGCTGGATGACACTTTGATGTATCAACCAAGGCTGCAGTTTGAAGCTTCTGAGCTAATTATCACATCAGTCAACTTCTACCAACATAACATAACACTCATTACTCGAGACACGGCATCTGGAGGTGATGAAGCTAACAGCAAAACTTCTTAATATGATGTATGTATCACCAGGAGACTTCACTGGCTCCGTCTTCCAGATGATTAGCCAGTTTGTGGATTAATCACTGCTCAGACAGCCGCTGAATCTCAGATGGTGTCTATAGATGTGCATTCTGGACAGTTTACGAGCAGACAAGGATGAACTTGTTGATCTCCAGGATCACAGAACTGTAATTTAATTCACTCTGTTGTAGTTTGACACGACAACTCTTACCTGATTGGACAAATATAATTGTCCAGGCCAAAATCATAAAGGATCTTCTGTAAATGACAAATCTCTTCAGATATCTTGCAGAATCATTGTTTAATATTATATCTACATTACCTGATTTGCATAATTATTAGTTTGAAAAGGCTGAGAAAACACCATATCATCTTCATGTTGATTGATGACGTACATATCTGACCAGACCATCCTGTCCTCACCAGAAAAAATGGCAATATAGGTTATTTGTGTAAGCAGCAAAGTACAGCCTATAGTTGGGTTTATTGTTAGGCGGTGACCCCTAGTGGCCGAGTGGAGCAAAGGAGGACATCAGGTATCACAAATTCTTTGTAAGGAGAGGATGAGGTTTAGGAAACAATGAAGCCTAAGTACTAAGAAAGAACGCTCCGTTGTTTGCAACGATTTTTTTTTCCAAAAAACTAACCAAGTAATGTATCTTGTATATTTAAGAACATAGTTCATGTGTTTTAACCCAAACCATGATCTTTTCCTAAACCTAACCAAGTAGATTTTGTGCCTGAGCCTAACCAAACATTTCACAACAAACATGTGACAGCAAAAGTCTATTCAAAATACTTAACAACATTTGTCACTTTCACCCATTCATACACTGATGGAATACAAGTTGTGACCTTCTCATTGGGAGCAATGAAGTGCTTCCGATCCAAAGCGTTCCACGATATTTCATAGCCAATGACAGACCAATGGAGCCATCAGGAGCAATTTGGGGTTCAGTGTTTGGCCCTAGAGTTTGAAACAGCGACTTTCCGATAGAAGACAGCTCACGCTACCTTCTGAGCCAGCCTCTCCATTTGTTCTGTCATTTACGCATGAGGATGTTTTGGACAGTGCTAAAGAAATTTGAGTTTCCTCCGTGGGGTGTGTGTTGCCGTGTTATAGTCATGTGTGTCTCTGTCTTTATTCCATTTGCAGGTTTCTGTTTCGGTGGAGCTGGAGTGAAATGAAGGCAGCTGGCTTTCCTTGTATTACCTTGTGTTCTGTTTGGCTTTTTTGACAAAATGTAGTTATGAATATTTCATTTAGCATGGTGTGCTTTCCAACTTAAACTGCTGAACATGGCATCTTGTTACTGTCAGAAAGATGATCTTTGGAAATAAGATGTGTTTCTTTTTTAACCCCTACATGTTTTGCTTGCTTGCTTGAGTTGGATCATGAGAAACTTGGGGCTTATCCTTATTAAAGATTAGAAGTAAAGAAGATAAAGATAAAGATAAATAAGTCACTAGCAGATAAAGATAAAGATAAAGATAAAGATAAAGAAGTCACTAGCAGAGTTTAATTAAAAAAGATTGAGTGGTAAGACACTGTTTTAGACTATTTTCAGACGTAGCATGTGGTGCGCTTTATTCTGACTTGGTGTCTTGGATAGATATAAAATGATGTAGTTTGAGAATCTGTTCCCTTTGTGCGGGGGAATATCAGTGACCGGGAATTCTCTTTTTACTGCTGCTTTCATAGGAAGCGCAGTTTTGGCCAAAGACATAGTTTTTCGCTCTTGTGCTGGTGCTTTTTCAATGATGGATTCACACATTCACTTTGCCAAGCTGGTTGTAGGAGTGAGGATGCCAAGTATTGATCCTGCACAGAAAAGTTGTTAACCAGTCTGTCATGTAGGCAGAGCGTTTTTTCACCTTTCTGGTTTGTCGTGTTCGTAGTGTGGGGAGGAAGCAGTTGGAGCAGTTCACTGGGGAGCACATCCCTCACCTGAGCAGCGTTGTTGCCACATCCCCTTACCAGGGCATGAATAGATACATTTGTTAAGGCAAGCATACACTCCAAAACCTAAATTGGATTACCTTAAGGTCAAATCTGGGTCACTGTCTATGGGAAGGATTTTTTTGGTTGTTGCCATAAAACAAGACCATCAATCTCTGGTGATCAAAGCAATAAAAAATCTTATAATGGCTGTAAGAACTGCAGAGGCAGAGCTGAAGGTAATTCATTCACAACTGAATAAATCAACATCTTTTATTCCTTATTCATCGCTATTTCTATCACTTTTCTGACATAAATTGCCCATTTTTTTTTTCCATTAACACATCTTCTCAAGGCCAGGCTGGTTTTACATTGTGAAGCACAACATCTTATTTATTCTAGGGATAATGAAACTGCTAGATGGGTTTGGACAGTAATCAGAAAAGGTCTTGGGGCCAAAAGAAATGTCATAAATGAAGAAAATGTTCCTCTCTGATGAAATGAAAAGAAACCCATAATATCAATGATTAAAATGTATGTTTTTAATGCAATTCAATTATTTCCCATTTACTAGGTACCTGAATGTGATCCATTAACAGTCCTCTTGCTGAACCACCCTGATTTTATTCTGTTTCCCAAATTGCCAATGCCCCGTTGTCTTTTTGTTTATACAGCCTTAACTGCCGGACTCCAGGACCTGCTTGGGCTCCCTTGAAAAAGAATTACAGGAACTATATGGCTTCGGAACAAATGGGGGACTCAACCTGTGACACCCATGAAAGATGATACTTAGAACAGCATATTTCTTCCAGACATTATGAGGTCGATGATGAATGAAAAGGGACACTGGACAGGGAGCATTTTCAAGGTATAGATGCCTGAACCTGATAGCCTTCAGGGCCAGCGGGGACACGTGGGAGTCCCATTCTTCTATGCTGAAGATAGAGAGACACTCACCTCTCGCTAACCTCTGGTGTCAGGGCCCCATGAAGAAGTGAGCGGTCGCCCCGAGGGAAAGAGTTTATGATTTTGATAAAATACCTCCAAAGGGCTGCTCTTCTCCAAAATGGCTGCCATTATTATATTCTGGGGGCACAAATGGCTGTTGTTTGAGATTCGCCCGATTTGATAAACCGTTAATGGAGTTTTTTTCCTCCAAATCAAAGACTCTGAATCATCCTCATCTTACATTATATTATGACGTGTAATGTATAGCCTTAAATCAGTGGTGACCTCGTGTCTCTGAGAGGCATCTTACAAGACCACAATGCCAAAAAAATGCTTGATGATTCATCGTCTGAATGTTAAAGTTTTTACGGGTAATTGCTAAATTTAAAGGGCCCCTTTTTACGGTTTCATTAAAAAGCCATTAAAGCGGATATAGAAAGCACAACATTGGCGTCGGGGTTAATTTCCATGGGGACTTCAGAGACAAGCTCTCCCCGCACCAGAAGTCATTCAGTCATGTTGTAGTGCCAGTTGGTTAAAGGTCGATGGAGAAAGACCCGGGGACCACGGTGCCAGTGGAAGAAAGATTAAGATCCAGGGTATTGATAAACTATCACTGACAATACAAACAACCCTCCGGGAGCTTGTGACATGTTTTCACTGACTGAAGTCTCTTTCACCATCCACAGGGGATGGTAGAGTTTAATTATAGCCAACAATGTGATGGTTGTGTGGCATGGATTTATCTACATGGCTCTATCTTGTTTTGTTATGTTTTTTTCTTGTAAAGTACTTTAAAACAGGCAGCCCTGTGGGAGGGCAGAAGAGTCATCGTTGTTCTCATTCTCTCCTCCTAATCAGTATGTAACAGATATATTGTACTGTCAGTTATTTTTGATCTTTGTACACCTTGAAGGATAAAATGACTTCAAGTAGCAGCGTGTATTTCTCAAATAAAGATTACGTTTCCTTCAAACCTTGATTGCTGTCGCAAAAGCATGCTGTTTGTCCACAGTACGATGGAAGCAGGAGTGGAGAGATGCATTCAGCTCACAGCTTGGTTTGATTGATACACAGTTCATGGTTGGACAGAAGCATTGTTAGGTCTTAACAAACAAACTAGCCTGTTGTTGAAATGCGCAGTGATTTTCAGTTAATTCTTCTGGATTTAAAGGTAAAGTCTATACATTTTCCAAATAAATCTGTTTCCAAGTCATGGCGAGGACTATGCTGGTGAAAACAGTAGTGTAATATCCTCTGTGGCCCCGGAGAGAGCTGAAGTCTGAGAAAATAGCCCTTGATGATGTCATCAGGGGGTTATCTTGCCTTGGGCACAGAGACCACACATCATAACAGAGAGCCTGTGTTACACACTCTGTGACTAAGGTTTGAAAGCCGATGATGTTTCACAGAACAGAGGGTCATATAAACAGAGGCCACTGGTAGCATATTGGCAGTGCAATAGTTCATCTCTAGAGTACATGTTTACTTTTTAATTGACAGGCTGCACGGCTGATGCCTGTAGTGCATTCTTACATCCTTTTTCACCAGGGTTGTCACAGTTCTTTCATCTGAAAGAGTTTTGAAGATAAAAGCAACTGGAGGTTTGAGAACCATGAAGTAACTTTTACTGTCAAGTCAATTTTATTCTTGTGTCTCTTGGTCAGTACATGGCAACCCTTTACCTTAAGATCCTCCAGCAAGACATACAGCAAATACAGCCTGTCCTCATCAGAGAAACGACCATATACATTTTAGGTCATCTGTGCATGTAGCTTATTATGACACACATTTACATTTACTGTTAGGTGGGGACCTCTAGCTGTGGCCATGGTAATAGCTAACCCACACACGAGTTAGCATTTTTTGCACTTCCTGTTGGGAAAGAAATATGATCTTTCCAGGACGGTATGTCTCCAAACGATAGGAGGTCATAGTTGTCTTGTACAGTCGTTAAAGTCTGCTCTTCGAGCAATCTTCTCACGGTCTCTGCAACCTAGATATTCACATCTACTGTGGATATGTCCACAGAGCAGATGTCTGATGAACCAAACCAAGGCTAAGCTAACTGTTTGCGTAAACATCGTAAGGAGGCCTTCGATCTATCTATGTTTACAGGCTCAGTGTCTATATACTCAGTGACCTATTTTACCTCTTAGTCTTCTGGCTACAGGGGAGAGACTCTGCATCCCCCCCTGCTATGTTGTTAAACATTTAACCATGTATGGAAGCACAGTCCCCTGAAGCTGTAAGATATTATTTGGACGTAAGCCATCGGTGTCTCTGAGTCTTCTTCATCTCTCCTGAATGGTCAAGTGAGCCGTAATTCCACAACACTTTCGGTTCCCTTGTCTCGAAGTCAGTAGATTTTTTTAAAGGTCCCACATTATGAAAAACATGTTTTCTCTGGTCTCTACATATATAAGCTGGTCCTCCCTGAGCCTGCCAACTCCCAGAATGAGGAAAACAAGCAAGTCCTGCATGGTCTCCGCAGCCCACCTCCTGGTAAAACGGCTCTCCTACAGGCTGTTCAGATTCAGCTATGTCATTTACATAGGCCGGCTTCATCTGCGTAGTGATAGGAGATATCTGAGAGGGGGGCGTTCATCCCCGAGGTCAAGTTCAGTGTGTCCAGCAGTAAGATAGCAGTGTTTTGCAATGTTGTCGCTCAGAGCTAGACACGCAAATTGCTCTGTTGATGGTTGTAAAAATCAACATCAGTGCCTATATTCTGTCCCAGCTACAGACCAACAGAAGAGACAGTGGTTGCATTTCATTTTTAACGGCAACGTGCCGGCTACGGTTTGTGTTAGCTTGTGTGTGTGTGCTAACCACTTCATGTCGGACTGCTTCAGTAACGACTGTCAGTACAAAGCTGACCCTCGTAAAAGGATCAGTCCCAACCATACCGGACCCAGCAACTGCACCCGAGCCACAGGTATAGCAATACATTCACCGTAAAACATTAGCGCATGCTACCACTAGCCATGTGGCACCGTCTCCCTGAGAGGGGCGTGTAGCAGGCAAGTAGGCGTTGACAGATGGAGCTCATCAGCATTTAAAGGTGCAGGCACAGAAACAGCCTGCTCTCAGCTGAAATTCAGGACCATTTCGAATACAATGTTGTTGGACAGCTGTGTGAAATTGATGAAAAACAGTATAATATGGGTTAATAATGGAGTTTCAGTTAAATGCATGAGATAAGGTCTGTGGTTAACACAAGCTAAAGAGATTTTCTATGTTTTCTGCCACGACATTTGTTTTCGTCTTAAAAAAGACAGTTGTTAACAAGTGGCTAAATGAGACCACAGAAATTGTCAGGGACATTAAACGTCATCGTATCTAAATCCAGAGACTCGTCTACTCACTTGTTCCATCTTTACAGGCTGATTTTAGTTACAAACTATTATAACTCTAACTTTACAACGTGTAGATTGATCAATAAAAAAGTAAAGTGTGTATACTACAGCTTAATAAGATGCTAAGTTGTGTAGACGTTGACGTAATTGACTGCGATGTAGTTAATTCATAGCCTAATGTAAAAAATATGCTATCTCTGCAGCAAAGCAGCAACTCATGTGAGTATGAAGAGTGAGGAAGGCTGCGATGTTTTCTTGAACCTACCAAAGTAGTTTTCTTGAATAAACAAACGACACCGCAACCATAGACTGATATTGCTGCCATCCCAGAAAACAAAAAATAAAAATCAGTATCACGTTATAACGTGATAAGTTTCACATTATAACGCGATAAGTTGGTCTCGGGTGGAGGGAGTAGAAGTGTGTGTTGAGAAGAAAAGGACTGGGGCAACAAAACCTCCTAAAAACCTCTCAAACCTCTTTAAAAGAGAGGTGTCATGTTTGTTTTTATTTACTATGAACCACTTTTATGTAAATATTTGTAAATCATAAACCCCTTACACATTTTTTACATTACACCTGCCTCTACTACCTCCATGAGCATCATGATGGTTGGTTGCTATGTTACTGCATGTCTGCAGGGTTCACTGCTTGTTATCTTAAGTGGATGCACCTGTGTTTCTGTGGTGTGTAAGTGGTGTCTATAGTGACTAATGTTGACACCGATGAAGGCCAGGGGCGGACTTACCATTAGGCAAACACAGGCAATTGCCTGGGGGCCCCGAGAGTTCCAAACATCTCTTAAAAACTGATTAATAAAGCTGTCTTCGATTTAAAGCAAATATTATTGTTTTAGTCTTAATTTGCGTGCTTAAAAATACATAGAAATGCTAAATCTATCATGATCGTTTCGACTGCTCCCCCCTCCCTTCTCATGCAATGGACTATTCCATGTTACTGCGCATGTGCAGGCTTGATTCAGGAAGACAGTAGCAAAAAGAACTAGTTGGCGCGGTTTTGAGTTGAGATAATTAAGCAGAGTTACCCCAGTGGAGCGGAGAAGAGGAGAAGGCGAGAGTGAAAGCAAACAGTTTTTATCAAAACTACCAAAGGTGTCAACCTTTTTCCCAGTGACATCGAATGTAGCCATAGGTACTCGACAACAGCAAGAGCCAGAACTCCTGTCAGTAGTACTGCTGTCAGTGTCAGCCGAGGAGGAGATGAAGTGGAGAGCGACATGAGTGACGCTTTTCATCACAAAAATGTGAGTATTAAAGCGGTCGAAATGGTAAACTATATTAAATGTTGATTAATGTTCTTATCAATTACAGTAAAAACGTCGAGATGATTCACTTGTTAGATAATAATCCCCAAGAAGGATTTTAACACTAGAACGGCCAAGATGGTCATTTTGACCGTTTTCAAATGTATATGTGCAATAACTTTGTTGAATGAAAAAATGCAATACTGCTGTTACCTGACTTTTCCTAAAAGTATCTGTATTTTAATTTAGAATAATTTTATATAAAATACACAAAAGACAAAGAAAATATGATATGTTTTACCTATTTCGTCCATAAGCGGTCATATTTGCTGCTTTCTTTGTCTCTCTTCTCTACTTGTGTTAACCGTCTCCAGCTGTGCTTCTTTGCGAATGTACGTGTAAGTTAATTATTATATAGTTGTATTATATAGCCTGGTTGACACCATGGGCAAACATAAACGGGAGTTCCCCCTCCGTGAAACAGCAAGCGGTGCTGAAGTGTGGTGATGCGACTCTGACTGTGTGTACCAGGGAAAGCCGAGGAAGGATGTCTGCATCCTGAGCACCGTGCACACAGGTGTGAGCACCTTTAGTGGGGCGAAGGCAAAGCCAGAGTCTGTGATGTACTACAACAACACAAATTACGGCGTGGACATCCTGGACCAGATGCAAGGACGTACTCCGTCAAAAGCGGTAGGTGAAGACGGCCAGTGGCGGTCTTCTGTAACATCCTCGACCTGGCTGGGATCAATGCCCGCATCTTATTCAAGGAGCACCAGCAGCAGGAGAGCCCGGAGGAAAGTCCTGCAGCAGCTGCAGAGGAGCTGAGGGCAGAATACATGGAGGGGAAAGAGGCCGCGGCAGTCGGCACAAGGTGGCAGCAGCGGAAGCGACCACCGCAGCAGAAGCAGGCACTGGCAGGCAGTGCCGGTCCGAAAGAGCTGAAAACGGAACCAAACGTCGGACACTTGAAATGCCACAAGCCCGTGTGTAGTAATTGTGCGAGGAGAGCGGAGGTAATCTGTCTTTTTCGATTATTATTATTTATTTTATTATATATTAAGTGTTAAAATAAAATGTTTCATAATCAAATAAGTTACTTTTAATTGTTGAGTTTTTTCTATTAAAATTGTGGGTAAATATATGCAACAATTACAGTTTACTATGTCCGATGATATGAATATTGATAAATGTATAATTAAACTTGTTAAAATGTACATTTTGGTGTTATTTCGTTTTTTAAAAAAATATGACACAATGAATGTATTCATCACTCAATTGGGTATTTACATGAGAGATTATAGAGTTTAAACCTAGCAGTCAAAATGACCGTTTACGGCCGTTCTAGTAGGGTTGGAATTCCGTCTCTTCTAGTGTTAAGGACTTTATCTAGCTCAACTAAGTAGTAACACAAGACACAACAATATCCAGGCTGAACCTACTTGCTGCTGCCCACATTGAAGACCTTGTGTTGAGGTGAGAATAAAACTTTTGTTAGTGCAGTACGAGGATGTGGAGGGCCCCAATGACTGGGTTTGCCTTGGGCCCCCAAATGATTAAATACGCCCCTGATGAAGACTAAGAGAGTTCTGTCAGCTGTGAATTAGGCAACTTCTCTTGAATTCAACCAAAGAGCAGGTATCCTCCATGAATATTTTTATGACATATGGATTTGTGCTCTCCCTCTCTTTCTCTGCCTCTCCTTGGTGATATGAGTTCTCACCTCTCCAAGCATCATTTAGCCCCTTAGAGCCCAAACATGTGTTTGAAGGAACAACTTCATTACGCCCCTGTTACTGTGACAACACATAAATCATGGTGAAGTTCGGCATTCATCCCCATGCACAAAAGCACAGATACACACCACTGCCACTGTACTACGACTGTGGTTACTGGGGAGAGCTTTGCCTCTAAAGCTGGCTTGGCTCTAATAGAGATGGGAGGAGAAAAAAAAAATCCCTGGGTCAGCCCTTTATGTCTTTGGGGACAATCAGGAGAGCAAAAAAGCAGATTGCTGCAGACAATTTGATCATCCGCTCCTGGGCATGGGCTCTCCATTACCTGACTGAAATAGGCCTCTCCCACGAGGCCTCAGGCCTCATTGAACAGGAGAGGTGGGGACGGTAATTATATCTTGGGCCTACCCCAAATCGCTTCCCATTAGTCTGTTTCCAACATGTACCCGCAGTATCCTCGATATGTCGCTCGCAGCACCCACCCTGGGCCATGTTGACATGCTGTTGCTGTTAACTGTGTCCTAATTTATTAGGGCCTTAATTGTGTGTCGCCATGTTGGTTTTGGCCCGTGCTCAGTCAAACATCAGCCTGTCCCATTGTGTGCTGGAATAGAGCGATGGCACTGAAGGGATTCTGTCTCTCCTCATTGGCTCTCCCTGTTCTCTCTTCAAAGACATTTCTATTCTTCTGTTGCAGTGTTGCTCTTCTCTCACACCATGTCCACATTTGTCTCTCTCCTCTACTTTACATGCTTTATGAAGACACAAAAAGCAAAAACTCCTCTGTGACAGGATATTAAATATATAAATAATTCACACATCCAAGCAGATTGCGGAAGCCAAAGGCCTCTCCGCAACTCTCTCTAGGCAAAAAAAAACATAGCCTATGTGGGGGAGAGTCTGGCCAATCAGAGATGGCGAACTACAAATGAGGTCGAGGGAGCCTGGTTCCAGGTGTCGCACAAATTCACGAGTTCTGTTCCCAACGCCCTCCTGGGGATAGGAGCATGCACATACACATGCACAGGCACACATATGTATGTACACACATGCTCATTTCCTGTTTCACACATACTCATGCAGTGTTGCTCAGCACTGAAGGAGAGACACCTGCCTTCCCAGGGCAGCTGACCCGCAGGAGAACAGTGTCGGACTGAAACTCATCAGCTCAGCCGACCGCAAACGCCGTCCTCTTCGGGCAGCAGTGCATGGTGGGACCTCTGCACCTACGGTGGATTGGCTTTATTCATTTATTCAATCGGTTGCCTCGTAGCCTCAGCGTGGGATGGAATTGAAAGTGGAGAATGCGAGTGATTGGCCTGAGGCGTGACCGCTGTGAGCCTGCTCATAACATTTTTTAAACTGTTGCTTTTCCCTTTGTTTTCTGCAAAGGAATACTTCAACATTTTTTGCACTTTTACAACAGATTTTGTACAGCCCGGTTGCCACTTTACAATGTCCACAGTTAACGTTTCTGCAAACTACAGATACGTCCAAGGGTGACATATGTAGCGAACCTGGCATATCATGTTCACATTAAATGCTTATTAGCCGACTTTCACATCAGGAGGCGAAGGGTCCCATGGCAGCAATATCACAGCCAACAAGGCTGCCACACAGCTGACTGCATTTCGAGTCACACCAGTGGATGTTTTTTGGGAGACCTGGGGATTTTACCATCCTTTTTTGTGGCGTCAAAATGGATGATTTTTAAGGAGACCTTGGGTTAATTCAAGCTGTTTTTGTGGTGACTAATACCAGCATTTTTTTGAGGTTGGACCACCTGTGATTGTGGCAACCAAAAATGACATGATTTTCTCCAAACCCAAGCAAGTGTTTTTTTGTGCCTAGGCCTAAGCAGAGCATTGGCACAGAATTGTGACAAGAGAAAAATCAATTTAACTTTTCTTTATGTTTCAGTTTTTTTGCCTGCTCATGTTGATTTCAGTTTTAACTTACAATTTTGAGATTTTGTCTTTGATGTCTTATTTGACTGGAGGAAAGATAATGACCATAAACACAGTTTGGTGTTGATTTTTACTTCAGATTTCTGTTTAGGAAATCTATTGAAATTAGTGTATATTTAATAAGATGGCCTAATTTGCATATTTTTTTTTTTTAATCTATATAATCAACTGCGAAGTTTCATGGTGATTTAAATTACTTAAAATGTTAACCCCTTTAATTTTAGTGTCCCACCTTAAAGCTGCTAAAATAAACTTGAAAGATGAAAGAAAGAGGCAGTGTGTTTCAAATACTTTTTTTTTAACACAGCTGTTTGTAGGATGCAAATTGATGAAGTAATGAATCTGTTTGTGTGTCTTGTTTACTTATGTCGTTCACATAAAGAGGTCATTATTAGACAAAGACGGTTTCATAATCATTTAAAAGTTTCATGCAAATTGTTTGAATTTATATCCTTCTTTTTGGCAGATTTAGATTTATTATTATTTGTGCAGTTGTCTTTACTGGCCTGTTTTGGAGAACTTACTGGTTAGCCTAACATTTGTGAAACATTCTAGTGTAGTATACCTCACTAACCTCACTGGCAGGCTGGACACAGTGGATGTGTGTGCAGTGCTGCTGCGTGGCCTCTCACTTTTCATTTCGGTGCCGTGTTTACAGGTCGGACGGTTCACACCGGATGCATTCACATGTCAAGCGTGGCTGCTGCCGATCGTGTGATCCAGAGATTCGGACTCTCGCCTATTTCTACCGCGGCATGTGCCCAGTTCTCAAGAAAAAGGGGCCTGAAAACAATCTGTAGACATATATATGGACATCAGCAGCATTTGACAACAATTTTAATTTCTGTATGTGTAGAATATCACAGACATGAAGAGAATAAACACAGCAGATGAAGGGCAGTTTCTTTCTTTCACTTTCTCTCCCCCTCTTTCCCCCTCATGCATTCTCACTCATTCATCGAGGGTAAAGGAAAATAACTGCATCATATTTATTGATAATATAAAGTCAAACCCCATGTAGCAATGCTGAGCGTGTTTGCGAGTGAGCCGCAGCAGCTCGGTAACGCAGCATCCAGTGTGTCCAGCCGGAGTTCCTTCTTCTCTCTTATTCTGCAGTAACAGGGCACGTCACTGGCCGAGAGACAATGAGTTAATGGCAGAACAGGGAGATGGAGGTAATACAGCAGGGTAGGGGTCCCTTGTCTGTTAGAAGTAGAAGCTTGTTAGAGCTCAGACCAACAGCTCTCGCACTGAAGAGGGATAAAACTCATCCAGTATTGATGAGTCGGGCTCTGCACCGCTCCAGTGAAGAACGGCGGAACTCTTCTGTGAAGAAATATCCCGTGTCCATTATTTTCACCTGGCCTTCAATTTCTCCTCCTCCTCAGTCTATTCATATATGTACATTTCGAACTTTAAAATGTATGTATCCTCTTAAGAAATTGATGGAAAGAAGCAGCTCTCTTCACATTCCTCTTCAGTCAGCAGCCTCTCTTGTAATTGCTTTCAAATTGTCAGCACAGAAAGCATGAACAATCCTCCCTCGCTCCACTCTCACAACCTTTGCTTTAAGCCTGACAACCATCTGACGACTGCTCGACAGCCAAAGCTATCAATAATTGAAGCTGTGATCACCTTGGGGATGTTGTTTTTTTGCCGCTGAAATGACATCAGTTATTTTTTCTTCTTCTTTTTCAGCAGCACCAACCAAGATGTGTAAAAATAAGCTTGTTTGTTGTCCCATTTTCATCTGACACCATTACAGTAAAGACAACATGTATTACTAGATACATCATTGTGGATACCTGCCATGTATTTGAGGGTCTGTAGCGATCAAATAAACTCTGCTCTCGCTCCCTGCTCCCTCTCATGAGAATGTCGGCGGTTTTTGAGTGGTGTGGGTTCTATATGAATACCAAATGAAGGATCTTACTCATCTGCGTATACAGAACTTCAGCTGGAGGCGCGATGAAGAGATACGATTCTGTTTCCCTTCCTGTCTGACAGATGATGCACAGTTTTGCCTCCCCACTCCAATTACGAGTATTTATTTTGGCTCAGCAGGTATGTGTATGTTCGCATGCACAGACTTTCATGATGCAATTTTTAGGGTGCATCTGTATGCGGGCACGTGTGTGTGTGTGTGTGTGTGTGTGTGTGTTTGTGTGTGCGCGCCTGTGATGCTGCAGATGTACGAGCTACAGCAGGTGTCCTCGTGGTGTGAGTGCATTTTTCAGGCTCTGTGGGCAGGTGCAGCCTCTGACACCACCTCTCAGGTCTCTCATTTTTCAGCCACAGCTGCACTTTAACAACACTGATGGTCTTAACTTGAGAAAATCAAAACCTGGCTATTCACTGAAGTGCTCTGCAAATTTTTTCTCTTTTTTTTCTTTTTCATGCATTCTCGATCGCCTCGCTGCCGGCGCATGGGGGAACTTTTGCAAAACAGTCCCAGAAAGATTGCAGCCAAAATTGAGCAACCAAGTAGGTGAGCTGGATTCGTGATTAGTTTTTTTAAAGCTACAAAAAGTGTCAAACAGATACCCTCCCACCACTCTCAACTTCATTTCCACAAAGATAGAAAGAACGTTAGCCCATACTCTCTAACCCTATCCCCAGAGTAATGGAAGGTGCTTCATGGAGTGGAGAGTTACTTTATGAGCAAAAATATCTGTGATGTAAAACGTGACATTTATTAAAGTCTGTGGTGAACATACAGCAGTTGCCTGTCTGTGTCAGATTGTTTACTTTAGATTAAGAGGGATATTTAGAGGATTAAGTTTATTTTCAGCAGGAGTACGGACTCAGACGTACGGACGGTGACGTACTCCCAAGCGATCGGTGGCCATCGGCAACTATCGGAGCTGAGCCAAGATTGATCGGTTGACCTCTAGTGCATGGCTAATATTTTATATTAACAGCAAAAGCGCTTTTAAAATAACAACGTGAAAACAAATGAAATCAATGTGTGTACATGCTCGATGCATTCGATTGCATATCAATTCTAGACAAGATAATTCTATCACTATAAATACTTATGTAAATAATGAACAGACAAAATACACATACCTGTACAAGTCAGAAAATACATAATGCTCTGAAACATGCTGTCTCTTCCACACACACAGGGCATCAAACACGTGTCCACTATAAAATGCAAAGGTTCATTTACAAAGTTTATATTCAAATGAATGACACAGCTGCATGTTCACAATCTTAAGACTAACATTTATAATTACATACTGTGTGTGCAGCATTGACGTCAAGAAAACAGCGACCTCTTAAAAGTGACCGTAAAGGTGCTAACACTTCTGTTGAATATGCAACTCTTCAGTATTTATCAGGATTTTGTGAAGTTTCAGACATAAAAAAAAAGATATATATATTTCAACCCAGTTACACCTAGATACGGATATTTCTATTGGGCCCGGCTCCATCAGTAAGGTCATCGAGGGAAGAAGCACACAATAATATCTGTGTCTTTGGTATGTGTTACCATGACAACTATAGCAAACTGGAGCCCAGGAGCAGGCCGGTGACTGACAGGTAGTAAGTGCACGGGCTACAGGCAGTGTGTCCATGTGTGTTGGCGAACGTGTGTCTGCAGGTGCAAATGTGTTTGGGGATCAGACTGCAAAACCAGAGCTACAGAGGAAAGCTTTTACCAAGACGCTCTCAGCGGAGTGCAGATTTGCACATGCACTTTAGTTCTTAAGACCACGGTAAATGATAGTATTCTAATTGTTTCCCCTGAAAGAATTTGTAATTTGTCAGGCTTGGCTATGAACTAGCAGCTTTGTTAAAATTCTCAAAGTGTGAATTCTATGAATTCTTATACCTCCAGAGATAAGAGCAGATATCATTTGTTCTTGGCTAAGACGAGCGCACCGGGGCTCAACAGGCTTTTTAAATGATAATATTGTCATGCATCAGTGCCATACGATTGCAGAGGTTTTAGATCATTACAGGGTTGTTAAGGTGCAGTGGTGCCCCGATCAGTCTATGTTCGAGGAGATATGCAATCAGAGAATAAATGCTTTATTTCATGCTAGATTTAAGCAGGTTGTTAAGGAGTAGTGCACGATTACATCTTTTTTTGTGATTTTAATTTTTAAGACTCACTATTGCTCAGTCAATCAAAACGCAATCATGCATATTCAGTGCCAACAGGAAGGCCTGAAGCAGGAGGACGTCAGTGAGCATTATTACTTCCTGCAGAGTTTATTTCCCATAACACCCAACAATACATTATGGGAAGTGGCTTTGATATAGATCATCACAGATATTCTCTGTAGCAGAGTTTTTAAAAGTGACTTCCAGAAATAACCCTGCTATGCAATGCAATAAATAAGACTGTCAGAGACTGGTAGCTTCAGAGAAGTACATTAAAGGGAAGAGAGCCCAAGAGGTGCTGGTGATAGAAAGTGAACGCTCATTATCATAATGACGCTCTACACAAATGTCACCATTCTCTGACAAACCAAACCTCCTGCTTTTTGATATAGCATCTCTTCACAGCGTTCCGCTCGGTTCTGACACCGCTGTGGAGGAAAGCGATGCGAGAGCTTTCAGCAGCCGTGTTTTTGACGTGGAAATTTTCCATCTCATTTGTCACCTTGAGGGAAAAGAGAGGCATCGGAATTGAGTATAGCACATGCATTAAGTAAATTCACCTCATAAGATAAATTTGCTCATTTTATTCCGCAGAGGATGTCAGTGGTGGCAAGTGTCTTTAGAAGTGTGCATGTAATTTTGGACACTACAGTGGTAGTGCAGTGAGGGGAGAGAGGGGGATTGGATATACAATATATTTAGGACTCATGCTTTGCTTTGGTGGCAGCTGACATGAGAAGTTTAGCCTACTAGAGCAATGAACTTTAGCTGTTTAGCTGAACATTAGCTGGAGCGTGCGACCTGAAAATCAAGTCAGAAAACGGTGATATAAATATGTGTAAAATTAAATCATAGAATAAAACCAAAAGAGTGGCACTAGATAGTACTGCTTTTTTGACCAGGGAGGTTTGACTCACTCTTCAGTAGGAGGCTCAGCAAACTGTAACAGTAATGTGATTACTTTTGTCAGCCACAAAGAGAGTAAAGGGTTTTATATCAGTTTTTTTTTCATGCACGCCACTGATATTATTCCTGTGCATATTAGCCTGACACAGGGGCTGGAGGTAGGGGGAGGAGGCCAGCCTCTGCCAGCAGAGCGAGAATAAGCCCTCCAGTAGCTCCAGCGTTGTCTTATTTACATATCTTGTGTTCTCCACTGGCTTGCCAACATTAGTCATTGGTTAGCCTATTCGGGAATCCTCAGGGTTTTGTCAGAGTTCAGACTGTGTGAGCTCTTTGGCCTCACTGTAAGGATGGGACGTATGACAAGACGTCAACGAGATAGTTGTTAATGGTCAGTAAATACAAACCGAAGGCAAGGTCAGAGTTTTATTTTGTATCCCTGCACGTGTGAAGAAAGTAGCATGTGGGTGTTAAAGCTTTGGAGATTGGTTAATGAACGGATGAACAAGTGATGTCACTCATTACCTTTGCTCATGAGTGATAGGTAATGCAATTCATTTTGTACACACTGGGTCACTGTATGTTGTATGACCCCATGTGACCCCCCAACTCCTCCGTGACCTCCACTGGCTTCCTGTTGCGGCCCACATCCGAATCAAGACAATGCTGCTGGCCTTCAAGGCCGTCAGTGCAACTGCAGCCATTTAGCTGGCCGGCTGGTACCGCCATCGATGAGAGCAAACAAAGCCCGCTCAGTGAAGTCGCGACTCTTCTCTGTTTTGGCACCTCAGTGGTGGAATGAACTCCCGACCAATGTCAGGACAGTGGAATCACTCTCCATCTTCCACAAAAGACTCAAGACTCATTTGTTCAGACTTCACCTCGACCCCGCATAGCATGACTAGCATGGCTCGAAAATTGTTTCTATTTTTACTTTTATACTTTATTGACGGTGACATGTGGTGCTCTGGCTCGAAGCAGGAATATATAACTGTCTACACACTGTTACAGAGTTGTAGTTGAAATACTCCAGAGTCACCCTTTTGATGAAGACAACATCTCAATAAACTTGCTAGTTCCTAATTGCACACTAACAGAATGGGATGAAACTTTTTTTTTTCTGTGACTCGAGGTTTGAACAAAATGTATGAGCACTGTCAGCCAGAAAGGTAAGCAAGCTGCTACCCAGACTAATTAGACTGTTACGCCACATAAGCAGCAAGTCCACAGAAAATGTCACTCTAAACATCTACAGATGTTCCACCATATGTCTTTGTTAACGTCTGATACATCATATAAAACACATTTCAACAAAAGTTTACAACGTTTTAATGAGGTCCCTTTCAACAGATAATCCTATTCTTCTGGAATGTGAAGTCTAGGCCGAACTAGTAGGAAAAAGAGCAATTATTACACTTGTTAATCCGTTTAAAACACAGCAGGAATGTTTTTTTGTGGTTGTCGGTCCAATTTGGTGCCGTGTCATTTGATTTAAGAGCTTCAAATGCTTTCGAGTGATAGAAAAGATGATGCAGTGTTCTTGTTTTTCTGCTTGGTGTCGGCCGGTGGCATTCTCACAAAGCGCATTTTGGAATCCATCATTCCATCAGTGCTATCCTCTCTGAAAGCGAGTGCCAAAAAGGATAAGGTCATACTTCTAGACAAATTGTCTGAGTCTATCAACATACAAAAACAACTCCCAAGCATACAGCGGTGCACATGGGGAGCTCCTAATCCTCCTCTCTTTCACCCACAGGGAGTGGGTTCTGGGCTGCTGCGCTCCCACTCCAAGGGATAAAGAGATGAAATTTATCGGGGGAGGATGTATATTCCAGACAGTGCAGAGTCAGGATATCATCCTGTTACAGCAGCAAGCACAATAACTTTATGCTGACAAAAACTATCACCTCTTCCACTCATAAAACCCCTCACAAGGTCAGGAAAGGCTCACTCTTGCTATCTCCATGACTGCTTTCACCAATGCCACGGCTCCAGCTTGTATCCTTATGAAACGCTTTTCTCTTTGAGGCTCAAGTCATCATGGCATTGTCAGCTTAATAAGTATTATGGCCTGTCAAAGTGACAGTGCAATGGTTTGAAGTGATGGGGAATTTGCCCTTACATTTTGGACTTGAGTGGCTTCTAGGTTTTGTTAGCCTGTGCTCTTTCTAATCTACACAAGACACTTGTGGTACTGAAAAAAGGCAATAGCATTAAATTCCCACAGCAAATAACAAACGTCAGACTGTGCTTGGAAAATGTTCCAAAGAACTCAGCAGGACGGGCTTGTGGAAAGCAGCCGTGGGCGTGTGTGAGACGTGATGAAGTCAGCGGCTAAATGCATTGGAATAACCTTTGCTGTTGCTCGAGTGCTCTGTCGACCTTGGGAAGTGTGCGCTGCCAATCTGTGTTGAAATTACCGGGGTCGCCGTCTTTCCCTGGGATACGCCACAACTGGCTTCTCAGCTGTCAGAGAAGATCGAGGTTCCAAGTCACTTTAGGTCATTATGAATCATGCATTAAGATGCAACGAGCCAGGCAACCATGTTAGTTATCTCATTAATATTTACTTGTCTTCCTTAGCAAAACATTGCTATGATGGGTGTTAACTAAGGCTTTCATTTGCATCTCACATACTTCAGAATGAACCGAAGGTTCTGATGGGTGCAATTTCTGATTTAAATATAATTCATATTCAGAAATTTGGAGTGGTGTAACTTTTTTATAAATCAGCCCTCGACTGTATAGATTGAAATGGCTTATGCAGGAGTCCAGCGGAGAAATGTATTGTCATTTAGTTTTTTGTGTTTGTGTTGATTTGTGTTGAGTGTTGATGATGAATTAAGGTGTCTCATGGCCTGGGGAAAGTTGTTTACGATGTTTCCAGTCAGGAAGCTTTGTATTGCTCCTCTGTAAAAGTTAAATCCAGAATTTAGCATTCCTCAGTTTCTGTAGGAAGTAAAGCCTTTTCTGTGTGATGACCAAGATGGGCACTCAGCGATGGTAATTCCAAGGAACGTATAAATGTTCATATTTTCTCACCTCAAGAGAAAATTAAGAAATCACACATACGTCTAAAAATATCTATTTATATGGAATACAAGTATTTATATAAAAGTGGTTTTTATAGTTCATTACAATACAATATGACAACTCTCCTTATCTCCGTCTTCTCATATCAGTGTCCAGGCAACACTGTACTGGGACATCAGCTGCTCTGGGGCCTCACTCATGCACTTTTTTGCTGTAAATGCTTGATTCCAGACGCCACGGGTCTTGATCCTCAACTCTTGTCTCTTTTCCTTCATTGTGAATGTTTCTCTCATTAAGTCATTAAGTTGTGTCTGTTCTTTACACGGTTTTGTTGCCCCAGCCCTTTTTCTTCTCAACCCACCCTCATACGAATCAAAACAATATATATCACTGTTCCCAAGATAACATGACCATTGTAGCGGTTAAGGACAGACACACATTGGTTAGGTTCAAGAAAACATTGTACGGTGGTTTAATGAATCACAGTTGACTTCTGGTTTCACACAGAACTCGAACAGTGGTCTCCTGGGTGAGAGTTCTGTGCTCGTTCACCCATCCAGACTTTGTCACTCTTCATACCCCGTAACCTCCCGATGCCGCCATCACTATAACTAACGCCACTAGAGGTCACCGCCTAAAAAGAATCCTGAATAGGGGACGTGATAAGCTGCTTTCGCATTCAACCTATGTGATCATTTTTTCTGATCAGGACGGGCTAATTTCTATGGTGAAAAATATCGTTCAATCTAATTTTTGTGATCTTGGAAATGTATAATATATGAGTAGAGTTCACCAATCTTGAAGTTAGGTCCAGATTTAATACACAAAAGAGAAAAACGGTTTGATAAGAAAACCTTCCTTCATTTTCTAGATTCTCAGAGTGTGGCTTTCATGGTCCCATCATCTCTCATTGTTTGTGGTGTCTTTTGCCCATTATTCCATTACTCTGTTTCCCTCCTGTGTTCCTCCTAGGTCTGGTTACCCTCCACACCTGCACTGATCGCCATGGTTAGCCCAGCCCTGTTCCCCATGTTCTTTCTGGCCTATCAGCTCCTTCACTACTCTATTATTTCCCACTACTCAAAGTTTGTATTTAAGTCCAGTTCAGTCTTTGACTACAGCAGGTACCCATTCCTGTGTATCAAAAAAACCTTGTTAATGCTGGTTTTTGCTAGGCTACCAAGTTTCCTCAAGTCATTTAATCAACCTAACAGGAGTGAAGTCTACATTATGGCGATGTCAGATGGCGCTTGTAAAATATTTTGCTGCCACTGAGAAAATATGAAACTGAGAAAAATTGAAAAAGAGTTTAAATCATCTCCCAACATGTTTACTGCAGAATCGCACAGACACCAGGCACAGAAACATCTGTCAAGCAGCAGAATCACCGGTGACATGAAATGAGCTTGAAAAGAGTGTGTGATACACAAATTTAAGATTTGCATTATGCTTTGATAACGGCGTGTTCCCACAGATAAGGAAGCAAGTTTTTTCTTGCCTTTGGATTAAATATAAAATCAGTGCCTAGGCAGCAGCTGGTTCGGGCAAATGAGGCAGCACAATTGATGCAAATATGGGAAATTTGCATTACTGCCATCAGGGGAGACTGAACTGGAATCTCTGGTGAGTACCAAGTTCAACTGAATTCAAACACACAGTGTCACACATTCCCTAGGTACGCAACATTGCTCGCTAGTTTAGGGCTATTTTTCAGTAAAGTTCAGCTGTTGGGTCAAATAAACAGATGCGCAAGTGACGCCTATAAACACAAATGTTCCCATGATCAGACTCACGTGAGTAACGTGGGGCAAGAATTTGGCTCAAGTTTGCGATGAACAGAACATAACAGTATCTGAGGAGAAACGTAACATAATCATATAAAATCCCTGTAGTACTCTTTTATTTACATCAAAGAGGCTGTTCTTAATCAAAAAATGCACCATCTGATTTTGCCGTGTTAGTGTTGTTCCTGTCACATGTTGTTCGAGGACAATCATTGCAACGGACCGGTCACATTGTTTGCATTGTTGTAGCTCAGCAACTGAGAGAAAATATCTGGAAAAATACACACATCCTTTCATTTTTCGAACACACCTTTAAACCATCGCTACCTGAACCTCACCAAGCATGTTTATTGCCTATCCTAAGTATTTGTACTCCCTGAACTTTACCGAATAGTGACAAAAAAAGAAAAGAAATTAAAAATAATAAATGAGTGATAAGTATATCAGTATGTTCCAAATGAGATATAAACTGCAGTGTCCTTAGTAACAGTCCTTAACTTAACCCCATGACATTTTGCCAACAAAAGTCAACCTTGGTACTTTTTAGTAAGTTCCAGGAACGACACGGGCACGATGTCAGCTACACCATCACTACAGATCAAATATGCATTTGACGGTCCAATCCCAAACTGTAAATTGATATGTAAAACACAGAGTGAGCCGTTGTGTAGCATGTGACATGTTTTAAAGTTCATTTTCAAAGTTAAGAACATAGTTTTCTTTTATCCAGTTCCCCTTGCAGTCCTTTACGTGTTAGTCTTTCTCCCTTTCTTCCCCCCTTTCATCCCTGCATGTGTCCCGTCTCTCCGCACAGCTTCTCAGAGCTGTGCACTAATGGCTTTTTGGAAGAGTGGAAAAAGGAAATTGTCCCTGCTACTACTCTCAACGGTTTTGCTCGGCGCTAATAAATCCCCTGGCAGGCATTGTTTATAATGTCCCTCTGATGTAACATTCATAATGGGGCAATTTTACAGTGCATGTGTTCTCGATCTCACAGCTCACCTGCTCTGCAATCCTAATTTCTCCTTGGTGCTAATTTACTGGACTCGAATCTAATGGAGTATGCCAGTAAGGTAAATCAAGCAACATTATTTTTATCTTGCTGGCATTAGACGGTGGCAGATGAATAATGATCCGGTATCAGTGTTTTTATTGCAGGAAGACACCATCAGCACTGTCTGCAGGACTAGATGCGTCCAAGATACACTAACAATAAGCTTTTGTGGACGAACCACAGGAAAAGATTCAAATACCCGGCGTAAACAGTGAGGGTGGCTTCTCTGCACAGAACTGTGCTCTCTGTGTCTCTGTCACTGGCCATTTGTTGTCATGTCATTGGTGAGGAAATCAATGATAACAATGTGACCCTGTGAAGTCCTTTTCTTATGTGGTGATTGAGCCGTAGCGGTGACAGCCGTTGGAAATAATGATCGAAACAAACCTTAAAGTCCTTCTAGAAATAGCTTCGGGTCAACTCTGCTGCAAGCGGAAAGCATTCTTGCATGCCCTACACGGGCACATTTCAGTGTGTTCATCCGTATGCATAGGTGTGCCACGATATCCAGCTGATAGCGCTGTTTTCCATGAGTTATTTCGATGATGCCCCTCTGCGTCTGATATGATAGTCTTTTCTTTAATCTTCATGTAAATCACTGTCAACCGTCCTGGGTGTCAAAAGAAATGCTTTGGAACAGCTCGCTGAAAGAAAAAAACTAAAAACCTGAAACACACCTATCTATCTACACACCCACACATCTATCAGGTAGGCTACAAGCAAATTAAGGGCATTAATCACAGAGGACAAAAGGACAGCTGGTCATTTACTTGGTGTCACGCAATCACTGGCCAACACTGGCGAGTCTGCCGGTTTATCCCCAAGGTCAATCCTCCTTGAGCTGACATTGGTCATTCTGCATTTTCTGTGAGCCTGTGACATGCGGTAAGCTCCACAAAGCTAACTATAGAGTGTGGCCACCAGTGAGCCTTTGTGTTACGTGTCTGTTAAGGGGCCGCCGGCTGAGGGAGGAGATTCTGTTGTCGTTCTACTACGTGCTTCTATGATCTCTACCCTTTGGCAATGTGACAGATTTATTAAAATGGCACTGCCTGCTTTTACGACATCCATTATCAAAGCTAATCCAATCATGTTCCCGTCTGAAATTTTGAATATTTTACAGCCAGCCATTGAGAGACGGCTCCTTTTGTCATCGATAGCCTGCACAAATGCACAGGATCTCCGGCCGGCGTACGTACATTTTAAAGCTTGATTTATATTCTTTTTCTGGCTCTAAACGCAGCGGACACAGTGGTAGTGAGATGTTCAAGGGCATCTGATTGTCATTACAGTGCCATCAAACTCTGAATCATAGCACAACACCTAATGGCTTATTACAGGAGCGTATGCTAAATTAAACATTACTGCATCAATAAATGTTGCATGACATTAACCTGACAATGCTTCATAAATATTGCGCGTTTTTTCCCTCCAACCCTCCACCCCGCTTCACTCCCTGACTTCCTCTGTTACCTCCACTCGTACAGGCACAATGGCACCCAGCGACACGCTGCGTGTCCTCGTCCTGTTTTTCCTAATGCGCCGGAATTACATAAATGAGCATTAAATAATTTTCAATTCCCCCAAATTATCTTTCAAGTATTTTAATTAGCAAGCACTTTGCAACATGGCTCACCTTCAGCAGATGGGTGCTCATGTCAGCCAATTTAAGCAACGAGCAATTAGACGTTGCACATTAGCATTCCTACTTTCATCACCCAAAACCCTTCATTCCTCCACTCAAACCCCATCTCACTAACCGGGGTTTTCACATTTCATTCCATGGAGGGTTTGACTTACAGGTTGTGAAGGGCTTACAGAGAATGCGGAGCCAATTTCGGAGCTAAAGTGGCTCTCCTTGAAAGGTTAAAACATCAAAGGTATATTCCCCCAAAAGATTAAATGGTTGACACTATTTCACTGACTCCAAAATACTACGTAATGACAGCTCAACCATGCAACAATCAGTATTAATTGGATGCCACGTAAAATAACATTTAATATAAGACTTAACTACTGTATGATAATTACCTCAGGGATTATAGTAGACACTAATTGGATTTCAACATGCAGAGTCATAATTTCATTGTTATTACGATCAAATATGACAAGCGTCCCTTCCCGACAGTTGATGACTAGCTCTCGCATGCCATCACTTGCGGTTACCAGGAAGTAGGCAAATCTTTTCTTTTACCTCCCTTGTGTTGGAGAATTATGTTCTTAATTTATCACTCTTATGCGATAAAGCTACCTTTCACTTCTAGTACTGCTGCTGCTACCGCTCCATACAGACATTACAATTTTGTTTTATTTATTGTACCTCAATAAACATTGTATAAAACAGTGTATTTGGACCTCATATTAAGTTTTATTAATAATACAAGACATAATTCATTTTTTAAGTAAGATGCTTTAAAGGGCAACCAGACTATTCCACACTGTAATATTTGCAAGGCAGAATAAGTGAGCACTAAATCATATACATGGCTTTATAATTTAATATATCCCTTGATTTAAACAGGATTGTGACTGACTTTGAACTTTTTCCTTTGATATAGTCAATACTTGTTTCTGCATTAATTTAATTAACTAAATCCTGACATGGTACACCTGCCAGACTACTGCTTCATTTCATTTACCTCAGAAATCCATAGAGGAGATTTCTCTGAACATGGATGACATTATTTTACAATATGGCATGTTATTAAACAAACGACATGGGAATTTTACGAACTGTGGATTTGTGTGAACATAATCTTTCTTATTAATAATGTGTATGGTTTGTTCGTGTAGGGAGACTAGTGGATTGACCCTGACGATTCCACACAGTAAGACTTGCAAGGCAGAATAAGTGAGCGATAAAGTATATACCTCATTTAATCTACCCCCGGAATTGTACAGGATTGATACTGACTTTGAACTTTTTCCTTTGATACAGTCAATATGTTGTTTCCATGTTCATTTCATGCTAAATCACAACCCCCAAGAATTTTGCCTGAATAACTTCCTAACCTTAATATTACAGATTATCAATCGAACATTCCACTCAATTTCTTTTTTGATTTCCAAAGTCCATGACTTTACTTTTCTTACTGTTGAGAGAAAATGTCATAGTGTCAGACCAACACTGTAAAAAAACAAGTTGTCTTATCATGAAAAAATGAGTGTCTGCACTACCTTAAAAGAAGAAAAGTTGTGATCATTTTGTGATGATTCAAAACAAATAAACTTTTCAAGACATAGAAAGTTGACACTCATTCATGTCTACATAAATTATTTAGTTTACGATTCAGTTTCTGATTGAATGCTGTGTCTGAGTCAACACAGTCTTTCGGTTGGAATTCCAAAGCTAAAAATAATCCATCTGCAGTTCAGTATATCCTCAATGTTAAATAGCCAGTATGGTATACAGTCTAAGCATGCAATTTCTTTTAAAAGGCTGTTGAGACCAAAGACAACTCAATCAGCTTCTTACTAATGAGCGAGAGAGTCCCTCCCAAACACAAAATCAGTGCAGTGTTTTCTTTTCACGGGAGGCGTCTGGTGTTTGCTTGTTGTCTTTGCTTTCTTCAGGAGTTTGAAGTTTAGTTGGAAAAAGGTGATGTCAAATATTTCCAAGCATCAATCAAAACTTTGCAATATGTGTATCAAAACCCGGTGACAGTTGTCTGGTTGTTGTTTTTATCTTGCAAGGCCACTGTCAATCAAATCTGCCGAATCACCCACGCTCAGTCGCGATGGATCAGATTTGCTGAATATTGGAGTGTTAAAGTCTCACCAAGTAATACTTGAATACAATTTTGGCTCTTTATGAATATTTTATGTTATTGAGGGTAATGTACAGTTTGACACCAGATTCCCAGGGGCTTTAATTAACAGTATGGGGGATGTGTGCTTGATCGGTATGATCCCGTCGTTGGAACACTTCAACTCGCCTTCTGTTCTTCCCTCTTGATCTACATCGAGTTGTTCGGTATACTCTGATTTTTCCGTTAGTCCCTGCAGACCTGTCAGCCCTCACCTGTCCACCAGTCGCTCTCTGTGTGTTCAGCTCATTAACCGACTCTCCTCCTGCCCGAACACCTGCCCCTCGCTCCCTCATTATCTGCAGTGCACAGTCACACAGCCCGCTGATCTGTGGTGATTTGTTGCACGGTGCAAGGTGGTTCCTTTCTCCCTCTGTTTCTGCCACTTTCTGACTACTGCATCAAAACATTGGTTTAATTTGGTAGTAATTGGCCACATAAAGCCTGAATAAACGCGCGGTAAAGACTGCTTATTTGCACGTCAAGTGAGTCTGCCTTTTGCTCCTCAACTGACTCAGTGTTACTCTAAAAATCATTTTATCCATGGAAAATGTATATATTTACTTGCTTTTAATAAGTATTTTTTTTTTGTATATTTTAGAGGTTGGCCCACAAAATGAGCTCTGCTGTGCTCTTATGAAGTCAATGATGCCAACGCAAATACAACAAGAATTCATATGTCAAGCTTCACTTTTCCTTCTGCAGAAAAGCTGTCAAATACGCGGGGTCATGACAGCTGCTCAGGCATTCACCCAGTACCCCGAAGCCCCTGTCACCACTCTAAGTGACTTTCCAGCCCAGGCCAGAATCATTTGCCAGTCTGGAGACAAGCGACCCACCAGTGCTCATTATGTGGAGATACTGTGTGCTTTGGTGGCCATGACAGTCCTCCAACCCCTGTCTTCTGTGCGTGCTCAGGTCATGACTGTGAATTTGGTGGCACTGCTGTCCTGCGAGCTATAGCTCCGCCGCAGTCATCAGTGTCAACATACTGTCCGCTCATATCTGTCAGACCCTTATTGACCAGCCTGCTCCGAAAGCGACAGGCATTTCTTCACTTAATTGCTCAATCAAGTAAGGCACGTAAAGGCAAAGTGACACGGACGGTGCCAACTCTCAGGAATTGTGAAACTATAATAACGAAAGGCTCCAAAACAAGGTCTGAAAGGTTGGGAGAAATGTAGAAGGCTGAATTATAGTTTCACTAAGTTTTATGCCTGCGCTGACATCCTGGGATGAAATCCAGCTTTTAGAAAATGATATAATACAGCAATAGTGCCCAAGAGGCAGTTCACTACGAGATGACGGGCATGCCGGCGATGCAGTAGGTATGAAGTACAGCTGAGCAGTGTCAGCAGCACTGAAGTGCCCATAATCACAGCAAAGAACATCCTCTAGTGTATTGCTGCTTTCTTATAGGAGCTATAAATAAATGTGGGCTGACTGGAACTTCTTGCTATTCAGTCATAAGAATGACTGACTAATGAGAAAATTATGGAGATTGTCACCCAGCTCCCCAGTTAGCATTACAACTCATAAAAAATGACTAGTTATCCTTAAGTGGTTCGTGAACACTGTTGCAACCAGAACCCGACTGACACACCAGAAGTTCAACATCACATTAGAGTGACTTTTACACCATTATTTTTCATCATGTCAATAACTTCAGGCAGCCTTAATCCCACATAAATTATGCAACACTGTCAGAATTACTATCAGAATGTATTTTCCCCACATAGTTTGCTTAGCAACTGCAGCTTGATTTAGATATTTATGATTTTGCTTTCAGCAAATATTATTATTATTATTATTATTATTATTGTTATTATTATTATTATTATTATTATACATGGTTAAATTGTGTTTTTGGTCATGTAAAATGTTGAAAATCTTCTTACTGCGTTACTGCGCATATGAATGCAATTCAGCCAAGACAGTGTTGAACACAGATATATTGATATAAGTGCTGTCAATAACTGTATACACAAGCCTATGTGTTGCCAATGCCACTGTCAACATGTGTTTGTTATTAATGGTTCCAGCTAGAGGGTATTTCAACATTGCCAATAAACTTTCAAATGACAATATAATTAAGCCTAAGCACCAATAAGCCCCGTGAGGAGGAGAAGCGAGGTATTGCTTTCTGATATTGTAACCTTAGAAGTTAACGTTAGCACACTAAAGGTGACATTTTGATTCAGATAACTTCATAATTCATCAGCTGGGACACAAACATGTCACATGAGGGGAGGCCGGAAGCTATTGTAACATATTGTAGAGACAGGAGAGCCCATTTTCACAAGCAGATCAGCTCAACACTAACTGTTTCCAGTCATTATTGTCCCTTTATTACCCTTTGTACCCATTGTAAACTTGTTGTTATCTGTGTAATCAACCCTCTGTTAATGTAGTGCTAAGTAGCTACCTAGCTAACGTTTTTCTCACCGCACAAAAGTTTAATCCGGCCTTGCATAAAACCTGTATGGACACGGGTCCCAGGGCAAAAGGTAGGTTCACCAAAGTAAGCGAACACATTTATGACAAATATACACATTTGAATGGGAAATCTAGCTTTCGACCAGTTTTGATTTTTTTTTTTTTTACTCTTCAAATTAAATTTGTTCCAACAGATCTAATCAATATGGAAGTGTTTATGTGAACTGAAATTGTACTGATGTATTTTTATGTTTCCCAGTGAGAGACAATTGCATTAAATAATTAAACATATATGGAAAAACCCCCTAAACATAATCAAGCATCACTTAAATTGACAGTAGAGATGCCAGGTTATAAAAGGCGCGCTCTATGCATGTATGAATATTACGAGTATTTTTCTCTATTCAATATTCATATTTTTGTTAGAAAACTACCGTTGTTTGATTATTTATTATTCAAAATGATCACTTTTCAAGATTAGTGTCAGCATTGATTACTAAAGTGTATTGATCAATTGTTAAATGACTCCTCAAATAATCATTGAATAATAAAATGATATTGATATAATTGTCTCCTGTATTGGTTAAGCTCTACTAGAATGTGCCGTACTCATACAACCTCTTCACCGAAGCTACCTTCACCTTGATGATGATTATATCATCAGAAACTCCTAATCTTTGTCACTAGATGATACCGTGACATTGTCTTTTCTCATTGATAGATGTCAGATCAACCTTATCAGCTGAACATATCATACTGTATGGAAGAGCTCTAATCTCCCCAGATCTTAATCCAATTTACTTGTGTTCCGAAACACGGTCGACAGGAAGTTAAATATGCATAATATGTGCTTAGTTGAAGATGACAGATGGCTTGATCAGCACAGCATGTCACTGCCTTATCTGTACGGGGCATTGTTTGTGATGGGGAATGATAATGCAATATCAAAAAAATGAAAAAATAAAGCACGTTTCTTGATGTAATCCCCGCAGTGATTGACTGTTAATCACACTATCTTTAGATGTTAACACAACCCTCTTTGTTGTGCTTTAGAGGGCAGTCAGGACACAATTTGGGAGTCATTTGTTTGTGATTTATTGGATGGATGCATTAATGTTTGCTCTGTGATGTTTTATCAAACATAACTGTATATCTTCAATAGGAATGGGACAAGAATAAGTGCTCCAGTGAAACTTCAGTGTGTGTCAAGATTCATTAATTTCAATATAGCAAAGCACCCGACACCACTCCCTGACCACAATCCTCCGAACAGTACTTGCTCATCAAATATTAAGGTCAACCTACAGCTGTATGTTAGCATGCGTATGTATTCGTTTGAGAACCCACAGCCTCTCTTGCATGAGCGAAAAGCCTGATCTGAGGAGAGGGTAGACCTCCACCCCTGCAGACGGGGGAAAGGGAGGAGAGTATCCTTGCATCTTTCCAAGGCCTTGCTTCGTTTACTCACAAGCCGCTGAGAGCTTTGCTTTTCGTCCGGTGTTTGTGCCCCCCTTTATCAGCCCGCCTTTTATATGCTCAATTGTTGATTCCTATCAAGGACAAGATAAAGAGATAGAAGGTTTTTTTTTTTTTTTTTGCTCACTGATAACATATTCTCTGTGCAGAGCTTGTCTCACCCATTTTATTCTATATGGCACGGCTGCAATCTGATACAAAGAAATGCATTGCTTCTTTACAAGGGCAATAATGGGAAACACGTTTCCCAAATACAACAGATATTACTTTTTGACATTCCAATACCCTTTTTGCTTTCATATGAATAGATCTCTATGTAACAATAGATGTCTCTGTGTTCTTCTGCGCAGAGATATACTAATGCATGAGGTATCGTGCAAAACAAAACCAATATAAATTGCGTCTTCATGAAACTGCTTCTTGCTTGTAAAAAAAAAAAAAAAAAAAAAAAGAAAGAAAGAAAGAAAAAAAGAGGGTAAAGCAATTACTTGCAATGCCCTTGCCTAAAGTTGTCTTCAAATACTTGGGAGTCATTTTTATAGTCGATAGCGGGGAAACAGCCTTATTAACATCCCGTGTGGGAATGGCAGTTCTGCGTGTGATGTTAAAGCTGTGATGATGTGCATCAATTGCCGGCTCTCCCTCCATTTTAAAACTAGGAATCAGAGAGTCCGTTTTTGCATAAACGCTTGAAAGTAGAGTTACCAGACTGTTATTTTCAACTAGACTCTCTCTATATTACTTTGCCCTCTGTCTGTTTTCAGAGCAACGCAGTCACGTCACAGGCAGCAGAGCCAAGAAGTGACAGAAGACTCAGCCGGTGCTTGAGTGACTTCACGTTGAGAGGCGTCCAGAGGCACTGGGCTGATTGGCGTTGTTTGTTTTTGCGCTGGCTTTGACTGCGACCCTGGCGTGTTGTGCCAGCCAGCTGTGCAGCCACAGCCGCCGCCTCAGTAAAATATGCAGTCATCAGCCATATCTCTGCACCCCCGAGCCCTCATTTGATGGTAGCCTTTTAATGAGGAACAAGCCAAACGACTTACACCCGCCGCGTCCTTGCCGCTAACCTTTATGCAGAATAGATGCACTCCTGACATGCACTGCGACTGGGGGACACAAAGACACAAGGCATTGTGGGAGGTGTCCTCCCTTGTGAGGAGTGTTACAAAGGAGTTCAGTCTCACATGGACAGAAGGCATAGCAGGTGGAGAAAGCAAACCTTTTGGCCAGTCAGCGCCCCTGTCGTCCTCCCTTCATCCCTCTCAACCTTTCCCTCCGTCCCCAGAGCCTCTTTCTGTCCGTCTCCTCTGCATTTCTTCATCTCTTCTTCCTCACATATAGCTGTGAAAATCTCATTTGGCATACATTAAAGCTCTGCAGATAAGCTTGAACACTCAACACACTGAGTGACAAGGACAGATTGCCACCTATTGGTAATAAATGGTCATTGGTGGCAGAACAGTGAATGTGAAGGTGACATATCTCCTGACAAACTTGGAATCGCATACATCCGTGGAACTGCTTGTGAGTACATCTGCAACAGCACATTTGTTTCAGGCTACTTGGTGTTGCTGTTTCACTTTGTAATTTAGCAACCTATCCCAGCTGAGACCACACCAAACACAAATTAGCATAACAAATCATTTCTCTCCAAATTGATCTTTTTGTTTGGAAGCAGACACCATCGCTCACCACTCGCTGAAATGTCATTATATTTCTATATTAAGATTCTCCTCTACTGCGACGGCTCCCTCTTCTCTTCACACGCTCTCAGAAAGTATAGAAATTAAAAACTTAACGGCTCTCCATTTAGCCGTCCTATTTCTCATGGGGCCCTTGAACTAATCTGAAGCCTGGGTGGATTTTTCTACCCTGGAGGAGTGTGTCATTGGACTCTCATTTGAATAATATTACAGTGGATAAAGAAGTGCCATTATGAGCAAAGAGAGCCTTAATAGCGCACCACAATCAAATCACAACATTGCAGGAGGCCACTGTTGGCACCGCGGTACCGGGACTCATTTAACAGGCCTTTTAACTCGGCTCCTCTCCAACTTGTTCGCCGTAACCTGCTAAGCCGGTCCGTCCCGCAAATCGTTCCTTCCATACAGTTGTGTTTCGCTGTTTTGCTATTTCAGCTGGTGAACTCAAAACTCAATGTCACCTCCATCCCCCGGTTGCTGTTACACTTTTAATCCTGTCTCACCACATAATTCACAACAAATATACTGTAGAGCGTTACTACCACAGCGCTCACTGTGACAGTACCATTTATTCTTTACCTTGTTATTGTGCAGAAAATGTGTCAAAGTGTAGCACATGACACCAGCTGGTGTCTGAGGAATGATCCAGAACTGAATTGTAACTGTAATTTAAACCAATTGCAAAACATACCTTACCTTTGCCTTACATTTTGTAAGTGGTATGTTTGTGTACTAGACCCTGGTGAAAAGCACTTATTCCCAGAGCTTAACTATAAGAGGGTGTAATCAATCAGAATATTTGTTTTTTCTACTTTGAAATATGTAAAATATTGTACTTTTGTCTCATTATGTTGAATCATTTCATCGGGGCAACAAAAAAAATAATATTTTAACTGTTAAAATGTTGGGACATCTACTGTTGTGTTTGTGGTCATAAAACCACTTATCTTGAGCCAAAACATAATTGTTTCCTAACCCTAACCAAGTGCGTCACCACATTAAATTGCAAGTTGCACCTAAAGAAACATAAACAATGAGAAATGTAAAGCTTCAGGACTCCATGGTCGCAAACCTGGTAAAGCACGAGCCCCGTGTACAAAGGTTGACCTGTGGCCCCTTGCTAAATGTCGTCTCGTTTCACTATTCCCCATTTCCTGTCCAAAATTACAACTATTCTATCCAATAAAGGTACAAACGAATCCTCCAAGAAATAAATGTGAAGTTTCAACATATCCGTGGTTTGCAGAAATATAAATTGCCATGATTTATTCCAGTGACTGGGAGACTCATTCATTGTTTCAAAGGTACAAATTAGCCTTTTAACCTTAGCTCATGAGACAACATGGACGAAAACTAAAAGGTAAAATGCTCAGGAAAATTCAACATTTTCAGTTCTTCTCAATGTCATCAAAAGTGTCATGATTCAGTGTCTTGTTGTTCTTGTGTTTCCTGTTATATTTTTCTACTATGCCCTCATGTGTCGCGTCTTGCTTTTCAGGTTCTCCTGTGTATTTTTCCCTCTCTGTGTTTTTTCCGTTCCTTCCCTCACCTGTCCTTTACCCTCCTCCCTCCACCTGTTTCTCATCCCCTCGTTAGTGTGTCTGTATATAGTCTTTGTTCTCCATCATGTCTTTGTCAGTGCGTTCCGTCATCCTCTGTTTTCCTCCGTGTTGCTCCGCTTCCCAGTGTTCCCAGCGCCTCTTTGGTTTGTACCTTATTGAGTTGTTGCTTTTTTGTGTACTTCTTTATTTCTCGTATTTGCTCCTGCTGCTCCTCTTGTTTGTATGTTTCTGTTTTTTGTTCCTCTTGTCTGGTCATTGATTTGTACTTGCTTTTGTTTGCACTTTATTTTAGCTTTATTGCTACTTTCTCTCTTGTTCTTTGTGGCTCGGTTTTGGTTCTCCTTGTTCTGTTTTTTTGTATTGCAGTTTTGTTTATTAAAGCTCACCTTTGGCTCCCCTATGTTCAGCCTCCTGTGTGTGTCTGCATTTGGGTCCTCAAGTTGGGTTCTTCCTTGCTCCCGGTCAAAGGGTCTTAAGCAAGGCCCCGAAACACAAATTGTGTGTAAGGTAGAACTGAAAGTAGCTTTGGCTATAACCATCTGGCAGATGAATGTAGTTTGTCAGTGTAATGCTACTTTTACATTCAAGATCTGAGTAAAGACCGATTTTTTTCCACCACCTCTAGATGGTTAATACAGGAAATGGGAATAGGAAAATGCATTAGCTTCACTCTTCTAAATACCCTGATATCTGACAAGATGTTAAATTGCTGCAAAATGATCCCTGGAGTGCTGTCACACTTTCTGAAATACAGTCTGGACAAATATAAAAGAGACTGAGAGCCAGGCGGAGAGAAAATGTCAAGGATACGTGCAGCGCACAGTCCAAACAATCAAGCCACAAGAGGCAATATGCAGGGCAGACTGAGGCGCCGGTGAAACCACATTACCAGCCAGAGCCTCTTGTGTTACTAACCTTCACATCTGACTGGCAAATTTATAGCTGAGACTCAAAACAAAACACAAAACAAGAGAAAAAGGGAGGCTCTCGGTTGCAACCATATTAAAAGGACCCTTAGCTTGTAGCAGTAAACCAAAAATGCCTCAATGAAATTAATTAAAATAAACAGATTATTTTGTTGGAGTACAAACTGATCTGTTTTGATACTGTGTTAAGAGTTCCTTGTAAATTATCTAAAATGAAGTCAGCTTTTATCTCATTTATGCAAATACTAACATTAGCCTGTATTGTGGCCACAAAATACTTTTTTGATGGCAAATGTGTACCAGCTAAAACCACAATTTGTCATTTTTACATTACATCTTCTTGTAAAAAAGTAAATTAAATAAATGAACAAGAAAGCTAATAAGCCTTAGAGATGCTGCACAATGGAGCCAGGCTAGCTGTTTCTCTCTGCTTCCAATCTGTATGCTAAGATGGACTCAATGACTAAAGCTTCATATTTTTAGTGCCCTTGACCAAATGCACTGACTAAGATCTGGAGTTGGTCCCCAGGCAGATTCCCCACTGCCCCCCTCAGGATGGGTTAAATGCAGAGTACTAGTTTCACATGTTGTGCATTGTATGTGATAAAATAAAAAATGCCTTCTTCTTCTTCTGCTAATATGAGAACTGTTTGTGGGCAAGCTCCAACCAGATATTGTATATTGTATATTATTGATAACTTGAGCCTTTGTATGCAATGAAAGGTTATGCTTTCAAAATAAAGTATGTTGATAACTTGACCCTGGAGACGTTTACAAGCAACACTGATGCTGGGATGGAGCTTCATAGTTTGAAGCTTAAGGCCGCTTACCAAGTTGCTGTTTTTGATGCATTGGGAATGAGAATCTGTTGGGTTTAGCAATGGTACTGAAGGTATCTCATCTATTAATGAGAAAACTATTAAGCATGCTTCTGAAAATGTCAAGTTATCTCAAGAGGGGGTTTGGTTAGGTTCAGGAGCCAAGTTTCTTAGTGACTGAACAGGGTTTATCTATTTATTTATTTTTTTGTTTTGTTTTTTTATCCAAAGCGCAATCTTTCCCTAAACCTAACCAAGTGGTTTTGTGCCCCTTTCCAGTTTAATTTTAAGCCACGCTACAGTAGCAGTGAGACTGCTGGTGGGTATGTGAGTGTCTGTCCACCACCTTTGCTTCCAGACTCTTAAGAACTATTGAATGGATTGCACTGGCATCAATGTTTCCCAGAGGTTGAATCCTGACTACTGATTGGCATGTCGTGAAAGTGCTATCAGTTGGATACATGTTGGTGTAGGCCTAGATTCCCGTGGTGCCCAGTCATGATCATGACCTTAATGATTAGTTGACTTTTTCAACTAATGCTATTATACTTGATGTTAAGTGCAAATGATAACATTTTGACATGAACGTGGTAAACATGCCTGCTCCACATCATCATGTTAGCATGTTAGAATGCCAACGTTGGCACTTAATCTTGTCACAGTCTTAGCAAAAGCTCTAGCTGCTAGGAGACGTGTGCTACAACTCTAAAGCCTGTATAACTATCATTAGGGGGAGGCCGGGGTTGAAGGGACCTGAAAGGAATCCATCATTCATTAATGTCTCTCCCATGCCCGCTCATGAGACGCACATCTCTTTGGTATTTAATAGTAAATAGAGAGAAAAAAGCGTGCAGGGTTGGCCTGTGGGAAATTGGTGTCACTCTCAAATTAGCCGGCGCTTTGTGAATATGAATAGAATAATTTGTGGTTGATCACTTCTGCCAGCAGGTTTGTTCTTTGCATAATTTCCTCCCATCTTAGGACATTACTCCGCAGTCATTTGACATTTCTGGGTCACGTCCTGCTGCTGAAGCATTTTTTAGGGTTCAGTAGCAAATTGATACATGAAGACGGCATGTTTATCTGTGCTACAGTACATAATAGCTCCATGATTTCCGTGGCTGGAATAAGGGAGCAATGTTTTGAATTCAGCATCAGACTGTGGAGGTAATATGACGATGCCCCAGGGCAGTGTCACCTTTGTCCCTCTCCTCTCTTTCTCTGTCTCCCTGTCTTTGTCTGGTTCCTTTCTCTTCATAAAAAAAAATATATATCTATATATATATATATATATATATATATATATATGTATATGTATATGTATGTATATATATATATATATATATATATGTATATGTATATGTATGTATATATATATATATATATATATATATATATATATATATATATATATATATGTATATGTATATGTATATATATATATATATATATATATATATATATATATATATATATATATATATATATATATATATATGTATGTATGTATGTATATGTATGTATATATATATATATATATATATATATATATATATATATATATATACATATATATATATGTATATATTAGGGCTGTCAAAGTTAACGCGTTAATAACGCGTTAACGCAACGTCCTCTTAACGCCGTTAATTTTTTTAACGCGCGATTAACGCTCAGTATATAAAAAAAAAAAGCGCATTGTATGATTTACGGCCGTCGGCGGCACCCGTAGTCTTGATACAGAGGGTGGCAGAAGAAATAGAATAAGAAAGGGAATCAGAAGAAGAAGAAGAAGCAGTGTTGGCGGTTCGTTAAAAACACGCCGGACTGAAAAGCAGCACTCGCTGCAAACTCCTCATCTCTGCTGTCACTCACGGTGGCGGACATTTGTTTCGCCATCGCCCTGATCATTTTGCGGGACACTCTCTTGTGGCATGCCCGTTTGCTGATAACTCATCCCCGCATGTTTATCTCAGGCTCCTCGCTAGCCTTCTTCCTCCCTCCAGCAGGCAGCCTGCCGCTGCTGTTGTCCTCCTCGGACAGACGCTGAAGCTCCGTTTCTCTCACTCTCGTGGGGTCGACAGAGAAACGTCTAGCGGCTGCTTCTCCCGAGTTTTCCTCTGAATATATCACGACAGAAGGTTTGAATTTCAAGTCGTACTTTTTATTGTTTTGCTGCACCGGAGCCATGACGATCATCAGTGTGATACTGACTGACAGAAAGCAGCACACTGCGTGAAAAAGGCGAAGAAGAAAAACGTGCAGTGTCAGTGGACACCACTTGCAAGCCAAACAGACGGCAGATCCAGAGAGCCCGTCGCCCCCCCTCGCCAAAAGCAGACAACCCTGGATTTATTTTCCTGCATGATTTGAAGTGTTGAATAAACATTTTCATAATGCAAGCATATTTGACTTTTCTTATGTTGTTAAAAGTATTAAGAACATGAAAAAAATACACTAGGGTACATTTAGAACAGAAAAAAATGTGCCAAAAAAAATTGCGATTAATTTGCGATTAATCGCGAGTTAACTATGGACAAAATGCGATTAATCGCGATTAAAAAAATTGATCGTTTGACAGCCCTAATATATATATATACACAGGCAAGAGACACTACAACAGTCTAGCCTGCATCATCTCTGCTTTATTAAAAATGCAGACAGGACTTTGTCTCGAAGCCCACCTATCTGTTAAGGATATTCACTGCAAATCCAATTCAGGGACACAACAGATACACATGCACACACAGGCACATTTCCTTTCCGTTAAGCTCAGACTGTAAAGGTTCACAGTAAAATTCTCTGAAAATCACAGATATTTATGTGGAACATGTGGTGCTGAGTGAACAGTTGAGATGCAGAAGATGGAAAAGGCAGAGCAAGAGAGCAAGAGACTGTAGAGAGAAGAGGAAAGGTCAAACTGTCTTCAAATTGCTCTTTCCTTTTCCACGGCGGCAGGTAATCAAATTGCCATTGACAAATTTCATTGTAAGCAAAGAAACAAGTACAGTAAAAGCCTCTTCCTGAGAGTCACAACTGATCTAACACAGAGACCTTTACCCGGCGAGCTGTGTCGTATCTTATATAAAATCAGAGCCGTGTGAGTTGGCTGCATGCAGTGTCATGTGGTCTTGTAAGAATGGACTTTTCCTTTCCTCAACAGAGAAAACTTCAAAGCAGCACATTACCATTTCACACAAACTGGGCCAGCAGTCGCCCAAAGGTTAGACAAAATGTGTGCTTGTGACCACTAGACTGTCATTTTAAATTCCAGATATTGGCTGAGAAAAGTCTGAGCCATTGAAGAATGATTGAAGAAGAAATTGCATTCTAGAGCTGCACTACAGCTTTTAAACGCAAGAAAAATGTAAAAAAGAAAACATTCTGTTGCTGTAAATGTGTCAACACCACATAAATATATCCACAATCATTTCACAAACACAAACACATGGACACTGATTCAGGTACGTCTTCATGCTGTCAGTCCTGGTGAAGATATCCTGATTCACCTAGCATGCCGCTGTTGAGGAATAGGTGAGTTCCCTGCACCCAGGCTCAACTCACTGTCCAGATCATGCTGTGGAAGGGTAACAGTACAGGACCGTGGTTGGAAATGTTTGCCAAAATACAATCCAGGAGCAAAGTTCACCTTCCTCCAGAGTGTGAATATGAAAAGGCAAACTCTTTTAAGACTGTGGCAGCTGTTATTGAAACCGACCCCAAAGTTTGAAGGTACCACCTGTTGGAGTCGACCTCTGCTGATGAAAGGAGAAGAATAAAAGGGCCCAATCCCAAAGTCCACACTCAGTCTTTGAGATACGGTTCCCGTTAAATCTGCAAGGCCTTAGGGCTGTCACACCGTCCAATCCTGAAGTACAGGTGGGCTGATTTGCAGACATTTTGAGCCCTTTATGGCCATTTTCCATAAATCTGCATTTCTTCAGTTTTTGCCAGAGGGAATTATCCACAGTTCTTAGCATTGTAACATTAAACAGGAGGTTACAATGGATAAGCAGGGGAAGCCTGAACAGGTTTTTTTTTTTTTTTTTTTAAAAAACCATGATAATCCAGATGATGCTGCTGTTGAATATAGTCATTGTATCATCCTGTATGCAACATTTTTTGTTTACAGAAATTTCTAAATCAATACCTAAGATCTGACATTTGAACTGATTCTCGGGTTATTCAATCACTGAATTAAACAATAAAAAAATCATTAGCATTTTAAACATTATTGAAACCTCTGAATTCGTTTCTACAGCATTTGTATGTATATGCACTTCTATTTATTGGTTTTATTATATATTTTAAAACATAACATTAAAAAAAAAAGCTTTGTCGTACGGAGGAGTGAGATGACACAAATTGTCCAACACTGGATAAACGGAATGTGAGAATGCTGGTGTGCTGCATTACATTTTAATGAATCACTGCCTTTGTCGTTTAACACTCTCTTGTTTTGATTCATAAACACAAAGAATGAACAACAAAGCCAGGTTCATAGTTGACAAACAGCCAATTCAAAATAAAGGCCTTTAAAACACTGTATGAAGTCGGGGATGATCTGAGTAACTTTAAAAGTGCAGTCAGACATAAGCCATCATAGATTACACTGGAAATGACTATGAACATATATCAAATAAACAATCGCAGTTTGGCCCATTTGCAGTGTAAACAGAGGCAGCTTGTGTAAAATGTATACACACTTTAGTGCACGAAACTCCACATCCAGTTTAAACCTGCAAGTAATGTATGATGTTAACTTGATCGCAGCTGAGTATCTCATCTAGTTTCTTACTGAAGGACGAATGCTGCGGTCCGGATTCGAAAAGCTGAAACGTGGAAAATTCTGATAACGCAGAGTAGTTTAATTTTTCCTCAGCACCATATCGCTGACATCAGAAAGGGGGATCTGTCAATACGGATGACGACAGAAGGGCAGCCTGGTGGGTGCAGTCCGCCGGTTTGTCTCTTTTCACAGAGAAAAAGCAGTTGTGGGGAGAAATCTTTCTGTTGTTTTGCTCAAACATCATTTCTTTTTGATTTAAGTTCAACATAGACTAATCGTTTTGGTTACTACTTAGGTGTGTTTTGTTTTCAATTGCAATTTTTTTTAGTTTTTTTTTGTTTTTTTTTGTTTATAACAAAATGTCCAAATGTCCCTTATCTGGTCCAATGTCTCCTTTCAAGCAATCAAGGCAATCTTGTGGTTTTGCTTCAGTGCTCAGATGCTAACGGAGGTGTTCGTTCCAATTTCATATTGTAAATGATGCTGAGCATTGGCTTAAACATAATGTGTATGCTAAAACAGACTCAAATGCTTATCAAAAAACGGGAGACCATCATGTAATAATGATTTAATGGAGGATAAATATTTCTGGCACCATCAGCCCATGTGTGATTTTATTTCACACCATCTGGCCACCATTCATCTTGACAGCGCGAGGCAGCCATCAACACAATTTTTGTACGAGAACATTAATATGTGTAAATTACTTAAATTTACATGAGCACATCTCACCCAAAGTGAAATCTAATGTCTGTGTTGGAGTGTGAATGATCAGCATTTTAATTTGATGGCTTCTGAAAGTGGAATTTTAAATCGTCAGAATATTAACTTCATGAAAAGAACTCAATTTTGGTGATTATGAATCACCGAACTTGCTCATTCATATTCACATCTTACTTCAGATTAGTGTCTATTATTGCACAGAAGTTTTCTTCTTTTCTTCCAACCGGTTTTCTCCTCGAGTGACAGTTTTCTGTATTTCTTCAAAATACTATTCTAATTTATTTTCCAAACTTACCAAAATTATTTCAAATTACTTAAGTCTGAGGGAGGAATCTGTTGTATCGGTGCATCTGTGCGATACGAGTCCAAGGAATCCATCTACAGTGCACTTTCTCAAAGTATTTTCAGCTCTGTGTGTTTGTGTATGTGTGTGTGTGTGTGTGTGTGTGTGTGTGTGTGTGTGTGTGTGTGTGCGTGTGTGTGTGTGTCTGTGTGTGTGTGTATGTGTGTGTGTGTGTGTCTGTGTCTGTGTGTGTGTGTGTGTGTCTTTGTGTGTGTGCGTGTGTCTGTGTGTGTGTGTGTGTGTCTGTGTGTGTGTGTGTGTGTGTGTGTGTGTGTGTGTGTGCGTGTGTGTCTGTGTGTGTGTGTATGTGTGTGTGTCTGTGTCTGTGTGTGTGTGTGTGTGTGTGTGTGTGTGTGTGTGTGTGACTGAATGGATCAGACAAAGAAACTTAGAGTAGTTTCAGTGAGAACACAGTCCTTTTCACTAACTTACAGGACCACTGCAAAGCCTTCACAAACATGATAAAATATGGTGTGCTTTGGAAAACGTTTGCTTTTGTCAGTGTTGCACATCAGGAGGCGTTCACAGCAGGATCCTAAACTTTTCTTAATATACTGTGGAACACTTACTCTGCCGGAAGCTGAATAAAAGATATAGATTACTTTCGGTTCACACTATCCTGCTATCTGATGGGAAAAATGTAGGAAATATAAAAGCTACCACATGTTTAGATTAGTCACCTGACAGTGGAAGTCCATCAGCAGGTAAACATAGAACATTTTTTATGGTTCCATCCAATGTATTTTATCTCTGTGAAAAAAAAGGCAGTTAACTATGATGGTTTGACGAGAATCAATGATGAGTTGATATGGCTGCTGAATGGCAGCTTGTTCAATACAATGTGCTACCAGTTCACTTCATCATTTGCAAATGGATAGAATAGAAGGGGACAGTTGGACCTTGGTGGAAGTATGCGCTCTCATGACTTCAATGAAACATTATGCATGTACTTTTTACTTTCTTTGAGACACTGTTCCATGTAATACGCCAGTGTGTGTAAATGTGTGTGCGCCTTACGCCAAAAGCTTCTGGAACTACGACGTGTTCCTTTTGAGTGCTGTGTCGAACAAGGCAGTTCTATCTAAAAACCACAAAGTGGGTTGAATTTAGATATTAAAAGAGCCCCAACCCTCAGGAGCTACGAGTTCAAACAGAAAGCTGGGCCACGCTGGACCCGTGTCTAATACAGTGGCAAAATAAAAGCTGCCGAGTGTCATTTGAAATCTACTTCCTCATAGTGTCTTTATCAGGTGAATCGACTCGGGCAGTGCTGCTTATACTTCACACAAACGTGGCGTTGGCCTCTAAGTGCTCGTTAAGAATCACTGGAACTCGTGCAGCTCGATCTCTGTCAGATCTATAAATAGTGTCTCCTGACAAATTGAGGTTGCTCTTATCAGAAAATTGAGATTTCACAGCTTTGAGGGTGCGATGTGAAGTGACACATCAAAGGGCTTTTGGGCTGGGTCGAGCCGGGCGGTGGGGGGGGGGGGGGGTGATGGCAACAGGGGGAAGCACGTCTCGCTCAGAAAAAGAAGAGCTGAAAAAGAAGATGAATATGGAGCTCGGGATGCTCGGCTCAGCGTCAGCTGCTGACATGTGATGATAGAAAAAATGTGAGAAGTTGTCAAGAGGGTGTGGCATGGGGGGGGGAAGATTCATTTTAGAGCATAAATTACAATACATTAATGTTACCAGATGGAGTCCCAGTCAGCTGTTCTATCTGCTACCATTGCAGTTATAAATTATAAATGCACCTGATGCTGTTGCTGTTCTTGTAACCTTTCCTGTTACAGTCGTAATACTGCCATCTGCTCCTGATTTATAGAATCCAGCTCTCGTATTGTTTGTTTTTCACTTACTGATGATGGGACCAAGTGCTGTGATACCTGTTACATAGCAGGATTATTAAATTAGATAAAACTTCTAAACACTTGTTTTTATGTCTGAATTTCGGGCTTCTCTCAACTCAGTTAAGAAGATAACTCCATAAGCCTTCTACATGAGGGAATTACTTGTGACACCTGTCAACACAAAGGTAGGTTGTGTTGACAATTCTGTCCCCAGCACTCTTGAGATTGTCCTCGCTACTAAGGATGAGCGAGTTCAAGAAGAACAGAACTCATATCCCTGATGGGCAAATGTCAGACACAGCCATCACCTCCAACCCACTGCCCTCATAAAAGCCAAACCGAGGGTCTGTAAGAGTTCAACAATATCACACTTTTAGACTAAGATAAAATCTTAAATGTTGAGAAAAGGCAAAACGTAAATGAAGAACACACTACAGAATGATGGTGCTTTCACTCTGCCCCAGTGGGATGAGCTCTGACTCCTAGCCTGGGTTTTTGCACAGGTAGATAGCAGCTTATTTTCATTTCTAAAAACCAAAATCAAAAGTTTGTCTAAGAGGGTTTTACAGTTTTGAACACATGACTGCCATTCATCCTTCCATTCTCACCCGGAGGAGCCGGCTATGAGACTGATGGTGGTCGGGGAACCTGCAAGCCTTAAAATCCTGAAAATGGCAGGAAAATGGTTTCTGACCATTATGAGACAAAAACAAGACTGGAAATTGCTAAACAATTTTCAAAATAAAACACTGTGTGCAGAAGGGATCTACAGCACAACAGACACAAAACCCCCAAAAGAAACTGCTACTACTTAGCCTATTCAGCTGTGATAGGAACCCCACAATCAATGCAAAATGACAAATAAACACAACCTGAGCAAGTCAACAGTATCAAGTAGGTATGACATGCTGCTTCTGAAATGTTCCCATTGGGGACTGAAGCCAAGTGGAGCTTGTCTCTATAACCAAGTTACAGAGGCATCCCAGGTGGAATCAGGCTACTAGTCTGTCCTGTTAAAGAAAAGCCAAATAAAAAATCATGTTTGATAACTAGTTTTTGTAGTTATTAACAATTATAAGTATAAAAACAACACTAATCATCTACAGACATGTCAGCAGGTCTGTGAGGCTAAAGCAGTGGTGCCTTGAGCTAAATGCATTTAGCCATGCTGGTCTTTAGCATCCATAACATCTTAACAAAGGGCAAAGTAGACATGAGGCAGGTGGAGTTGGTTTTGGGCAATTTGAAATTTCAGCTAAGTGATCAGCAAAGGATCATAAAACTCATTCAGGAAATATGAATTTATATATATATTTTTAAAAAACAAAACAAAAGGTGGAGCGACTGACTAACAGACTGATACTGCTATCCCAAGATTTGTGCCATTGGCATCACTAATTAAACAACTAGACTAATGTCTATTTTGTCTGGGATATTCTAGTGGTGCACGCACGGAACAATGTGACCTCAGAGGTCTTTGGTAATATGAATTATAGCTTATATCTTCTGCTCCATTCACCTTTGACTGATAAGAGCTGGAAGTCTCTACCTGTGTCAACAGAGGTCCAGTGTATCTCTACTCTACTACACTTCACAGTGGCCAGTGGCTATAGCCTCTCTGCTGATAGTGGAACAATCTTCAGCCTTCATCTCTTTCCGACTCTGTTGGCCAATCCCACAACTGTATTAAAAACTGTTCGAGCAAAATATCATCCGGGGAAATATTTGTCAGTCGCCTTGAGCATGGGAGATGTGTGTTTGCAGCGGCATGAACAGCACACATCTGGAAAGTTTGTGCTCCGCAGAAGGCGGATAAAGATCAAAATATTCTATATCTTTTATGTTCTCTAAATTATGTATGAAGGAAGGCAGGCTATATACAGTAACACCGCTGATAACATGCATGCACAGAGATACTACTAAAGGCTGTGTCATCTGGCTAATAATTTCAAATGAGCTTAGTTAGCTAACTAGCACTTTGGAAATGAGATCCCTGTGGGTGGTGTAACCCTTACCGCTAATGAGAACATACAGCTATGGACAAGACAAGTCTTCTGCGGACTGTGATTACCCTACATGGGTTTGCAATCAAAGGCATGCACTCATAACAGACTTCTCATGCTCGGCTGGTGTACAATGTGCTCGTGGTCACAATCTACAGCACTGTGTAAGGGCCTCATTTTAACAGTCTCCTAGAGAGTGGGTCATCTAAAAATACTTATATTGGACAATTCTGCTGGATTGGATTACATTTACTGCCAAGAATATCCATGCCTGAATATTATATAGCGCATTTTTACTGCTTAATGTCAGATGTCTGATTGAGACTTTCAAAATTCCTTTTTGCACAACCCCACTAAGTATTCAGCGTAGATAGTGAATTTCATTCCCGAATATAAGACTACACTAACAACCTACTTCTATGCTTAATATTTCAGAAGCTGTGGGTTCTGTACATTCCTGAAATATAGCCTGTGGTGCTGTCCAGCCTCTTGTGTACCAGTAATGCATTAATCCCACAAAAACAATGCAAAATAAAGCATTAGATTGTCTTCTATACCCACTTTTCTTTTGTTTCTTTTCATGTTTGTTTTTTTTGTTTGTTTTTTGTTAACAGATGGGACATTTTGTGATGGTCATATTCATCTTTCAATAGTTAATGCCATTCGTGAAAACTTTGGCTGTGGCAGCTTTGGGCTGGAAACAACAGAGCAGCGTGGGTCTGTGTGGGTGGATCACATAGCCAGCTTTCTGATGCAGGTTTAAACTTATGGCAACAAATAAACATCTGTCAACAAAAGAAGAAGTCACACAATGAAAAACTTGATGCCTCTTTTTGAACTAGGAAAATACAGCAAATAAATACAGACAATACAGGCTATAATGATGGCTTGTGCTGAAATAGTTTTTGTTGTTGAGGAAAAAGAGGAAATGACTGAGACACTTATTATTGTCGTTACTTTCTATGTGAGAGCTGTTGTAGCTCAGAAATCTCTCGTAGTTTAGTTTGTTTAGATTATAAGTTAATGTGGTAAAAGCAGTCCAGCAAACGAAAGCATCATCATTAAGCTTACAAGAGGACACTCAAGAGAACATTCTAGTCTTTTCAATATCCAATACTAGTCTATTGTCTACATCAGACATATAATGACTTGACGATGAATTTTCTTAAGTGACTTGACAGCTCGTAGAATGCTGCAGCCCGATCAGTGGCTTCAAACTGTGATGCTTTAATTAACCTCTGTCAGTTTTGTACAGGAAAGGCTCCATGTTCATGTTAGTCACAAAAAGTTACTTGCAAAGTCCGCTTAGACTTTCAAAATAAAGCTTTCTGACAACATCCCACACATTGTTATACATTTTGTCTTTTTTAATTGTCTTTCATGTTGTCGGATGGTCACGATTTGATTAGGTTTCAGAAAAGATCCTGAATTATGCAACGTTATTTACGCAGCTCAAATTAAAATATTTTTTTTTGTTTAAAATTAAAAACTCGTCACACTCAGTCACACAGGGGACGCAAACCCCGGTTTCCTGTGTGTGGCCCACCCCACCACCCAACCCGATCACCTCGGATCTCAGACTTTTTCTCTACTGTTTGTACTACTGCCATAGAGGAGCGATTCAAGAAGTGACGCTACTAAAGTGTCATGTTTTGTAGCACCACTGCAGCTGACCAGGCTTCGGTTTTTGAGGCGTTGCGAGTGAGAACTGGCTTTGATTGGTTAGTAGGTGGACGATGGGCAGCTCACACTGTTTGATCCAAACCCCAGAATATTCAGTTTTGGATGGACTTTCGTGTGTAAGGATCCAGCAGCACATACAGAGCCAAACAGAAACCCTGTTATGCATAATACATGACCAAGAAATCAGCTTTTTCCAACAACAATCTAGGTGGGGTAGTTAGGTTTCTCTAATCCTGAGGCCCTGTTTCTTGTTTGCATGACAATTCAAGAAATCATTAATCTAGAAGGCTGACGATTACCAGATTACATATGTGCATTTAAGTCAGTAACTATTTATGAAATTTGCTCCATGGTCCCTCACATATCTGCCATATAGCTATTGCATGAGGCCTACTTAATCTGAGTGTAATGCAGTCAACTCTGTGATGCTCATGAAATATTTACAATGTTTATTTCCACACCTTCAGGAACTCAGGGTTGTTTTGTAGACACAATTGGGAGCCTGTCAAAACGCCTTTCTCTGTGTGGTAACTTTTACCATTTTGCTTGTTTTATTTTTGTTATTCCAGACGTTAACCTCTCCTGTCATTTCAGACACCTGTCACTCTGCACCTGCCCTGTATATACCTTCATTGCATTCAAGCCGTTCACAATCGTGTTCCCTATTCCACTTCATAAACACACGCCTCTTTTTCCAGTGTTTTGCCAGGTCTAATGCATTCTTAGGGCAGCTGCCCTTAGAAAGTTACGTGCACTGTGCATACAATTGGGACATATTTTTTTGGGGCCAACATTGGGCCATGAACTTTGACCTTCTTGCTTGTAAAACATCTCTCATAATCTGTAGTATGAAATCTGAGGTAAAAAAAAACAAACAGACAACAAATGTAAATTGGAATGCATCTGAGCTGTGATCTGTCTGTGCTCTCTCAGAAACTCAGTCGATGTGACATATATTCTGCTATGCAGAGGTTTATGGGTCAGAAGAGCACGCTGGCTTGAATTCTGCTAAATGCGCCCAGACGCTGCAGGGTATCCTCGTATTCTGGCTGACAGCATTTGACATAGAATGATAAGCCTACCGGACCCTTGCCTGCTTTGTCTGCCCTCGCTGGCTGCTTACCTGCTGCTGAACTCTCCTGTGAACATCCAACCAAGTAAATAATGTATTGCTGCGTCTCAGTCCACATCTGTGTCAGAGCCATTACTTGTACCACTCAGTTGTAGCTGATGTTCCCAATAACACAGAGCACAGATCAAACATGAGAGCTCCAAGCATCAGCTGGCAGATACACACAAATACACTTTTGCGTTGTGCCATTTTCACTGCTCACAGTCACTAACTTACTGCTGTAATGTGGGCATCGGCTGCAATTCAGACATTAAAATGCATAGAGTCATTTAATGATCAGCATCATTGCTGGGGTAGATAATGTGCAGAACAGTCTTTGGTGCTTAACAGCTTTCAAAGAGATCTGGGCTGAAGCCAGAGCGGCGGGCTTCTCATGCCGATCAGATTCTGCTTCGGCCTGGTTCAAATGGACAGAACAATAATTGCAGGATAAAATGTACGGGTGCCACTCTATAAAAGAACTGAATATTGAAGCAGAGGTAGCAAAACATCCCATCTTTCTGCACTTCTGCTCAACTCCAAACTAGTGTCTCCCTCATAACTGGCTTCATTAGCAGTCAGTGAGAAGCAACATTAGCGCTGCCCCTTTCCGCCAACACTAATAAACGTTCACTTCTCTCCCTGCCCTTCTCATCATCTTACAGTATTTTACACCGTTTTCCAAAGCCTCAAACAGGGTCGCGCTGTCTCGTCCCCGCGAATGGCCTTTTCACACCTACCTCACATTACCAGAAACAGTGGCGTTGCCATAAACCGACGGCCGTATTCATCATAGTTATGATTCTGTGACAGGGTCGTCTCCCCTCCCCGAGATGCAGGGCTTGTAAAGACTGCCTCGCTGCCAGCAGGCCTCCTGTTATGGAGCCTGTAATTGGCTGATTGGTGGTGGGGAGAATGCACTGCTGTCTTTTGAATGGATGACCAATAAGAGGCGAGTGTGGTCCCTGGGGCAGGCAGGTACCTATTAAGGGCTCCTTTCCAGCTCGACGCCTCATTGTCATTGTTATACACATTGAACCTTTACACACTAGCCCCCCCCCCCCGAGTGCCTTTTCCTCTGCCACAGACGAGTAAACTATAACTTCCAAATCGTCTGTTGTTCAAAGAAAGTACATCCTGGCCCAGTTTCCTCTGGTGAGGGATGTTTGATTGCCCGACTCGGCTGTATCGCTTTTACTTTGAGTAGTTAGACAATGGTCCTCGAAATTGCTCGTGTCCTTAGAAACGTCAGCGTCGAACAACGGTAATTAAATTCCTGCAGACGATAATTCACCTCACCGTCTATTTTGTCCATGCACGTCATCTCTGTCTGCACAGACTGTACTTTGCAACAGATGTTGACCTTCCTGAGGCATAATAGTTCAAAGACCATCAACTCGAAATAAAATGTAATTTTCACAAAGGTTGGTATTTTAGTTGGTCTCTATGCACCGCAAGAGCTTCCCCCTCCATTACCATGCAGAATGCGGTGCAGAGGTTGAGGGTAAGGAGGGTAAATACTCTGTCTTCATGTCAAGATTATCTATGCACCTTTTAGGCAGCGCTGGAAGCTGCTTTTGTTTAATAAAGGGCTGATTAATGAACGGAGCAACCGAGGGAGATGGAAAGATAGAGACACAGAGAAAAGAAAGAGGAACACTCAAGAGTCTGAACCTGCCTGCATACACATGGATATGTGCAACGTCCCTGTCTGCCTTTGTCTGAATTAGAACCTGATTTTGCCATCTGTTTTGTCTGACAGGAGCGGGAGCAGCTCGACATTGCATCATTCAGCCACACCTTTTCTTCTCTGAAAAGCATCAAAAGAACCTTGAGCTTTGAGGAGGGCTTTTTAATCAGTGGAATATGTGAATGGAGGAATTGTTGCTCTGTATCGGGGCAGTCGTCTGTATCCATTCAGTATGTTCTAAACCCAGCACATCAAAGCCGAGTATTCACCGCGAGACAGAAGCTGATACAAGACAACTCCTCGAAAAAAAATTTTTGAGCACACTAATTAATAACACACTAGTCTACCATCAGTGCACTTGAAAAACGATGTGAGAATAAATGCATTCCAAGAATAACTGCAACTGTATCATTCCCTGTATTTGCAGCTCCGTGCTGGCCGAAAGGCAGGGAGCTATATTAATCTAAACTTCCTCATCAGATTTTGCTATTTATTTGCTGTGGTTTAAACCCCCAAATCCTCTTCCTTAAACAGCCATAATACATTTAGCATGATTTTGTTCCTGTGCCAGTACATTTGTCATTGATCCAGAGAGAATATCTACACTACGGCTCAGGCTCGAATCTTGATAAAAATAGACCCTCAGAAATGACGGATAGCTGCGCACAGCTTCTGTCCACTTTGCAGCTTAACAGCCCATAATTTCACACACTGTATTCTGCTGCCATCTAATTACCCTGTAATTATGAAAATATGAGACCTGTGATTAAAATGCTTCACATCACATACTGATGGCATTGTGAGTCGAGGCCGTGCAGGCCTTTTAAAAATGGTCACACTGCTAATGAGACAATGTTGAGACAAAACACAATTGTTGGAATAAATGTTTGCAAGTACATTTTTGCAAAAAAACAGAAATACATATATATATATATATATATATATGTATATATATATAATATATTATACATATGTATACATGTATACATATATATAAATATATATATATATATATATATATATATGTATATATATATATACATATATACAAGAAAAAACTGAAAAAAAATCATACTTTTCCCTAAAATACCTTTTATGGTTTGCCACAATACATAACCATAATAACATTTGTTTTTCCACCACAGACAATACTGCAGATGTCCCGACTGCCCATCAGAAATATCCTCTTTTGTCACCACAAACAGGCTGGAAATTGAGGTCTCATTAAAAATATCCAACTGATAACTTCGGTCACTTGGCAGCCTTGTCATCTACAACTCCACCTCCATCCCCTCTCGGCCAAATGTCGCACTTTCTAATATTTTATTGGATGGCCTTTAACTTTGATTACGTCACGCAATGCCACAACATTTATTTTCTATCCAAAGTGCAAAAGTGCATAAAGTCTTCACACATCCCACATATTCTCAGTGGGGTTCAGGTCTGGCCTCATGCTCCCTGAACCACTCTTTCACAATTTGAGCCCGATGAATCGCAGCATTGTCATCTTCTGCAATATCCCCGTGCCATCAGGAAAGAGAAACAACGTTGCTGAAGCCAGACCTGACCAACTGAATTAACCCCGGATCATAACACTGCCCCAGCAGGCTTAAACACTAGGCATGTATTCAGATCTTTTACTGAAGTAAAATGATACCGCACTGTGAAAATACTATAGGTGCATCACTTCATCTGCCTCTCCTCTTACCTTGATGCGCACATTACTCTGGAGCAGGGTGAATCTGGACTCATCAGACCACATAACCACTCTTTATGCTCCCTAGCAACCTGAAGCCTTCTTTTCCGATCAACCAAGTGGCTTTCTTAAGGCTACACAGCTGTTCAGTCCCAATCCCTTGAGTTCTCTTCACATTGTGCATGTGGAAATGCTATTCCTTTACTACTAAATATAGCCTTGGTTTCTACTGTTGGTTTTTCATGATTAGATTAAACCAAACATTTAAGTGATCTCTGATCACGATCATTCGGGATTTTCTTCCGACCAATTTTTTTCATTCTTCACATTGGTTCACCACTATCCTTCCAGGTTTATATAATGCATGGACAGTTCTTAACCCAATTTTAGTATTTTCAGCAATCTCCTTAGCTGTTTTCTTTGCTTGATGCAGGTCAATAATCTGACCCTTCTGAAACAGAATGACACGATCTGTCTTCCGACATGGTTGTTTGAGAAATGAGAAGCTACTCACTGCATCTGTTAGGGTCAAATAATGTGTTGCCAGCTGAAACATATCAATCACTGCAGTAATTATCCAATGGAAGACTCTTGCCTGTTTCCTTAGTTAAAAATCCAGGTGGCGACTCATCTTTGTTGGCCAGGCAGAATATAAACACTAAATACATTCAGGGGGTTTGTGTTTATGTTGTGTGTTTTTGTGTGTATGTGTCCAGGTGAGAAGGAAGGCTAACAATTAAAGGTTGTCCGTGTGGATGCAGCGTCTGGAGACAGAGAGGTCAGGGCAATTCAGACAGCCTCATCACAGACTGTGTACAAGTGTGAAAAGAAAGAACAACGCTTTACTTGTTGTCCTGGCAACCTCTTCCTTACCTCACCCAAGAGCCAGGAATCAATTATTCATTACATTGTGTTATTGCATATAATCTGACTCCTGTCAGCTCTTTGCATATACTGTACGAAAGCGCAGCTAAATGATCGCAAGTAATATTGCATCACCATGGAAATTCTTCATTTACTCTGAGTGATCAAGCTCGTAGGACGAGATATTCAGTGCAATAATGAGGATGTAAACATCAAGCTGGTCAATAAGGCTTCATGAGGCAGTCAAGGTGGCTCCGGAAGCTTATTAAAAGAGTCGTGGATGATTTATAAATGAGATATACAAATAAGATATTGATGATTTCATTTGTACATGTTTTGCATGTGCTGCCTGCTAAGCACGAGAAAGCACATGCATGGGGAATGAGTGGGAGCGACAACAAAGAGATTCAGAAAACCAAGGCTCGGAGTGAGACTGTGTGGTGTTTTCAAATGCATTAACATGTGTGCATAAATACAGCATATTTCTGTATTTAATTCATGACTACATGCTGTACATCTCTCTTACACGCTTGACTTTTGCACTGCACTGGCCATGTGCTGGTACAAATGCAAAAATCGATGCCTGCGCTGATGGAAATGCAGGTTTGGCGTGGACTATACGGTGGACTGCAGATGCCCTCCCACCCTCCCTATCACACAAACAAAATCAATTAACATTACATAACAGGTACACACGAACAAATAACTATTTGATGCCTCAGAGAGTGGGATCACGCTCTCTCTCGATCAAACAGTTTGCAGCCCCGCAGTGCCGTGAAGAGTAATTATTTATGTACAAAAAACGGCCATGGACCAAGAATTTCTTGTTTCCTCGGCCGTGCAGCTCAGATAAAGGGATAAAAAGCAGGGACTATCTCTCTCAAGTCAGCCTGCATGAAGATCCATTGACTGTTGGACAGCTATTATTTATGAGGGCTTCGGCATTCTTAAACTTACTGGATGCAGCCTCTTAGTCTTGGTAGTTCAGTAGATTACTGAATCTTTTATACCTGTCTACAGATGGGGCAGTCACTTGTAAGTTGTGCCACGATTGCATAATGTTGGTGATAGGAAACCTTTGAAATTAATCAAATTCAACACAAGAAGTCGCACTAAAGTTTAAAACCCATGTATTTGTTGCACTAAAAAAGAAGCCCTACATATCTGGAATTATTTGTATCACCTGGTCCATTCAATCGGTCTAATAGCTGCTCTGTAACTTTTGATCACACATCATTATCTATTTGCTTATCTATTTTTCTCTCAGCCCATAATGAACTTCGCATCTGTTGTTTTCATTGCTGGCCTATCGAACTGCAGTAGGAAAGGCAATGTATTTATTCAAATTGCATACTATTAACTGCCTACAATATATTCAATGAGTTTATATGACAAACTGCCTTTTAAATGAACTTTTAAGTATGTTATTACCAGCAGACCGTTAATATACGCTCAAGCAATACTGCTTCTCTCCATCACACTACTGTATTGATCACAACATTACTGGTCTCTTCCATAGTTCCATGTGCCATGCCACTGTTTATCACAAATGTAAATCAACATTGTGTACACCCCTTAAGCGAACATTTCCCACTGTTATTGTAACGCAAGTAAGGAATAAAAGCAAAGGAACCCGGTAATGGCTGTTGTTTGTGGTTTACATTTGATTTAAGAGTACAGAATTACAGGAAAGAACGATTTAGACAAAAGAGGAACGGAGTAATGTCTGAATATGTTTGACCATGGGGCAAGAGGGGTCTATTAACCGACAAGCGAGGCAGTTAGTCAGCTAGCTAGCTAGTTACCCCGCGGACACCCCTGTGGGCACTGTGGGAGCTATTCAACACCGAAAAAGCTGGAGCACTTTTTTGAGCGACCATTGGTATATGTTAATACATATTTCAAAACTGCACAGTTGATTTCTCACCTTAAATATTCTCAGAACTTAAGGCAGTGATGCACAACAACATGAAAATGGATAGTGAGGTGCATGAGCTATCGACATAGTTTCTCGACCTTCATCCATTTTTATTTTCTTTTTCAAAAATCAAGTCAAACTGTGTTTATCTTGTATTTGAGTCAAAAGATCTTGAACTTTCTTTGATTGAAAAGGTGATATTTTTCATTCAGCAGATAGCTAACATGGATAAGGTGTGTATACTATGGGAAGGAAATGATATACATAATGCTGAAGTCATGTTTGACTGATCAAGCAAAACAGTTCCCACAGAAAATGCTTTGAGAATATTTGAGTGTATGTATAAATATTTCTAAAAGGGCAACAGCATGACGAGACTGTTGAACAGACCCAACTGAATGATAAATAAGTGGAGAGAAACTCTAAAAAATGAAGGACAAGTACAACCAATACGAACACCCCTGTCCAAATACTTTTGTGTACTTTTAGCCTGCAGCTGTTTTTCATGGTCTGAGCGAGGTCCCACAGTTCCAATTAAGGAACTGAGCCTGTTCCATAAAGAAATGGTATTCCCAGTTTGGTTGGTTGAAACCAACAACAACCAACAATGGGGACCGACCTTACCAATGCTCTTGAGGCTGATTGGGAGCAAATCCCTGCAGCGAGGTAAACTTCCCCGAAGTGGAGACCGTTACAGCAGATTAATGCCCATGGCTTTGAAAAGAGATGTCACCTATGTGTCTCCAGTGCTGGGCATCATTAACAACACTGCATTATATGTGTCACATATATGCATATTTTGCTGATATCAGTTCAAAGCTTTCACTAAAGCTTATTATAATTCAGTGATTCATTAATTTGGGTATTCCGAGGAGTGTGGGCGCTTAAAGGAGAATACATAAATACAAAACATATTTACAATGCAAATTACAGACATATGACATAGCCAACATATGAGAAACACTTAAACCACTCGAACATAACAAAGACAACGTATCTGCAGTGGATAATGATTTATGCCATGCAGCAGAATAAAAAAATCACACAAGAGAGAGTTCACTGCCTCTGCCGTAATACCTGGCCAGCCTCCTCAGCAATCGTCGTAACACACCAGACAGTGTCTTCTTAACAATTTAGCCCTGGGGACTTGGAGTCTGAACTTAAAGTTAAGCCAGGTTCTTTGACCCTGTGATCCTCCTGTAGTGAACAGGACCTGAGGGGAATCTGAGAGCTGGCTGACTTGCTGAGCTAAATCGCAGCCTGTGGCCAGTCGGGCTCAGAGGAGGGTCGAGGGAGGGTCACGTACACTATCGAGGGCCGACAAGACAACAACTTTGGACCCAGCCCCGTCCGAGTATGACTTGAGTAAACAAAGCAGATGAGCATACAGTAAACAAGATGGATGTCAACATGACGCGTGGGAGCGGTATGTCCACAGGTCAACCAAATCTCAACTAAACAAACCCAAACAGAGCGTTGTAGATGTTATCAGTGGCTTTTCTGTGCCCTCGCATGCCATTTGTTCACCCACGTCTCCCTGCCGTCACCTCGCCAAGGGCTTCCTCCTATTTGTTTGCTGAGTTTGCTACCCACTGTGCCATCAGGATGTCGCTCATGGAGAGAGACAGAGCAATTCCAGGGTGACTGGTGTGAAAATGGGGCGTTTAACCAGACGGGGTTAGAGAAAATGGCTTGTTCTGTCCTGTCTCGTTTGCTCTGGCCGAGGCGGGTACTCGGCCACACTTGGCCTCTCTGGCCTGACCGATCGCATAAATACACACACAAAGAGCTTGTCATTTCTGGTGAGCAGAACTGCTGCCTGCCTTTCTCTGTCATTCTCTGGTCCAGTCAATTGCTGCCTGTGGATGGTCATACATCACGATGCAACCTAAAGTGAGGGGCTGCTTGTGTGTCACAGAGGGACAAAGGAAGAACAGACCAGTAAACATTTGAGTCCAACACCAACCTAAAGAAAACTTATTTCAAATGATTTATGATTTGATGTTGGAACACACTAAATAGACAGACACGGTGACAATTTGACAACTCAATTCTAACGCTGGGAAGTTAAAGTTATCTTGTCTCCCCAGTCGTCAGAATAAATGGTGACATTTTACATCTTTGAAAACCACAGATATGTTGCAACTTTACACTTCTTGTTCAGTTTTAATTTCAATGTTGTGGCAATGCGAAATTAAAATTAAATTTAGGGACAAAAACCACTTGGTTAGGGGGAGAGAATGATCACGTTATGGTTTACCTGGCCCTGTTGCCACAAACACACAACAATCACACAGCCATATGTCTCGATGTCTCCTTAAAAATATCCAGTGGTGTCACACATGCAAATTATGTAACAGCACCTCCAACAATGGTCTCTCCTTAACAGCCATGACATTAAAGTCAGCCCATTCACACGTAATCTGAACATGATATGACACGTTGCTATGGCACATCTGTAATGTGCAACTGGACTGTTGCCTCACCAAAGCTGGTATCATGCTTGTTAGGACCCTATTGGTCATATCAACATGTCTATAGTATGTGCTTTAATTTCCTCTGATATAATCAATCTGTCTTGTTGCCTGTGTTAGTGTGTGATTGGCTGCAAGTGTGTTTGGCTGAGAGAATGAATGAATGAGTGTGTGTGTGTGTGTGTGTGTGTGTGTGTGTGTGTGTGTGTGTGTGTGTGTGTGTGTGTGTGTGTGTGTGGGTTGTCTGAGGTAGCTGATTGGTTGCAGCCTCCAACCCAGAAGTTTAAAGGCCGGCTCCCCTCAGTTCCTGTGGGCTCTCCTCTCTCAGCCAGGCTGCCAACGTGTCTGTTGTGTTCTTGATGTGTTTTAAATAAAACCTGAAGAAGAGGGGGTATCATGTTCATGTTGCGCCAGGATTTCCCCGAGGCTCAGGTCGTAACAAGGCTCCACCAGCACTTTTGGCCACGCCAAATCAAACTGAGCTGCATCGATTTGCTTGTCCATCACCAGATTTACGGTGCCGAGCTAAGCTTCCCACGCCCACGATGGACCTGCTCCTGATTAGGGCCAAGCCGCGGCCACCCCGCCTCCATGATGGCTGCGGTGACATCTCGCGAGCGCGGTCAACCCGTAACAAGCACCCACCACCTCCTCAAACAAGAGTGTGCTGCGAATCAATACTCAAGTCATGTCTGGGCAGGAAATCTGAGCGAGAGAGACGGAAACATCAGCCTCTATCAATCCCTTACCTAAGACGTTGGAGAAGCTCCAGAAGCTACGGTGGCCCTCATGGACAAGAAAGTCATTTTTCTTAATACAGACACGTTCACAACAGGGTTGAGTATTTCCACTTATAAAAGTGATAAGGTTTTTAGTTATTTGGTCTATAAAACTATAGGTAATAACTCAAAATAAAAATTGAGATCATACAAAGAAATTACGGGGCACTGTGAAAAATATTCACAGAATGTATTACCTTTATGTTAAGCGGACTTCTCCTCAGTTTATTTGTCACACTAAGTCATTACTTTGACCATCTTCAGCACACTCCTATCCTTAAATATTTTAGTTATGGCTCCGTGCGTTGTCTCACTTCCACTGACATGGAATGTACCTGAATAAATCTTGCTAATGCAATGTTCCCACCAGCTCTCTGAGAGGCACAATCTGAGGCTCCAGGTGCTAACGTTTTACATGGCAGCAATGCTTTTAAGTGAAACTAATGTACTGTTAAATAACATTGTACATTATCTAAGTTTTGTACTGTTAGAAACTGGGGGAAATATATATATATATATTAAGGTTGGTTGTAATCTTTCACATTACTCCAACCTGTCCAGCAGAAAGCAGGACACGTCGGCCTGCAAATATTTGTCTATCATCAGAGATTTCCATCCTGGAAAGGCAGCTCCAGTGTTTATTATTGTTTGTCGCTTGTCCCGAGCTTGTTTAGCGTCTTGGAGTTTTCGTTTCTTCGACAACCATTCACACTCCATGGATTTTTCCAGTACAACTAAGTATGGTCATCCATCCTTGAGATTGTGGTTTCAGACTTCTCACAATACACATCGTTGAGCAGGGAACAGCAGCTGCTCGCTCTTCTTTTTCTCCTCCTCCTCCTTCCAACCCGGTCATTTCCGGCAGCCATGCAAATATGAAAGGCCCTCACTATTGCCAGGTTTGTCCATTTTTGGCCACCGTAGAAACGTGACGGTGCAACATGGCGACCTCAGAGAAGGAACAGCTCATTCTAAGTAATTAAAACACAATGACCACAATGAAATAAAGACTGGGCGGCTGTGGCTCAGGGGTAAAGCCAGCATCTTGTTAAAGAAGGTTGCTGGTTTGATTCCCCTGGTCTGCATGTCAAAGGATCCTTGGGCAAGATACTGACTCCCAAACTGCTCTCGATGTGCTGATCGGCACCTTGCATAGCAGCCACCGTCATCACTGTATCAGTGTATGTTTGTATGAATTAGAGTAAGTCGCTTAGGACAAAAGCATCTGATGAATGTCCTAAACGTAAATGACTTTACAATACACCCTTTAGTAATATTCATGCAAACTCTCTATTTATTCAGAGTATGGAACTCACACGTTTGGAAACACATAAAAAAACGCTGGCTTGATCCCACACCCAGTAACAGAGATACGTGTAATAGTTCAACATATTATACTACCATGAGCATATGAAATATAGTGTAGCATAGCTTGCTAGCATGATTGCTCACCCAAACAACTCACTTTGCATATCATAAAATCCCTTCAAGACCTTATATAAATGTTAGGAATATACTGTATATGATACAGGTAAGTGAGTCGCTGTGTGCTCTGGCTCAACTTTCACTTTAACAAGTTTTACACTGGTTCACACCACTGCTGCAGGCTGATACATCATGTTTTTAGGAATTGAGAGTGAACACGAGAGTGAGGGAGACAGTCATGGAAGTGCTCCACAAGGCTTTTGGCTATGAGGGAGTGGAAGGTGAAGGAAAGCCAGAAGAGTTCAGAGACTGCAAAGTTAGTTAACTGGCAGACGGAGGAGATGGCACGGATATGAAGGTTGGAAGCCTGAGGGTGCACGATGTCAAAAGGGGGAAGCAGAAACCTTCTGAGCACAGAGGGCCGTTAGACACTCACATTTAATCAGAGCATCTGTCTCACAAGTCTATAAAACTTTATGCAAGCGCTTCTAATTTTCAGGGACGCATTCATTAATACAGGAACAAAAGAGTGTGCACTCTAAGGAAGACGGATAAAATGTCTGCCAATGGAGACAGATGTATGAGGGAGACCGGGTTGATATTGAACTACTTAATTCAACAATGATCCAGCTTTCAGTGCCTTTTGCTGCCATTTATCAGTCCTATATCTACACACAGCTACATTGTTTTTAGTGTAAGCTTAGGGTCAAACACACAAGTGCAGGAAATGTAAGCAATTCAATTGAAGGCAAGGTTATAATTATGGCAGATAAATTGTTTGAGCCAAACGTTAGTTAGGTGTGTAAAACTACCCTTGTCTGCTTGATCCAACCTGATAGGGCACACCTGCTGAATCTGCCCACCTGCTGTCCATCAGCTCATCAGCTTGCCAGTATATCAGCCCTGGCTCTACTCCGTCGTCCATGGTAAACACACTTTCAGGCCAACTAAGCTTTCTCTGCTGATTCTGTCCTCTGTTGTCTGAGTGCTGACCTGTTTTTCATCTGCCCCAGGATCATCACCTGCCTTTCCTGTCTCTCATTTGCCCACCTGCCTGTCTGCCTGCCATCCCTCCCTTAGCTTCCACACTCACCAGTCTCCTGCCCCTGCCAGCCATCATTTCACATCCAAGTCACCTACATTCCTCGGTATATTGCAGTAAACCTCCATAACTTCACCTCACTCTGTGTTTCTGTGCTGCTTGGCAAAACTGCAACAAGGCTGTGAAACAGTAACAAAAAAAGAACAATGAATCCCCTTCAAATCATTTTGAAGTGCACACAAGTGATACACCAGTCCTTCCATTTAAACTCTGAGAACAGATTCATAGTCAGGTTACCTCTGTCATCATGGTAACAAAATACATGTGGTTAATGTTGTGAATTGATTGCAGTGTGACTAGTTTCAGGCATCAAAACTACATGGTTAAGTTTAGGGAAAGATCCTGGTTAGGCAATGGGGAATGAAGTTAGGGAAAAAATTTATGTTTTGTATGTTACAAAAGTTAAATACATTTTGTTCATTGACTAAGTAGAAAAACAAAATCAATGTTGACGTTTGGTTTCAGATGGGACATGAACAACAGTGTCCATGAGAGAAGTGCTGTTTGTTTGACCCATTCATCCACCCCAGCCTCCACCCAACTTGAACTTTCTGGCTGTTTTTACTACCTCATCTGCTATTTGGACTAAAGTGGAATACCGGACCTGAACCTGCCTCGACCTGACTTGCTGGGCCGGGTTCAGACAAAAAATGTTAACTGTCAGGGGTCTCGGGTTGGGTTGGTAGTTACTGCCTGGATGGAACTCCAGTTCTTTATGGGTATGTGTGTAACCACTGCTATAAAAAAAACAAATAGACATATTTTGTATTGCCTTAACACAGTCATCTACACTGTGCATGTCTGCTGGACTTGACTTGGATGTAAAACGGATGTTAAAAAACAGAAGGCTTGTCAAGTTCAGTTCAGGATCGGCTACTACTCTCTTGGACTTGGCTGGGCTCGGACAGAAAACAGAATCCCGAGCCACACTCGAACATGTGTTTTGCACAGACTTTTCTGGGAAAGGATTGGTGCACTACCTGCATGCAAATCAAAGGTCGAAGATCTTAATAAAAAGGATCTCTGTATGCAGATTGAAGCACCTGGCTGGAATACAGAATTTGTCTTAAAAATTAAAGATGTGTTAATTTATATCGAACAGACCCCGGGGCAATGCAGACTTCGGTTGATGGTGTGAAAATTGAACTCACAGCATGCCTGCTCATACCCCTCACCACCTTTTACTTCTTACATCCACAGAATTTACTGTGTTTGATGTAATAAATGCAGCAAGGAATCGTTCACTGAAAATATATTTCTACGGAGTCGATAGAGATGATTACATAACAAATAAGAGAGCGAGCTGATGTAGGATCATAAAATTTGTGAGAACGTTATGCTTAAATGGTCAGCAGCAGATTACAAAATGGGAGTGACACATCACTTTACAAAAGGTTCCAATCTGTAGAAATTGCTGCACCCCGGTTAGCTAAAATCCACACCAGGTAATTGGAGCCTCATGAGTTTGAATGTAATTCAGTTAGCTCAGTCTGGTGCAATTTCCTCTATTTTATAGCTGACCGCCTCTGTCTCGATCACTCTCCAACACACACACACACACACACACACACACACACACACACACACACACACACACACACACACACACACACACACACACACACACACACACACACACACACACACAAATTCTCACCCCAAACTTATCTCCACATTCCAGTGAGCACACATTAATTCACTTAAGGCTGACAAATCTTACAGCCTCATAGCACGAGCAGTCAGCTCAGCTCCTTCGACCACTGCTGCGTCATATCGCCACATGAGTTCATCAGTTCACCACTCCGGGGGGACCAAACCTCCCCCGTGCATTATGTATGCCCTCAAAGACCTAATTGAAACTGAAAATGTTATGTTCCGCTCCGGTGCTCTCCTAATAGGCTGGCTCTCAATAACCAGGCTTGTGAGGCAATTACAAACCACAGCCATGAGTCTAGATGAATCTCAAAGTGGGGGGTGGGCGCAGTTGGTGTGAGTGGCTGTGTGTTTATACTGGGGGGCTCGGCCAGCTGGGAGCAATGCTGGAGAGGGGTGAGGCCTAACTGACTCACTAATTATAGATGTCTTTTTTGGCTTTGCCTTTATGTTTCACACTGTTCTGCCTGGATGAGGGAACAGAGCCCTGGCAGATCAAACGAGACGCTCCGCTTCATTGGCTCAGCTCGAAGGCCTCCAATCAGAAACAACTGGGCGCCAAGTGAGAGCAGCCAAGGTGGTATCCTTATCCAACAGTTTAAGGGGATGAAATTTAGGGCGCTTTCATCCGCATCTGGGAGAGAATTGCCTAAAATACTGGTTAATATAAACGCTTTTTTTTCTGGGACAAGGTGGCACAAGATCAGTTCCAGACGAGTTGCTCTACGCGACGTCCTCGTTCCCGCAGGAGATGAAGTCATGTCTACATTTCACAAACAAATCTAAAAACGTCCTCGCACACAGTTCTTCTTTAATTCTTAAAGTGCAAAGTGGCTGATTATGTCACTGCTGAGTGGGCACACACAACCCATATAAATCTTCATTCCCCATTGCATAACCAATGCTTGACTAGACGAACACACACACAGATAAGAGGTGGATACATAGAACATTTTATCCAGACCACTCAAGTCGAGTGCAAAAAATATTTTGATGCAATTTCCTAAACCAGACATACACATATTTCATGACAGTATTTTCAGTGGCGTCATTGGCCTTGGTGCATCAAACCTATTTTTATTTGTTTTACTTCTTATGGCATAGCAACATATGTTGCATAATGGCCAACTTAAAGCATTATTGTATAGATATTGTATAGTGATTATAAAATCACCTGTAAATAAGAATTGTTGCATTTTTAATACCTTTAGAATTAGCCCCTATATATCTACTGAGGCATTGGGTCCTCCACGGAGTCTGGCATGTTGCCTGCCACATCTCTACAGTTGCCCTGAATGGACAAACCAAACACAGTCTCTAAAGATGGCCTTATGTGTTTTTAGCAGCCACAGTAGGGGACACACTTGCCATTATCTAAGGTGTTGATGATAGGAGAATTTTTATTCAAGCTAGTAATAACCTTTTGGTCATGCAAGGGCAGTGCGCACTCGTCAATGGGGTTAGGGTCCACCTGTCAAAACAGGCACCACTCTCATTTCTAGGCAACAGTGCTGCACAGCTGGCCCTCATTGACAAAACGACCCACGCAGACCACCAGATCAGCAAAGCAAAGGCGGCAGGGTTAAAGGTAGGGGTGATTATCGAACTCTGGACTCCAGCAAACGATCCTGCTGTGAAAATAGCCTTGTACTGATTCCTATACTGTCCTCCATCCCCGTGACCTGGGACAGTGCTTTTTGTGTAGGCGAACATCTATTACTGTCTCCCCTAGCCGGAAACAAGAGAGCAGAGTTGGTCTGGCCCCCGCAGGTGTGAAGCTCCGCAGAGAATTAATTAGAAAAGATGGAAAAGGTGGCTGAGGAAGAGCACAGGGTATGGGTCTGTATTCTAGTTCAGAGCTGTTAGCGCTACTGGAAGTGGTGCATAAGTTCAAACCAACATTTTAAAAGTTCATAAAGTTCATACCTACTTCATCTCCTTGCCAAAGTAGCACCTCAGCGTTGACAGCAGTGCAGATGTTCATGTTCACACAAGTCAAGAAGTCCCAGAGATGTGGCATAATGTGGATTTTGAAAGTGAGCTCTGAGTCTCTTTAATGTGTGTCTATGTACCTTCACTGCTCCATTAAACTGTGCCTTAGTATATCTTCTCCGTCTGAAATGAACTTAGCTGTATTAAAAGTTGAAATAGGGGTGACACTCGAGAGACGGCAAAGCTCGGAGATGACTGTCAGCTTCTGTTGTTCGCTTCTGACTGGAGCACATCACAATCGTTTAACCAAGAAACACTGATAAGGAGTTTTTGTTTTTTATTCCCCTTTATAACAAACCCATTTCTTCGCTATCAACTGTTTGAAATGTTGAATAGTGTTAAGGGACAGATGGCCTCAAGGGAGAGTTCACCGCAAAATTAAAAATACATGTTAACTTATAGTGATATTTCTCCATATTGGCTATTTTAGTGTCAGTTTGAAGTTTTGGAATTGTCTGCTGCAGTGACGTCTGCCTTCACTTTAATGTAATGGAAGAAGACGGCTTGTGGTTCTCAAAGCACCAAAACAATTCATATGAGAAATGTAATCATTCATCATGACCGGGGTACACAAGGTCATCCACAGACCTTGTTGTGTGCAGTTTCATGCCAGGACCATTTCTACTCTTCTAAACTACGCCGCATCACTCTGCACAAGGAAACCTCAGTCTACTCATGGAGGAGTTTCATGCTTGGAATTGGAAAGGATAATGCCATCCCCCTTTAGCCGAGCTGTAACGTTGGCTAGCTAGGTTGCCTCTCAATTTGTGGCGCTTTGAGCACCAAAGGCCTCATTCCATCATGTTCAACAGGTACAGCTCACACTAAAACAATCTAGATGGATAAATGGCACTACAGGGAAGTGGAAGAATATGTATGTTAGGTTAGGGTTAGGGTTATTTTGGATGCAACCTATGTGTGCAAGTCGGAAAATGAGAGCTATTTAGCCTAGCTCACTAAAGTCAGCAGTTACAGTATTTCCACTGGATGTTACTTCTGATGACCTGCTGTATGATTGGAAGCACCTACACAGTCCGTATTATGCATGTCCCACATCATAAAAAGTAATTCTAGCATTAACTGGTCCTCGTTCATGGGTCAAGTTGTGCTCATGGCAAATGACCCGACTGTCAACTCACTCGCTCAAATCGTGACACAGAATATCGTGCAGAGTTGGAGTGAGACGTTGCTCGAATGACTCACTGTTGAGATTAAAAAACAGCTAACTATATCAGCCCCCCAGCTGGTTAACTGCCTGTGCTGGAGATGAAGCGATATTACAAACTATTTTTAGTTCACATAGATATTGCACCGCTCAATTTAGCCTACCACTACAGACTTTGTAATGTGGAACCCAAAATAATGCCCCAGAGGAACAATACATGTTGGGTCATTACACTCAAGTACACAAGTCAAAACAGACTATATGTTTGCCTATATAAAAACAGACACACTATGCAATTTGAGTTTAAAGTTAGAAAATGGTTGCAATAATTCAACCATTTCTTACATGTGTTAATTACTTGCTTCAATTCACAGAGAATTAATTGACTGTTTGCTATTTTCCGATGGAACAATACAGGACAAATTCATAGTGAGGCAACCTCATTAAGCGGGAGCACCACACAAGGGCAACTTGATCGACAAGGTCGTAGGAAAGTAGCATTCGGCACGCCACCTCTCTCAGATGGACGTATTAATAACACACAGTCTGACGCCCGATATCAAATGTTTCTGCAGGTGGCTCAGTTTGACCTTAAAGTGGATTTCCTGCTTTCATTAGAATAATTAATGCCTAAATCAAGCACCCGTTTGATTATCTTCCCCAGACTTTTCTCTCTCTTTATTCTTTAATGTTTCCCATTAACATATAAGGCTTAATGGGAATGACTGCAAATTGCACTGCCGATTAATAGAAAAGACACAGAGCAGCACATCTACTGGAAACATTGCCTCGAGGTTAGGACGAGCAATCGGTGTCTCTGGAGGTATTCAGCACTATTGGGATCTGTTTGGTTGTTACATTTGTGAAAAGGTTGCAAACTGATTGCCTACATCTATCTGTTGTTCCATTTATCGATCTATCGCCTAGCTCCACAAAGTTGATGTGCCCTAACAGGCTGGACACACTGGATACCCGTGTGCTGCGTGGCGGCTGTGTTAAACCGAGCTGATGCGGCTCACTCGCACGTTTGTGTTCACATATGCTGTGTGGCGGCTGCAGTGTGGCTCCTGCCTGCCCTATCAGTTTAGATAGAGTTTGACTTGGATATTATCAATGAATAGGATGACGAAAGCCAGAGGGGGAACGACAGGGGGCGAGGGAGAGAAAGTGAAAGAAAGAGAGTGCACGAAAGCTGCTCATCACCCGTTGTGTGTGTTCTCTTCATATCTGTAACATATTCTACACTAACATACATTAAAAACTGCAGTAAAAATGTTGGTTTTATGTCCATATGACCATCTACAGATAGTTTTCAGGTTGATCTGTTGCTGAGAACTGCGCGTTTGTTGTGGCTGAAATAGGCGAGACTCTGAATCTCGAGATCGCGTGGCGCAGCAGCCACGCTTGACACGCGCGTGAGAAGCGCTCTCACGCATCCAGTGTGGCCGGTCTAACCTGTGAACACGGGCGCCCAATGAGGAGAGAAAGTTGGTGCCTCTCAGCTGCGCTGCACACGCTTCATCAATTATGTCAGTTATTACTGGGATTCAAATCCTCCTTGAGCTTTTCCGCCCCTCAGGTCTTTGCCCAAATGACAAACACTAAGCACTGTTTCCTGTTCGGATATGAGCCAAAAATAGAGAGTCTCACAAAAGACAGCACTGTAAAGAATATGATTAGTTGATTGCGGAAGGAAGCACCCCGAAGGATCTGGATAAGAGCTGTCAAACGGAAGGCTGAGTGGTGCTCGGAAGCAAAAAAAGCAGCGCACCAAAACACTGTTGAGCTAATCTCCTCCTCCTCCTTCTTCTACGCCTCTTCCTCCATCTCCTTCTCCTCCCCGTCTTCTGCCCCTACAAATCTGGATCTTTTACTTTAAACACGACACAGAGATAATGAAGGGGGAAAATGAAGATGGTAAAGGGTGGAATGACTGGAACAGGAAGAACGATGTGAAAGAGAGGGAGGCACGGAAAAGGAGCGCTGAAAATATAAAATAGTCGTGCACCCACATTCACGCATGCTTGCACACATGCTCACCCTGACTCTGGGAGCTAATGAAAAGCAGTCTCCTCGCAGCCAGCCTGAGCAGCCGATAGGAATGTGAACTAGACAGAGAGGGTAAGAGTGAAAAGAAAAGGAGAACAAGAGGTTCTGGATAGTGGATTGGGGCAAAAGAGGACAACTCTGACAAGATGTAGAGAAGGTGCTGATATGTCAGCTTTTATTTCCTTCCTCCTCCTGCAGCTCTGTCTGTCAGAGCAGGACTCGTCTGCGAGGAGGGGAGCCTGGTGATGGAAGCGTAAGCCCTCCAGTTCTCACCAGAAGCCGCTGACACTCATCAGTCTAAGAGCCCTTCAGCTATGGCATTGCATCATCTTAGCAGTGACCTTGATTGATTGGTGCCAAAGACCTCCCATCCGTTCCAAACGAGCCCTAATGAGTTTAAATGTGTGGCTTCTAATAGATATGTTCTAACTGGCGTGAATATTGCCATATTGACTTGGTTATTTCAATTCATGTATCTGTTTAGGACTTCTTAAAGTGCTATTAAGTCATCTGTGACCTCTGTAGGACCAGAAGAAATTGCTAAGCGTGTCTCCACTCCCCACTCGTCTTACCACTCTCATCCTCTGGAACTTTGGTGGCCTGTATGATGGATGAACACCCTGGTGACATTGTAGACGGCAAAGCCATTATTTTCACCAGATCTTGAAGCCAAACTACAACCAAAGTGAGCTTTGACCCCCTAATTCACTGAACCCCAGTGACATTCTGACATTGGCATCAATTTTACCAGAGAAGGATAGAGAAAGTTGAGTTCATTTTTTATTAGAATTCCTGGAGTGTCTCATCAAACCTTTCCGGTGCTGGTTTAAATTTTTTTTAAAAATCTCTCACATGACACAACATATCAGGGAAGGGAGCTTATTACAAAATGAAAACTGCATCAAAACTATCTCAACTACTGTCAAATGGGTGGCCATCAAATGTGATAGATACATTCATGATCCAGAGAGGACTGTACATATCTTTTTATTTGCAGTGACATGATAACATTTTTGTTTTCCTTCAAAATGTCTTGTCGACCATGGATGTGACTACCATCTTTCATCTAGCATGTCAAAGTTCTCACCTGTCCAGTACTTTGGTTTATAACAACATACAGCCCAGATGCCGGAAGAAAATGTTGAGTTTATGTCTCTGCAAACTACAGAGAAGTTCATATCGGATCAAGGTCACACTGTGGCACCAAAACAAATTATTTTAAATCAGAACATGAACTTTTTCTTCACCCTAACCAACTGTTTGTGTGAACAACATAACCCCACCATTAGCAAAATGTTGTCACAACATAAAACTGAACCAACAGAAACAAAAAAACATGAGAAACATAAGGAAATGTAAAGTTTCAACCTTTTTCTGTGGTACGTATAAAACATACATTGGCCACATTATTCTGGCAAGTGGGTTGCCACATACCTGTAAAACCAATGACACATCCTTAAGCATCAGGTATACTTTGTATTCAGTGCCAAAAAGCAAATTGTACAGATTTCTCATGATTTTGCTCCTTGTGTGCCTCAGGAGCCCCCATGGGCTTTAGCCGCTACAGTGATGGGTGAAATTACACAGTAAGCAAAATGAATGAATGGGCAGAGAGCTTCTGTTGAAGGCAAAATAACAAGTATGGCCAAGACACTGGAACTGTGCATGCCAGAAATTCTAGCTACAGCTATCATCCCTGTCACACACACCTGGAGATATTACTGTCATTTTGTGCGATGGGGCAGTGAAACCTTCCTTGTTTCCCCTTTTAAATGTCACAGGGTTGGGTTCAGTGCTGACAGCCATAGGTCCATTTGGCTCAAATGTGAAGTGTTGATCGGAAGCAGTTCACTGTGAGCTTTATAGTGCCTTTGACGTATTGATATTCAGTGACATTTGAATTCCTCAAGTTTCTCCTTTCGTTTTTTTTTTTTTTCTTCTTCATATTCTTTGGGGTTGTTTCCCACAGGCTCCACAACATAATGTTATTCCTTGATGTGTCTGGCTCCACAGTAATTAACCAGAGTCACCGGTACTGCAGCATTTCCAGTAGATACTGCCATCACCTTTTTATGCGTGCCAGAAGAAAATATTTATGTTATTCAGCAAGGGCTGTGAAAGATAGTGCCATACCAGAATGCATGATGAAAACGGATATTTTTCATTTTTTATTTGATTGACGTTGAGAAACAGAAACCTGCCCCTGTGACAAATTCACAGGGACTAGTTCTACAATATGAATCATCTTTTCTGGTATTGATCACAGCAGAGGTGTCCAGACATCCAGAGATGTCCATCATATTATAGATTCTGGTCAGTGTTGGGAGGATAAAGCGTGTTATTTTCCCACATTACTGTAGGTGAATACTATTGTGTGAAATCCAGCACCTTAACAATACTTCTCAGTGTCAGGAAATGTAACCCCATGGTTGAGTGGACAAAATGTCAACAGGGCTTAGCTGTAAGCCAACAATGCAGCTCTTTATATGACTGTGTGGACCATCTTGTATCTTCACCACAAGCATGTCAATTGATTATACTGTAGCTGTTGTCAGCCACAGCTGTGATCTATTGACTGCCTCTACCGCCAGTACACTGATTACTAATTCTGCAACATCCATTACCACTCTATAGACACAATCAAAAGCCTTAAGATAATTCTAAACATATGGGGACAAAATATTTAGCAATCAAGCCTGCATTCCAATCAAAGCACTCATCATCCAATTAAACAGGAAGCGGCAGATGGCGGTGTGGCAAGGACAGCTGGTTGTGAGGTTTTCACTGTTTGTCTGTCCGTCCGCATGTCAATCATGTGCTGCTCTTACCGCAGCACTCACAAGTTTGAGGCTGAATCTGTCAAATTGTCAGGAATGTGTCATGAGCGGCCTGCATCACAGAGATGAGGGGTGATGTTACAGGTGTGTGATGAAGCAAGAGCTCCATCTAGTGTACTGATGGTGCTGATCATGGGCAGGTCTCTTGGTCTTTCTTTTTTGGGTGGAATACAGTGAGATTCAGTCTGCACTGTGTGACTATATTTGGTATATGACCGAGGATAAATGCTTAAATTAGAATCATATAGAAGTTATAGGGGGAAAAAAGGAAGAATTACCAACTGGGCAATGAGGAAAATACTGCAAATTCATCAGCGAATGTGCAACACTAAAATACAATATCATCTAAGGCAGGTCTTGTATTATAACTTAATCAAACTAATTGCAACACCTCATTATGGTATATTAGTCACACTTCCTAGATATCTAAGAATAAAGTGGGATCAGTCATATTTTTATTCACCCCTACTCCTCATTTATGAGTTCCTCACTGTCCCTCAGAATAGAGTTACAAGAGTTAGTGGTTGAAATATCCACTTATTAAATGGGACGACCCTTCAAGACCCTCATCAGTTGTCTCTGACGGCACTTGGCGGCTATGTGAACAGTCGCGACCGGACATTTGCAATACGCCATCTTCAGCTGTGTGGACCGATGCTGCGTCACCGTGGCTATCATAGTGCGACCGCAATGCCATGTGCTGTTTAGAAAAGCATGGACGAATTGTCCGCAACAACACGCTGTTGATCAAGTAATCAAATAAAAAAAGAACATCTCCTCGTTACCTGTCCGCTAGCAGTGCTTTACAGGCTAACATTAGCAACCCGTGCTCCTACACTGCCAGTGTGCGCTGATATCAGAGGAGCGGTATCAAATCAAAACGTAAACAGGTAATTGGTAAAATTGTATGTGTTATATAATATTACGATCTGTCACGTAAGGGATTTTAATGCACAAATAACAATGGGCCTCATTTACCAATATCCTCTTAAGAATCTTCTTAGATTCTTTCTTAAGATGTGCTTAAGAGGTTTCTTAAGAAAACCCTAGGTCAGATTCATCAACGTGTTTGTAAGCCTCAGAATGGTGTTAGGGAGGCCAGCGATGTTATGAAATCCTCTCTTGACTGTGACTTGATCTTCTGCTGTGGGTGGGGGGGTTACTAATTGATGGCATGGTTTCCAATTTACTTGATTAATGTGCAATCATTGGCACATTTAATTTATTTTAAAATGTAAAATTCTCTGTAAATTACCAAAAATATGAAATGAATGAATAAATAAATAAATAAATAAATAAATAAATAAATAAATAAATAAATAAATGTGACAGAATTATCACTGTAATATTGTATTTTATTGAACTGCACAAGAGAAGAAAACACAACCATGCCAACATGTCGGCACTGAAATGTGTGTAAGAGTACTCCTGAGTGTTAGTAGGATTTGTTCTTACCTAAGAATAAATCCTGGATAAAAAAAAAAATCATGAATGCCACAATCTTCGTAAAATCTTCGTAAGTGGGACTTAAGAACAAATTTGTTCGCAAGAATGGTTCATGAATGACGCCCAATGTTATCAGCAAACTGATTGGCCACGTTGCCCATATTGGATTTGGTCTCTGGTGTGGGACCTCACAGTCCAACAGCAGCAGCGGAGAATGTTTACCCCACAATAGATCAGTTGAGTTATGAATGTTAAATGGCACTTTGTTGAATCTCTCCTTTTGTTGTTTAGAGATATATCAAAACTGTACTGATTAAATGAAGTGGTACCATACATAAATGTTCAGTATTTTAACGTAAAAGCAGCGTGCAAGAGGTGTCGGATGATATTCTGTTTGTTTCCGCTGCTTGCTTCGGCCACCGTATTATAAGTACGACTGATTGTCCAGTGAAATCAACAAGAGTCATAATGGTGTGGGGGGAGAAAAAAACCACATTGAACTTTCACGTTTTATCAGCTCAACACAGTAGGAGTTCTGTTTTGCAGCCAAACCACTGCACACATATGCTTATCTGAGCCTTACAAACACCCCGATATACACACACACACACACACACACACACACACACACACACACACACACACACACACACACCCCACAATACACACTCACTGTTTGTTTCAAAGTCGGGCTCCTTACTGCAGCAGCCTCATATGATTTGCCAGCGAGGAAAGAGAAAAAAAAAAAAGAAGGAGATTGCGGGAAGAAGGGTTTGGTGTGTGAAGCGAATCAATGCATCTGGGTTGCCTTTGAACACTCGCTATGTCAGATGGTGCATTTCAGAAGTGATGAGGAAGAAAGGATGAATAGGTTAATTGAAATATTAAGCGAGGGCACAGACAGGAAACTGAATAACCCGAGTATAAGGCCGCTGAGAACAAAATATGTAGTGAAAGAGTTCCCTTTAGAAGGGATGCTTTTACAAATCTCACCTTTGTCTGGGGACGCTCTTGTCTTTCCAAAAGACCCTGTAACAGCAGGAAAGGGTTGGTCGTGAGGCCAAACTCTGAACGATATCCTTGTTTACAGAAGGGTCAAATGGGTTAAATCAGAGCTTGCTCAACTAAGTGTCAATCTTAGCCCAAGTTCACCCCAAAATCTAATTCGACACTGTTTCTTTTACAGATTTTTTTTTTTTTTTTTTCGGAGCTGGTGCAGGTGACATATAGCAATATGGCGTCATGAGCCTTTAGATGTCCTTCACCATGCTGAGCTCTATCTGGTCCTACTGAGCACAGCAGGCAATTTCAGGCATTTACCTGCCATTTCCTCCCGCGGCCCCCACTCCGTTCGAGCTATCATGAGGCTGTCTATCTTTACACTATCTTTATCTATGAACTTAGAGTCAGGAAAGGAAGGGAAATGGAGGATAGTTACTTTTGGTCATCACTTCAGTCGCAGTACAGACTGGAGAATATTACAGAGGCAAGGGAAAATGAAGTAGCCTGACTCCTCAAAATGAGAACGAGGTCCATCTCTGTCTGCTGTAAATTAATAGGAAAAAGACTGCAGGTCAGAGATGATTAAGAGCGTAATGAGTTCAGAGAGGAGGATGAGGGGTTTAAGATCCGCTGTTCTTGGCACAGTATATTGCAGTCATGTTGTGTTAATGTTATTTTTATGTCTCGAGTTTCTGCAGTAATGTATTAGGCTATATTATAAAAGACGATGTCTTACTTTAATATGAGGAAGAGTGGATATCCAACATTCTCCTTCCTGGATATTCTGTATCTTAAAATATCTTTCCATTATAAGATAATGGACAGCAGGAGAACATGAAATGAAGGCAATGTTTGAAATACATGTTGACTTACAAAAAATAAATAAATGAAGATTGCTTCTTTCCATTTGTTCATCCAGCCATTATTTTTTTGTCAAAATGAAAACAAATATTTTGTCTGCGCAAAAGGTGCACTTCTGTATTGGAATAATACATTCTATCAACACTGTTTATACGATGGTGGATGTGAGCATTTAAAGAATATTAAAAGAGTTTATCAGGGCTTCGTACATTATTCAAGGTAATCAAAAGTTTCAATATGTTTCTCTCGAAAAAAGAGGACTGACTCCATGTGAATGTCTCTACCTTATATGGTTTGGCAGAAATGTAATATAATCTACATAATTATGTTTTCATATAATCACCTGAAACTAAGAACTGTGTTTCTGTTGCCTTAGAATGAGCGGTTCATATTTACAGACAAACAGAGCACTGGCTTTAGAGAGAGCTCTTCCAGTTTCTTGGCATTTTTGGGGCATTTTCAGCTGCCGCAACATTCTCTAATCTGTTTGTATAGTATTGTTTGTAACAGAAAATGTGTTTTGAGAGTCATAAAGTTATGTTCGTTTTTAAACAGTTTTTTAGGTCAGGCTGCAAAATGTTGGTGCTAAGTGTATCTGTTAAATGATCACTGGCAGCACTTTGTGTGCCCACCAGCCCGCCCTGATCATGTCACGACTTGTAAACAGCACAGAAAATCACTGATTCCCAATCAAGGCAGAGATTTTCCATCAAAATGTGACAAACAATACATCTGTGTGAAAGCAGTTTCTAGGATACGGGGTTGCCCGTCTTGTTTTATGTCTTGTCGCTTTGAGTTGAAATGCGGCTGTTAAATACCTCACATTAATAAAAACACTGGTATGCTGGTGCCTTGTAGACGTGAAAGCTATCTGACCTTTCCTGCTTCTACAACATGTACTGATGACAACCTGAAAGGGAACATTTTTCAGATGAATCTTATACAAAAATAAATAAACCGTGTTATAATTCTCCAGTGTAAAGGTCAAACTGAGTGTTTTCTGTACACCCCCTGTAATCCCCCCCCGGCCACAGTGGCTGGACATCACATACTGTAAATCTGCCAGCAACAAAGCAGAAATGCCAAATATATGAATATGAATAATATTTTTTTTGCCGGATGACCTTGATGTTGAGAATTAAGTCGGGGAGACAGTCTGACAGTTTGAGCTGAGGCAGAGCTTTCTGTTGACACCCCACTGGTGAGTCATAATTCGCCGTTGGATATTTCAAATTACAGACTACAGTAATTCTCATCTCGGGAATGATTGCCTTGCTTATTTCCTCCCCTTAAGGCAAACTCCCAAACTGACTTTAACATTATGAACTTGTTATTTATGACAGTCACAAAGATAAAATGCTGAACATCAACATTATCTGATCAGAGGAGCTACTCTGGAAAATTGAGTTGAAGAGAGTTGAGTTTAATTTAGTGCTTCGTGGATGTGTCCAAGAGTCTATTAACTATTTTTTATATAGCAGCCTGAAGAAAAGGCAAAAGTACAGTAGTGTATTTTTGTTGTATTTTGTACAAAAAAACAAAAAAACAAAAAACATTTTTTCTTATTTATTTGACCAAAACAGTTGTGAGACGTATCTTAACTCTCACTGCTTTGGACTCTGGCTGATGGTGGCACAAGTTAAACATGCACACAGTATGTACACACCGCGTGTGTGTGTGTGTGTGTGTGTGGAGGGGGGCAGCAGTGTGGTGTGTACACCTGCACTCAGATACACACTCATACATATTCCTCTGCTTGACTTCTACCCCTTCCTCAATATCTGCAGGAATGAGGGTGTTTTGTATAAAGACAGAGGAGGAGACAGTATTTATTATAACCTGCTGGAGTCCCAGGGGCTCGCCACCTCATATTTCATCCTAATGTATCTTCGCTCACAGCCTCACATTTTTTCCTGTCTCACCGTAGCCAGGAAAACTTCGGAGGAGAGAAACAACAATGGCGAAGCAGGTGACTAGGTGCTCACAGTCAGTCTCACCTTGGCCTTATCTGAGGCTCCCATATCTCAACAGATTAAACTGCCTAAATTAGACCGCGCTCTCGCCGGACGCAGCGAGACGTCCCCGGGGACCCGCAGAGGAACGATGGGTTTTTGCTGGAGCGGGGAGTGTGGCAACAGGCCTTGCTGGGCAGGCCATTATGTGCCTTGCTGTGCTGGTTGGGTGGGCCCAACTGTGCTGCTCTGCACCTATGGTTTCTGCTCCATGATGAGGCCCATAGAGCCCTTCATGACAGAGTTTCTCACAGGAACTTACAAGAATCTCACCAGCGAACAGGTGAGGTACTGAACTGTGTAATGAGATTTGTGACTGCTGTACAGATGGAAGCCTGAGGATATCAGATTTTGAATACATTCTACAATATATATATACTATAAATACTGTAAATACATGGAAGGAAGTTGTGGAAATATAAACTGAACTATGGATAACAGAATAATGGATGTTTTGTTTCAAGGAACAGTTCAAGTTTACACATGAATATATTGGTTCATGGATGCTCGGAACTGCAGAACTAGTCGCTCTCATTTTAAATGTTTCATTTTGAAAGTTGACAGTTGGCATGTAGGTAAGTAAGTTAATGTGTACATGTATCAATATGTAGTAATTCTTTAACACTGCCCATAACTAAATGAACCAGCAAATGTGCACCTGACCTTCATCCTCATGTCATAAACATTGTGCAATGTTCACAGTTGGGTTAGTGACTTGGTTAGGTTTAGGAAAATATCATGGTATGGGTTAAAATAACAAAAGTTAAGTGGCAGTGACATAATTTATGCACGTGACGTAAATTAAGTATGTTACTTAAGTTATTTAAGCTAGTATGTAAGTTCGAATAAGTCAATGTTGACTTACGGCAGACGTGGACGGCAGTCTGCTGGGTGAAACCTGTTCTTCCAAGCCAACCTCCTCCTCCAACACAGAGTCCGACTCCTCTTCTCCATCATAATCACTACAGCCTCTAAAGTTCTCCCCTTAATAACACGCATATACAAGACTATACAAGTAAGGTTTCCTAGCAATCTGATCTGGACATATACATGAGCAGGACTAACTGACAAACGAACATCGCTGCCATCATTCTGTCCAAAAAGGCTTTAGTTTAGAATACCTGAGGTTATTAGATCATCCGTGTGAAGTAAAGAAATAAAGCAAGTTAATCATTTAATATTTAATCTTAGAGAAAGGCACCGTATTGTAACCAACATGTTATATTCTCTCTGTACTACTATGTATTATGTACTGCTGGAGCAACCTGATGGGAGCATAAACTCTTCTGATATCTGCAGAGCTGCCCTGTTTACTTGACACTGAGTAAATTCAGAGTTGAAGTGCGGTTTGGTTCAGACTGAAGAGAACATGAGAGCCTCTTCAGTGTCACCCCTCACACCGTGGCATGAAGAAGAAACTAAATGGGGTCCTTCACACCTCTGCAGTGACAATCACTTGATGACGCACAAGGCAGGATGGGAGCTGCTTTATTCACACAAATTATGGCAGGTACTCTCAAGGTGGACTCATTCGATGCTCAGCCATGTATGAGGCAAATTACCTTTTCAACTCGTGCTCCCGCATGGTTTTTGAAGTTATAGATATTTACTAAGTTTCTGAACAAAGTACAGACTAGTTCTTTTCCAACCCCTCGAACAAAGTGAGACTGAGACGCTTGGTGTTGTCTTGGAGTACATTTGTATTCATTACAGGGATGACGACTACCAACCTGATATATTCCTGTATTCACTCAAGGAGCCAGAGGTCTCAGGGTGCATTTAGACTGAACACCCACCCACACATATTTGAATGTGTTACTTACTAGGACTACTGGAGTGTTTGTGCAGTCCATGTTTATTCACCGCAAACAGCCAGTGTAGCTGTTAGCTAGCTTGACCCTTGCTCTCCAAACTTACCTAGCTCAAGCTGAAACATCTCAATGTCAGGGCGGTGTGCCTTTCCGTGTCCACTTGCGTGTTTGTAAAAACATCACCTCTTAATGTCATCCTAAACAACCAAAACAAACATGCGTAAAATATTTATACTTGTTATGTGTTTTATACAGTTGTATAACCATTTATTTAGAGACGTTAAACATTGAATGGGGGCAAATTGACCCCAAGGTTAACAGGGTGGTTTAAAGTCACATTTGTGGATCGTTGTAAAAATGTTAACTGCTTCTGGCGACTGCAACAGCAACTTTGGTGTCAACTGAAAATGTTGCTGCTGATTGGCTCTGCAGGGGTTGTGGGGGGTTACTGTGTGCTGTTTCGCCCTCATCAAAGTGCTGATCAAGAGAAAGGTTTGACCTCGTGTTTGCACTGAGAAAATTCATGGAGACACCAAACGAATGAGGATTTATCCTCTCGAGACAGATGAATCAATGTCAAACCATTATTTAAAGTTGTAGATTAACATCTCAGTCCAGGTTAATTTGGAGACATCTGTGGTTACCGTGGTTACGGCAAGTACAGTCAAATCCAACAGCAAATACTCCCTGAGCAGCTACTTTGTCAGAAATACAGTATAACAGAAGAGCAACTAGTGTGCAGCCAAATGAGTTCACTTTGATGAAGAAGTTACTCAATAATGACAGTAAACACAGTTTTGATGCTGCACGCGGCAGCAAGTGGTTTTCCAAACACTGTAGGACACGGTGAAGGTTGCCTTAGATGCAACTTGTCACCTTGACTCTGCATCTCATCTGGTTCCATTACTCTGGCAAGAATTTTAAGTGATCCACTGATAAATGCAGGTCAAAGTTTTAAGAGAGATTGCAGTTGGCACCAACCACAAGGACAAATACATTCCGTTTCCTAAAGCTTGCATTGGTAGTTCCTTTATACATTTCTGATATGTTGAAAGATAAGGAATAGTGAACAGTGAGACTGATATGAACTGGATAAAATGTTAGCAGCTAGCAAACAACAGATACGTCCAAGGTTGACACATCCTTAGTAGCAGACTTTCACATCATAAGGCAGAGAGGAAGCTGAAGTTGTCATCAAGAGAAACATAGCTGCCAAACGGGCGACCGCATGTCGAGTCTGTGGGGAAGTCTCCATCTCCTTTTTTGGGAACTAAAACAGGTATAGAAGCCAAACCATGATTTTTTTACTAACCCTAAGTAGTTATTTGTAGGCGACTGAATTGATTTCGTGCATGCATTGTTTCCTGTGAAACTCTCTTACTTGCAGGCAAACCTGAATCTACTGTAGAAAACTCCACCTCCATATTAAAACTAATACACAAAGAGGTACTTACTGAACATTTTACAACACTGTAAAACAAATACAAGTCAAGTATAAGTCAAAAAGGATTAACAAATTATTACATCCATGTTTTTGCTTATGTTTTACGCAGGGTCCCAATGTTTTAAGAGTCCAGGCTGCAGACTGAACTGCTATTGCAGAGCAAATTTAAGCTTAAACCAGACAGTTATATATGTCAGGGCACTCAAAGCAGTCATGCACATTTGGAGCACTAAAAAATGGCTTCTTTTATCCACATACATTATTTTATAATGAAACTGAAGAGGATTGCTAGGAATTTAAAATGCCATCATTTCAATCAAGGCCAAAGAGGAAAACAAAAAAAAACATTTTCATGAGAACTTAAGACTATATTTTGCTTTCAAGCTGCAACTATTGTGTTTATTTGCATAATATTAAAATGTGTCACATTATGAGCCTCATCCCTGCTGCTTCCTGAAGCAATTTTTCATTATGTGTTGTGCTGCTGTCATCACTAGCGCTTGCACTCAGCATTTAGGGATCATTTTAAGAAACAGTATGGTCTCTCTCTTTTTTTTTTCCTTCCTCCATATTCAGGTGAACAGACAGGTGTATCCTGTGTGGACTTACTCCAGCCTGTTTCTCCTCATCCCAGTCCTCCTGGTGACAGATATCCTCAGGTACAAGCCTGTAATCATCCTCCAGGGGCTCAGCTATGTTGCAGCGTTTGTGCTGGTGCTGTTTGGCTCAGGGGTCCACTTGACTCAGCTAGCCTTCTTCTGCTACAGCATTGCCATGGCAGCAGATGTGGCCTATTTCTCCTACATTTACAGCATTGTTGAGGCCAGGTATTATCAGAGAATAACCAGTTATGTCAGAGCGGCCATACTGCTGGGCCACGCTGCCGGTGCCCTGCTGGCTCAACTGCTTGTGTCTTTGGGTGGGGTGCCCCTGTACTGCTTAGCTTTTCTAACTCTCATCTCTGTCTCTGTCGCACTGGTAATCTCCTTTTTCCTGCCCATGCCAAAGACTAGGTTACATTCTGCCGAACAGGGCTTCTCAGTCGAGGACAGTAACGTCCCTGACAGGCAGGACTTTTCCGTCTGGGTGAAATGTGTGACGGCTGCCGAGCATGTTGGGAGAATGTTCAGAAGGCTCGCACTGGACTGTAAGGAAAGTTATTCATCTGTGGCTGTGGTCTTCTTCTGCATATGGGCAGCTACAGGGAAATGTGGCTTTTACCAGGTTGCAAGCTACATCCAGCTCTTCTGGCAACAAATCCAGCCCCATAACTTCACAGCCTACAATGGAGGGGTAGACGCCATCAGTGATTTGTCAGGTAACTAATGCACCACTGATTTTTTTTTTTTTTTATGTCAATACAGTCTTAAAAGTTTCTATTATAGTCCCTGTAATAAGGATTAGTAAATAGGTATAACCCCCCCCATAAGTGATTAAGAGTAAATTAACAATAATAGAAGTATAGATGTGTCAAAAATAGCAGTGTAGAATGTTGCACTGTAAGATTCTAAGGCATTTAAAGGAACTTGTTTCTAGTTTATAGACGCTTAAGAATGTTAATGAAAGCCTTATACGTTTCCTATAATAGTGTACAATAAGATTTAAAACATTTATAACTAACTTTTTATTTCATGGTTAAGTCTTTACCAAGCTTTACGTTGCTTTATTAAAATTAATGCATACTGCATTGTGTTTTTACTAAGCAGTTAACTGTCAACGTATGAAATGATAAGAATGTTTTTTGCAATACTGGGTCTACAGTAAGAACACTGTCTTATTAAGGTTATTCTTACAGTTATTAAGAACAGCATGTTTTGCACAGGCACTGCAGAAGCATATCTGCAAGCCTGTGTATTACCCAAAATGTCAGTACTCTGAGTACCAGGATTTGAATACTTCTGCCTGCACTCATTGTCCTCCGTATGTAGCTTTTCTTACTTAAAAAAAAAAAAAAAAGAAAAAGTAGGAAAAACTTTGCTACCTCCCACATTTCACACGCTAGACAGTTAGATTATTCAGTGTCACTCCGATCCCTTGAAGAATTGTTGTGCAAAATTTGAAAAAACTAATTAATTCAGAACAGCAACCGCTGCATATCCAGCTTAGCAGAACTGGTTCAGGCTCGTGTAAAAACAAGTCCAAACATTTTCATTAAAGCTTATGAGGGTTGTATGCACTCTGCTACAAAAAATAATCGGATAAACAGGCATAAAGAAAACACAATCCCTTTCTACTATCAGTATTTCGCAACCCCCAAAGCGCGGCAGACAATAGGAGCAGCATTAATTAGACTATTTAATTGCCTGCTCTCATCCCCAGATGGGTATAGCAGCTGCTGCCATCTAGCCAGTGCACTTTTATTGATTATAGTACTGATACATTCCTGTATTCCCCAGAAACCAAAGGCAATTACTCTGTGTAAACCACATCCAGTTGTATGCCTTTCACTTGTAAATGGTTCTGCCCAACACGCAGTCAAGCTGTAGGGCCCATGTCTGATATTTCCCCAAAGATTCCTGCTGTATTTTCTCTGTTCCACACTTAGAAAACATCCCTGAGGAAAAAAAAACCTGGTTGGAACCGATAGGGAAAATATGCATATGGATTACCAAGATGATAAAACGTAGCAGAAAAACACAACATAATTTAGTATTTTCATATTCGGCATATTAATAACTATAAATGTCCCAGGGCTTGAAAACAACATTTTTTTTTAGGAGCTCATTAATATTAAGATAAAAAGAAATGTGTATGCAGAACAACTGAGTTATGATAAGTTATATTGTCTTCTAGAGCATGATTTTCAAGGAGAGGGAGTTACAGTGCACTTAAACCAAACTTTTTATCCGTGGGCTAAAGCAATAATTACAAGTCATTTACACTTCAAACATATTTAAGTAAATGTATAATGTATTCAGAGCATAGTTTCAGTCAGGACATTCTCTTCCTCAGGTCAAGGATGTCCAAGGTTCTCCATCTAATTTGGCATGAAACTGCAGGCTGAATATACTTTGGTTTAGATTTAGACCACAAACTGGAGCTTAACGTGTGCAAATTCCGCCACATACAGTACAACACACAGCGTACAGTGTGATGCTATGTCATCAGCGTGAACAAACAAACACAACGCGAGGTTACAAATGTTCCCCATCTGCCATCTGCACATGGTTTAGTGTGACCTGCATGCAGCTCGTATCTGATCCTTCAAACCACAATCACAGTGAAGGTGATGATGTCATCCGGACTGATTTGATTTGGGCTGTAGAGTTGCAGACCTGGGATACGAAGGCTTATCAAAGATGCATTTGAAATGTATCATGCTCGGGGACTAAAAGTCCAGATATCTTGGTGTTGCATTGATTTTGACCATTTTTAAAGCCACGTTTGCGGCATGTCTCTGTGGACGGCAGTTTGCCAAACCAGAATCATTCTTCAAACCTGTTTTTTGTAGCCTGAGTCAGGCAAAAAATAGGACAGTAGGCCTTGTTTCTGGTGTGAAAATGCTGCTCTGTATACACCCACTATCTGCCAGGGTGTCTATGTTACGAGATCTCTTAAACGGGTAATTCTACCAATCTACTATTGCATTTGAGAAAAAAAAAGAAGTATAAAGTCTTTTGTGGCTTCAGAGAAAGCTTCACATTATCTGATAAAATGTTTCCAGTGATGTCATTCAGTGGCTAAGTGGCTTTGTGGGTAACGGAGGCATCAGATACAGATGGTTTGCTGTGAGACATAAAATGGGTTAAATTATTGAATAACTTCAAACATGTACCCAATTAAACTGAAATATGAGAACCAATTTGATGTTTAGCTTGAATTCCTGCAGCTTGAACATAATGTACAGCCCAGCTGCATTATTGATCCCTGTCTATGAAGCTATAGAGCCGGCCCCTTCTGACCCTGCTAAGCCTCCAACTGACGCTGCAGTGGAAACTGCTCTAATTATTCAGTCTCCGTTTGACTCCCCTCTGCTAATCGGAGTCAGGGGGATTGATAAAGAACATGTTAAATACACAGACTAGCCCGGGTGTTGGACTATTAGCGCTCATTGACTGCAGATGGACAAAAAATCAAAGGAAACATATACATTTAAAAGACCAAAGCAGTTATACTCATCTACTCTTCATATTCGAGTGGATAAAGAGCTCCTCTGGAGTAGATCCATGTCTCTTTGGGCTCAGAGATTATTAACGCTTGTGTTACTAAATGCAACTCAGTTTTTATTTAGTGTTTATATCTGTAGCATTACTAAGAAAGAACACATGATGCATGTAGTTACCAAGTTAAATCAGTATGTGAGCCAGAGATGGGGACGTGGAGATGAAAAAGAGGATGAAAAAAAAAAAAAGCTCAAAATAATCAATGCCCCAAAGACTCACTGTCTTGAGTCCCCGACTGACTTCATATCCATCCACAGGAAACAGGGCCTGGTGACTCCTTCTGGTGTGGTGACAGGAGCTGTGTGAGGTGTCAGGGCTGCACTGTGCCACCCTGTGGCTGAAATGAGAAACATCAATGACTTATTCACAGTTTTTCTATAATATGTTCTCACTTATCAATGATAGAAATAGCGCTTTAAAAAAGACACCTTGAGAGACTATGTGACGGATGGACTATAAAAATAATTATTAACAAATTTCAAATTTCAGTAAGTATGGAGAAACTAAAAACATCCTAGGCAATATGTTGAATCATTTTAAGCACAACAGTATTAAGCTGTAAAATAAAAACAAATTAAAAATGTATCTTTTTATAATAATGATTTACAACATTCTGGAAACTAATTACATCTGATTACATTTTATTTCCTGAGTTTATGAAGGTTAAGAAATATCGTTTATAATACTGTTTACATTCATTTATTTGTCCCACAATGTGACCGATCCCAAAACATCATCTTGTCAAGTATTTGTGTATTGGTCTCAAAGGGCTCTGCCATGTTCTCCCCAGTCACCCTACAGTTCTGCACTGACTCACAGTGTTCTCCTTCAGGAGCCGTAGCCACTGTTGCTGTGGGACACATATCTCTGGAGTGGTCTGTGTGGGGGGAACTGGTCCTGGGGGGTTTCACACTCCTGATTGCCGGGGTTATATTCCTTATGGATCTGAGTAACAACATCTGGATCAGCTACACATGCTTCACCCTCTTCAAAACACTTTACTTGCCCCTCACGGCCATCTGCACGTAAGAATTCATAACATGCCATGTATGGATATAATGACTGCAGCTGAACAACTCATCAATATTGTGTATCTGTGTGAATGCATGAATCCTCTGGGTAGAATCTAAATTTATGATGCCACAAATGTACGATCACTATTCATGACATTCCACCCCTGCTGAAAAACCCAGCATAGACCAGTACCAAAACCAGCAGGTGACGGGTCTATGCTACTTGCTGGCAGCAGGGACCCGCCGCAACGACACTTTGAGTTTAATGCTAATTAGAAAGTGTTAGCTTTTGTACAGCTGGAAGGTGCAATACATAATGAATTTTCCATTTAAAACATAAACAAATACCAAAATATCAACAGAATGTGAAGAAGTAACAGTTTTGACATTTTGCCAAAGATGTGCATATATTTTGTTGCAGAGATATCTAAGTTAGCATGCTAACCAGCAGGCCCCACGTCACAACATGTCGTTCTCCCACAACGCAGGTCCTGTGCTAGCGGTGTAAACACCAAAACTTCTGAAAGCTCCACAGCTAACTGAGCTAACAAGCTAACATCGGCTACAGTCATAAACAGAATACAATTAGCAGCAGTCAGCTACCCTTCTGGAAAAACCAGCGTAGACCATCATAGCTGGTGACCAACAAGACCGGCATATGTTGTGTTTTGGTGCTGGTGTGCTGGTCACCAGCTTCATCAGCAACTTCTCCAGCAAGACTATGCTGGTAAACCAGCATAATTAATGGGCCTTGCTAAACCGGCACCAAACCAGCATAGACCATCATGGAAATCGTGCTGGTCTGTGCTGGTTTTTTTCAGTAGCGTACTCTGGTGATATGTTGTCCCTGTTTGTTGGGAGTAACAGATCAAAAGATGACCAATTCCTACATACTACACCTTTAAACTAAGATGGTGACTATGGTTGATATTACCTGCAAAACCAAAAAGCATTACCTCACAGAGTCTGGGTAGGTTTTTAAAATGTACCATACTGTGATTCATCTTTATCTAAGTATCCTTTGTCGTATAACCCTAAATGTGAATAGAAGTAATTAATCTTGTGAATCAACACTTTAATTCTACCTTGCATCTGATATACAGTATTTATGTTACAGTTTTCAGATAGCCAAGACTTTGAGCAGGAGGCGCTATGCATTGGTATTCGGCGTGAACAGTTTTGTTGCCACAGTCCTCCAGAGTGTCCTCACCGCCACTGTCATCAACTCCAAGTCTCTGCAGCTCACCATCATCTCGCAGGTCCTGCAGCACACACAATCAGACACTGATCAGTAGATGATTTGAGCCTATTTGTCTGTCCATGTTCTTTGCGTGTTACATCAGCCTACTCGTAAGTAGAGGATCAGAAACATTTTGAAACTATCTTTTACAATAAGTTGGAAATTGAGCAATATTAATGCAAATGAGAGTGATGTAAACTGCGTTGAGAAAATGAAATGAAGACATTAAGTAGCACTGAAAAAAAAAAATCCTGTTTGAATGGCATTCGATGAACATACAGAGCGAGACAGACCACAAGAGACAATAGGACATAATTGGATGGAAAGATTAATTAATTTACGAGTTATCACCCACAGTGCAATGTATCCTCTAATTTCTTTTCAGTTTCTCATCTACGCCTCATACTTTGCCGCCATCTCCCTGCCGTTCACAGTAAGAGGTGTGTGTACTGTGCTCCGCATGAAGCGTCCCTGTGGAGGCAACCAGGCAGAGACAGCCAACGACAGGCCGGAGGGGTCGCGTCCTTGAGGACTCTAAAGACACTAGAGAACATAAGGACATTTATCATTTCTGTCATCAGTTACTTAAGTAACACAAATCAGCAGAAAAAAGTAAGGTGACGCTGTGGCTATACATGTTCATCAAACTATCCAATCCGTAAGAGTGTCTGTGATGGAGTTATTTATCACTGTCGTCAGCAGGGTGCTGTGTACTCACATCATTAAAGTGCAATCCGGTCAGGCAGCCACTAGAGGGCACTACCTGCACAGTATAAAATACGGGTGTCACTACATGGCACCTCTGGTTTAATTTGAGCAGAAATGTTTAGCTGTCACTCTGTATACATCTGAAGTATTCTTAGTCAAGATGCTGAAATGTCGACATTAAATCTGACATTTTTTAACCATTAAACTTTTTCTATGGTATTTTTATGTCATGACTTATCGAAGTGGCATAATCTATGACCATAGATTATATCATTTTATCGATAACTTATTTGAAGCATTTGGTAATAAAAAACAAATAATGCATAATAAAATCAGGACAACAAAAATATCTTAGGATACCATCCATAATAATTAATTAATAATTTGTATGAACATCATATTTTTAAATAAAGTACAAAAAATTATATATTATTTATTTTGTTGTTAATGTTTGTGCTTTTTTACATGCACGTTAATTTTGCGTGCCTAATTTTTGCCTAATCCACAGTAGTTAAAATGTTTGCTTGGTGTGAGTCACGGGCAAAGTTCTGTTCTATGAGATACTGAACCCCAAGTGTATGTGAGAGTGGGTAGAAGGAAAAAGAGCAATAAATGCAAGACTTAAATAAAATAAAAATATTAATAAAGATTACAATAAAGATCTGTGGTCATGACACTAAATATCTTGTTTTAAATAGTCATGTTCAAGTTTCAGTCCTTAAATTCATGATATATTCTTAAACTGATTATGAGTTAAATAACATTATATAATATGATTTGCTACATTCAGTGTATTTTTCTTGTCCACATAACTGTGCAGTCCGATCCCTTTTACTCCAAGCTTTTGAACACTGACATTTATTTCTCGACCGATCCACTTTATTTGAGGATGTGTAGTCAAGTAAAATGACTGTGCTGCATGGACAGATAATTTCAATGATGTTTCCCTCAAATTCAGTGCTCATTCATTATACTGAAGCTTTCCTTTTAGTGCTGTTTGTGGTCAAAAACACAATTAACACACGAGCTGTTTCATTTATGTACACTGTGTGCTGGGGAGGCTGTGCAGCATCTGTAACAAACAGCCTGCTGTCATTCTAATGTGTTTGTATTCTAGAAAAGACGGTCTGTACTGCTACTCAAAGAGATGCTTCCTAATTTTGTTATAGCTTCCCAAAGCCCAAAGATAGATAGATAGATAGATAGATAGACAGATAGACAGATAGATAGATAGATAGATAGATAGATAGATAGATAGATAGATAGATAGATAGATAGATAGATAGATAGATAGATAGATAGACGGTGCTGGCTACAACAGACTAACAGAACATCTGGAGCATCCGGTTGCAGACATTAAAGGACCTGAGTCTCCGCAGGAAGTAAAGCTGGCTCTGGCCCTTCTTCTTGTAGACTGCCTCCGTGTTTGTAGTCCACTCCAGTTTATTGTCCAGCACCACACCCAGGTATTTGTATGATTCCACAATGTCAACGTCTGTCCCACTGATGCAGACTGGAGAGGGTGCGGGCTGGTTCCTCCTGAAGTCCACCACCATCTCTTTCTTCATCGCCACGTCCAGCTGCAGGTGGTTCTCCCCTCGCCACTTTACAAAATTGTTGACCAGGTCACTGTACTTACCCTCCCTCTACACACCCAACAATGGCCGTGTCATCAGAGGATATCTGCAGATGACACGACTCAGTGCGATACTTAAAGTCCGCGGTGATGTCGGTGGTGAAGAGGAAGGGAGACAGCACAGTTCCCTGGGGGGTTGCCGATGTTGCCGATCAGATGGACTGGACAAAAACTGCGGTCTGCCCATCAGAGAGTCATCAACCGATGTGACGAGGGGAGAATCCACCTGCATGTTCTCCAGTTTGGCCTTCAGCAGCCTGGGCTGGATGATGTTGAAGGCGCTGGAGAAGTCGAAGAACATGACCGGACAGTGGTGACCGGACACAGACTGGCTGGCACAAGCCTTCAGCACGCGGCGGCTGATGCGGTCCGGTCCAGCAGCTTTCCTCTGCTTGAGCCTCTCCAGCCTCCTCCTCACCTGGCTGGCTGTGATGCTAAGTCCAGTCCGAGGGGTGGGGGGCGTGGCAGGGTCTGTGGTGGATGACAGCAGGGGAATGCTATAATACATAATAAATAATTGAGGGCACACATCTGTAAGCAGCATGTTGTTGCCAGGTAACAGAATAAGACCTTTCTGAACAAGGCTCTAAGCCCTAAAACACACCAGCTGTAGATACTGATGTTTGTGTGGGTGTCACCACTTTTATTAAACATGTGTAGGGGCCATCTTTGCACAAACGTATAGTTCCAGGAAATCGAAACAAGTACTACGAAACGTGCTGTAATCTTGGTCGTCCTTGGAAAAGCAAAACCTTGTTAAAATCAGTTGAAAACCGGATGCTCTAAATCTGCATATTTATATTAGCCTATTAGCATGTTGTCTCCTCATTCATAAACACTGTAGAGCAATCAGGCTGACAGAAAAAAAAAATGGAAATGACCCTCCGCAAGTGGCCAGACGATGGATGTGTAGTCACGTCTGACCTATAATTCATAATTATAACAGTAAGATAATTAGGGTTCCAAGATGGATAACAGCGGCAGCTATTAGCTGGAATAAGCTGGCATATTGTATGCGTCACACATGCTAATTGATCATATCCTGATGATGACATGTCCCTAGGTTTTGTCCAGTATTGTCATTAAGACTCTTTTATCAAGACTGTGGTGAAGCGGATGCTTCTTTGCCCTCCAAACACAAGATGTCTGATTAAAAATACCTAATTTTAACTACCCCAACATTATAAGGTTTACTTGAGTTTGAAAAAAGCTATTTGATTGTTTGTATGTATTCAGTAAATATTTCAGTCAACCATAACAAATGCAGTGTCATTTTTCCCCACTTGAGTCATTGCAGGTCATCGGCACATTAAATGAAAATGAAAAATTGTGTGCAACTTGTTAAAAAAAGTACAAAAATAATAACATTGTGTTAAAGTTGTATTTATGTGTTCATGTTTGTAGCAGCAATTATATGTACTGTACAGCTATGCATTTTGTTTGCTAGCATTTAGTGTTTTCTACGTAGTGCTGACATGTTAAACTGAGATGTAAACATGGTAAATATTATCAGTGTGTAAACATTTTCACTGTGAGCGTGTTAGCATGGCTGTCAACTCCATTCAAGAGTTTAAGGTGACAAGTTTGCTTGTTCAAAGTTGGAATTGTCTAAAGGGTCACATCACACAGTTCACAAAAACAGATATTCTCATTAGGCATCAATACTACGGACAGCCATATAGGTTGACTGTGAAAGCAGTTCATTATGACCCATATTTATGTTTATGGTAGCAATAATTACAGCAGCAAAGGAGGAAGTCAGCAACAAAGCCAACACAGGGAGGAGTATACACCACTGTTGAGTGAGTTATTTGAACTATCCAAATACTATCCAAATATATTGTATTATTTCTAATCGACACAATTCAAGATTGTCATTCAACATTATAAGTCCTACAATGTCATGGCGGTATTGCAATTAGGTCTGCAGGCCCTTGTGGACTGGATGAAAAGTGATACAGCCCTCAAGACTTCCCATGAACGCTGCCATTTGGATGCAGAATAAGTCTCCCTTCGACAAACAGTTCCCGGTATTGACTTGAAGTCAAGTTAGCTACAGTTTTCTAAAATTGACCTGCTATCAGACAAGAGTTAGGATTGGAGGGGTTGACAGGGTGCATGGCTCAAAAGAAACAATTACTGCTTCCCCAAGGAGCGTTTCAAGGAAAAGATGTGTGTTCACCAAGCCATATAAACAAATAGTCTGTGATTCATAGATTGAAACAGTGTGTACAGTGTCGTCAGATAACACAAGGAAAAGGGTTCATTCCATCATCGGCGTAGTGTCACACTATCAGCTCTTCAGCAAATAACCAGCAGCTACGCACGGTTTGCTTAGGTCATACAGTCATCATCCCGCTCCTCTGAGAGAAAGGAAAATGACTGCAGTTGCAATGCAGTTGACTTGGGATGGATTTATTGACATACTAAAGATAGATGCAATTAATGCCCTTCATATCTTAATACTTTGGCTGACGTATGAGTTTCACACTCGAGTATGTTAACATCGTCATGGGCATACACAGGAAATGGACTTGCATTTCTATAGTGCTTTTCCAGGCTACAGACCGCTCAGCACCCATTCAGACACTGATGGCTGAGTGAAGGTGAAGGAGTGAAGGCGCCAACTGCTCATTAGGACCAATTTGGGGTACAGCATCTTGCCCAGGGACTCAAGGGAATGGGGGATCTGAAATGTCGACATTCCAATTACTGGATGACCCACTCTACCTCCTGAGCTACGGCCGCAGGGTTAGCAGAGTGATGATGGTTTTATATCAATTCTGCTATTAATACAAACATAAAGAGATAAAGACACCTTTCTTTTTTTTAACAGGACAAAAGTACACTAAGTAAAGAGATCATCAAATTGTTAAATAATTTCTACATGAACATTTAACCTTCATTATACATTTCAGAATAAATAATTAGCAAAATAAAATGTGTTTTGAGGAAGATGACTATATATAAAAAAGTTTAAGTTTAGTAGGTTTGCAACTGTTGCTGCAATAGATCATGGTGCACATAAGCCAGAATAAGTAATTGAAATAAAAAAAGGAAATTTATAATTATATCATTTTTGTATTGTATTTGTTTTGTAAGGCTGAGTTCTTTTAATCATTGACTTTTAAAAATTAAAAATAAGTACTGACAAATATGCTGCACGTTAGCTAACGTTGCTAGAAAACGTTAATGTTGTTAAAACACTCGCTGATGTTAATGTTGCTAATGCTATCTCGCTAACACAAGGGCAGTACAGTATGCTGGGTGCATACTGTAAGAAAAAAACTGCCATTCATACAGACCACAGACTGGCAACTCACCGAGTGTGTTAAGCGCCGACCAAACACGGCTACCATGTGTAACAGTGATACACTATCGACTGACAAACCTTGGTAGAAGCAGGAACCAACCAGAGATAAATAAAACAATCATTTAGGACCCAACACACATTGTAAAATTAGCAATTCACAATCATATTGTTTAAAAGTAAAAGAGAGGCTTTTATTTTCTGCACCTTTCTGAAGCTCTGATGGTGTGTAATTTTAGATAAACATAAAAGTGATGTGTCTTCATAAAAATGTTATCAATATGACCTTTAAGTAGGATGAAGTTGGCTCCATTTTAACACTATGTCAAAGGTATCCAATATGGTCTCTTCTGACATCAATTCTTTCACCCTGGTTATATCACACTTTATCTTAGGAAGAACTGGTTCCGTTTGATCAGTGAAGTTGTAGCTATGTCTCTTATCCTCCAACACCATCCTTTTCCTTCTAGAAGAATCAGTTTGTGAATTGAATTTGCCGTTCTTCCTCCCACACAAAACTGTCCTACAGCCAGCCTTTTTTTTTACTACAGCTGCAGAGCTTGGATTTGCCACCAGTGCTTCAAAGAACTGACAGACTTAAAACAATAATTCTGCTCAGTTCACAACTGAAGCAATGCAGGTTTATCCATTTTTTTTTCGATGTTGTCCAGGAAAGGGTCAGCCAACTTCCTTTTCTGTCTATTTACATTAACATGTACAGTCAGTAATGACAGCCAGGGCATTCCCCCTATTATCCACCACTACAGTAACTCTGCAGGCGTGGTCATGTTTATTTATACATTTATTGGTGAAGCTTATCGCATGTCACTCCCACTGAGCACCCTGCAAAGAAAACATATTACATAAGCCACCAGCTTTTCATTGGGTACAACATAAGTTCGTGATTTTTTTATTGATTTATTTCTATTTCTTCTTGTCCTGTTCACAATCTGGGAGAAAATAATATTTTTCTGGGCAGAATTTGGCTGAACTATCTTCACTGACTTAACAACGCTGGACATGTTGGTACTAACATCTGGTACCGGATGATTCATAGACTGGCAGTCTGCTGGTGCTCGGAGGAAAGCGCTCCAGTCGTCTCCCTCTTTGATCAAACACCATGCATGCACATTCACATGCATTACTCAATTGCTGCGGTCGCCCTCTTCTCGCCACATATGTCACAACATGACATTGCGCCCATACAACAGAACGCCTTCAATCTGGGTCGCTAGAATTCCTCGATCCTCCCACAACAGGCCAGACAGATTGGGGAGGTTACCTACCAATATAACACGAGACACATGGGTTAACATAAAGGATTCAACTGCATGTGTGTTTCTGCTACACATATGCTCCACCTGGCTGTGCTACCTAATCACATATTGGTGGGATTTGCAACATCAAGCTATAAGAACCCCTTCCCTCTCACCTTCTAAAGTCATCTCCGCCTGTGCTCTGCGGAGGAGGTCATGGGTGGTGCTTGTCCCATCTGTTTCATCAAGTAGTGACAGTGCATCATGAGCTCTCTATGCTCCTGCACCAGCTAGAACAGATCGTACAGGTCATGACTATCTGTGCCAAACAGAAATAAAATCGCTCATAGATAAAAAAATACAAGTTATTAGCTCGCTAGCTAGCTAACTCACTAAAATGTGAGTCCTAGCATAGCTATAACTAGCTACTGAGTAAACCAGTTGGCAAACAGCAACAATACAGTTGGTTAATGTACTATTTTACTGACTGAAAATTGTTTACCTCTCTACAATCAGATAATTGTTGCTCCGATAAACACAATAACGTCCCAAAACAAGTAATGATTATCATTTAAGTTAAAATTCATAGTCTTTTGAGCCTGCTAAAGTGAGAGATTAGACTGTTCTAAATAATGTGGTACTTGAAATGGATTAATACGAAGGTCAACTGTGCCAAAAACAATGGCTGTAAAAGGGAGAAAAGATCAACATAGAGGCCATTAAATTAAACCCAATAGCCTGAGATAATCATGACTAACAGGACTATATTTAGACATGGGACAATAATTTTGGACTGTACAGGTGTACCAGGGGTATTATTACATCCCTGAACCTATTTGATGTCTGTAAGGCTCTTCCTTGTGTAAGCCTTAATGGCTCTCTTCATTGTGTCATAATAAATTAGATAAAGGTCATAAACAACAAAGGGGAAACGCTGGGAAGGATACGCAGGGGATTTGACACCTGAATGAGCATCCAATAAATCTACCAGACGGTCCCTCAGTGACAGCGGAAACTAATCAAAAAAAAAAGTTACACAAGCTAGTTTACTAGCTAGCATTCCAGCTTCATAGAAGAGCTAGAACTCTGTACAGAGTTAAAAATGTGCAAAAACTATGAATTGTCACCTCCAAAGTTCTCAGGTGATACAGCAAATTTTTGGTTGTGTGTCTGAGGGGAACGAACAGGAATATAAGGGGGTCATCAACACATTTGTTATGGTGTGAATGCAACCGCCTGCATATAAACACCAGTAAAACAAAGGAGATGGTGATCAACTTCCAGAGGAAGACACCACAGATCACACCAGTGAACATTGAGAGATATAGAGACATAGAGATGGTAGGAAGGTACATATGTGGAGGAGACCGAGGTCCTTTGGGGTGCTGAGGACTTTACTTAAACATTTTATGACACTGTGGTTGCATCAGCGTTCATTTATGCAGTGGTCTGCTGGGGAGGCAGCAGCACGGACAGGGACGGGAAGAGACTAAACAAACTGGTTAGGAGGGCCAGCTCTGTCCTTGACTGTCTGCTGGATTCCATAGAGGTGGTGGGTGAGAGAGGTGGATGTTAGCCAAGCAGACAGCAATCATGGACAACACCTCTGACCCTCTGCACCAGACTGTGGAAGCCTTGAGCAGCTCTGTCAGCAGCAGACCCACTGTTCAAGAAGGAGCGCTACCGCAGATCATTCACCCCCACAGCCATCAGACTGTTTAACTCAAGCACTACCTGAACAATCACTCTACACTCACTGACTGAGATTTCAGTTAGTCATGCTGGACTTGTTGCTGTTAACTAAAATTATTCAATGAAGCCTGATTTTATAACTCATGTAACACCAGTAAGTAGTCCTTAGTAGCTAGCTGAGCAATATAGAAAGACAAATGTATAATTTTGTAGGGTGACCTGATCTCCCTGTTTTCCAGGAACAGTTCCTGTTTTTGGTGGCCTATTCCCAGTTGGAGCTGCCATAAATGTCCCCTGGTTCAACTTTTGGTTCAAAACAGATCACAAAAGTTACATTTTCAAGCATTACAAACCCCGCGAAATGACTTGTTTTACTATGAAAATTTGAGCCATTCTGTCCAATAAAAGTTGAAATGTCTAGAGGAACAGTTTGAAGTTAGCCAGCTCGCTCAGCAGAAGTCTCAGGCGCACGTGCTTTATGGACCCCATAACACAAAAGATCCCGGTATTTTTCTCAAACCCAGGATGTCAAAAGTATTTGGGTTTAATGCGCCAATGAGTAGCTTTCATAGGAATGAACGGGGCACTATCTCTAATGCTGTATCCAGATTTTAATTGTTTGATCCATGGAAAAAACAGCTGTGGCATACAGGACCTAGCAAGTGTCAAGTGAATCCACAACAAAACCACAAACACCAAGCCAGAAAGAGTGGAACAGATGACTGGATATGAAGAAAAGTGAAGGAGAAAGAAAAAAAAAGGCAAAGATATGATTACAGAGCCTGCCAATTTATTATTCCAAACACTGTTGTGAGATAAAAATACAAAAATAAAGCAATTGGCAAAACAATAGGAGTCCATTCAGCAAAATATTTTATTTATTTCAGTGTGGTGTTTCTGATTGAAGACTGGAGAGAAAGGAAAAGAGTGAGAAGGACAAAGAATGTTCAGATCAGACAGTTCTGTCTCATCTGTAGTGTTTCTGTTATGTAGCCTAGTTATTTCCACTGTCACAGCATGCCTGTTAGTGTTGTCTCTCATAGTGCATCTGTTAGTGTCTGATAGTTCTGTCTCTCTGTCACGACTTGTCCATTCATGTGGCAAGGTTTGTCACCTTCCAGGCTTTAAAATCAAGGATGCACACTTCAGTGAGGGCGCTGCACCGCAGGGGCCCAACCACTACTGGCCCAAGGGTGGGGTGTGGTAAATCATAATGTACACCATCGTTAATAGTGGGATGACAGATTTTTAATGCAATATATCCAAATCAATTTTATTTATATAGCCAAAAATCAGATTCCTCAGTGGGCTTTACAATCTGTACAGTGAAGTACATCTTCTGTCCTTAGACCCTCAATTCAAGTGAGGAAAAACCTGCCGTATTACAATAAACAGTATGAATGTTATAGAATTTGCTTAATTCATTCTTTCCTACTTTCTATCCGTGTTTTTCTGATGAAATCATGAATGATACTGTCAATATTACATTGAACTATTTTCTGACTGTATTCATGTCTATTGACAATATATTGGTGATATATCGCCCAGGCCATAGTGTGAACACAGAGTTGGCTGAAATAGTTGTCATCTGCCTGTCTTCTGCACTGAACAGTAGTCACAGTCATTAAAACAGCAAAACCACACAGAAATAGCCCACTACATACATCTGAGAAAAAGATATGAAGTAAAACACTATTCATTTTTAACATTTGATGCTGTTAATGCATTAGTTAGTAAGGATGCAATGTTCCAGATTGATAAAGCATTACTTAACAATAAATAATATTTGCATTTTCTTCACATCATTGGCAGCACATTTATATTGATTCACATTTAAATCAATCAGTGTTTATGCATCACATAACCTACTATTGGGGCCAGTCCACCTGAGGGCAACCCACCTCAGGGACTGAGATTTTAACCAGGAAATCAGTCCCTTGCATGTGATGTGATTCATTGATTTGCTAGTTAAGACATCCAGAAATGAAGTATAATCTCAATATAACGCAATGTCCCGTCATAGAAGTGTTGAAGAAGCTTACTGTATCAGCCTCAAGAGATGCTTAGGATATGAATGTCTGTCCTGACACTAAAGGAAAGCCAAGCATTTCAATCTTCCCACTCCCGTCTGTATTTCTGCATCTGTTTTCGTTTGAGTGGTGCACAGTATCGGGGGCAGCCCGATGTGATGTAACGTCCTCGGGGCAGCTGCAGATATGTCCCCATTGGCTTCCTGTGAGAAGAGCTGCTGCCGTATCACCCTATTGCGGATGATCTCTCATTCCTCATGCCTAAGACTAACCAACCAAACCAACGACAACTATGAGTAGGCAGTGCAACAAAATAAGTGAAAACTATCAATTTATATCATAAGTAGGGCTGCACGATTCTGGAAAAAATATGAATCACAATTTTTTTGCTTAGAATTGAGATCATGATTCTCTGGCACGATTTTTTTCACAAAATGTTTATTGCACTGAACAATACAAAAAACATCGTAGAATGGCAGAGGCATACTACTATGCCTCTGCCAAAGCAATGTTTTTTTTTGTTTTGTTCAAGTTCTATCATTGGATGAGAAATGATTTTTACAAAAGTAAAAAAAAAAAATTAGTCTCCAAGATGAGAGGGCAAACTTTAATACCTCATGTTGTACAGTGTTTATTGGGGCCGTATCTTGGCTAGGTGTAATGTGATAGCTGCTATGATCGGCTTTCTAAAACGGAGGCATAATATTCCTCCTTTTCCAAAAGCCGCCTCTGGGGTAGGCGTAAACATGTGACGTGACCTGAAGCCGGAAGTTGGGCTGTGAACAGTTAACAACGAATTTGTCTTCAAAATAAGAGCTTTACATTGCACCACATTGGAGTTTAGAACTGCGTTCTTAGCGGGGGGCTTTTAATTTGAAAGTAGCGACCATTCCTAGCTTGTGGCTACAACAACAAGCTAACACAACTGTACAGCTAGAGATCCAGGAGACGCTAGCATATCCCGGGCTCAGCGGCTGTCCAGTTGTTCATCTAGCAGGCGAGGTGGAAATAAGTGTACCCTCCGAGGCGGAAAATCGGCGGACCAAAACAGACCCCGTCGCCCTCTGTCAAAAACTGCGGACCTCGCTGCCAAAAGGACGGGCAGATTGGCGGCTTGCTGCCCCGTCCTTTTGGCAATCGGCACAGGTAAAGGGTAGACAAATTAACATTAAAGCCGTAAAATCAATTCTGATAGTCTGAGATAATCATGACAGACAAAACAACAATGACTAACAGGACTGTAATTAGATCTGCGGATGATAATTTTGGACTGTACAGGTGTGCCAGGGGTATTATTACATCCCTGAACTTATTTGAGCAGTTCTGTCATTTCCTCCTTGTGTAAGCCTTAATGGCTCTCTTATTCGTGTATGCCATGATCATTAAGGGGTCATTCACATGGAAATGCTTTTGTGTGTAAACGCACATGTTTTGCATCGTTTTGGCCGATCGTCCACATGGATCCTGTAAACGCAGGAAACCTGGTCTCAGGGTGGAAAAATCTAAAAACATCGCCCTTGCGTTCTCGCGTGGACGGCGAATCCGCATAGTTTGCATATCGATGACGCCATCGCCCCCCCCCCAACCTCTAGCCTTCGACCTCTTAACCCTGCGACGTCTCATAACAACAACAACAACAACAACGACGAATGGCGGACTACATGCTTGCGTTTGTGCCGCAGAAGATATTGAGCCTATTACGGTTACTAGGGCAAAATATTACACTCCTCTGCCACTACGCTGAGCGAAAAAGGATTATGGACAACCGACGAGCCATTTTCGTGTTCTTATTGTTTTATTCGGTTTCTCCTCTACCGTCTATTTGAATTGTTTAATTTGAATCATTGCATTGAAAAACTGAATCTGAATATTATAATTTGAAATTGAATTTATTAGTTTGGAAAATTCAACTCTATATATGTTTTCACATTCAGTTCTTACAATTCAAATACAGTTCTCAAAATTCAATTTCAATTTACTGCGACTGACATTTGGGTGCAGGACTTTCCTCCGGGCTCTCCTGCTGCTGGTGCTCCTTGAATAAGATACGGGCATTGATCCCAGCCAGGTCGAGGATGTTATAGAAGACCGCCACCGGCCATCTTCACGTACCGCCTTTGACGGAGTACGCCCTCGCCATCTGGTCCAGGACGTCCATGCCGTACTTTGTGTTGTTGTAGTACATCACAGACTCTGGTTTTGCCTTAGCCCCACTAAAGATGCCCACACCTGTGTGCACGGTGCTCAGGATGCACACATTCTTCCTCGGATTTCCCTGATACACAGTCAGAGTACAGAGTCGCATTCGTGTTGAACAGCTCCGCTCTCTGTTTCACGGAGGGGGAACTCCCGTTGTTGTTTGCCCATGGTGCCACCCGGCTATATAATACAACTATATAATAATTAACTTACAAGTAAATTCACAAAGACGCACAGCTGGAGACCTTTAACACATGTAGAGACAAGAGAGACAATGAAAGAAGAAAACTGCGAGAAATGATGTGCGGTCAATATAACCGCTTATGGCCGAAAAAGGTAAAACATCATATTTTCTTTCTTCTGTGTAATTTATATAAAAACTTGTTCTAAGTGTTATATTTTCTCTTTAAGTGCTGATATTTTCCTTGATTCCTAATATGTACATGAAAAGAAAATTACGTGTTAAATAAGCTTGATCTAACATGGTGGATCTTTTCGTATTGTTTTTCACCTAATGATTCAATTTCCACTTCCTTTGTGCGGGTTCAGTGCAGTTGAACAAATGGCTGTTACGTCCCTGTAAGGCCAATAGATAACGTAGTAAAATGAAAACCGAGTTTAAAGGAGGGAAAAGAAAGAGGATGTAGTAGTTCAAGCTGTATTATAGATTTGTCTCCAAAACAAAATGCAGTCCGTAGCTCAGCCACTCCCTCCGGCACATCACAGCCCATCCAGCAGCACTTTATATCAGCCGGCCTAAGTGGAGACTAGGATCAGGTGGGGAACTCCACATGCGGGCAAGGAGGAGGGGGAGAACGGAGATGACACCTGAGCGATAGCACAAAACAAAAACACGACAATAGGGCTGTATCACAAAACTGCACAGTGAAAGTGAGATTTATTGGGAACCCATCGATATGGAGCACAATTTATCCTCAGAAACCTTAATACTTTAACTCTTATTTGCGTAAGCTGGTCAAAAATGACCCGGTGAAGTTGTTTACTTACAAAATCTTTGTGATGAAAAGTTGCTATCATCTCATATTGCAGCTATTCCAGAAAAACATGTTTTTGATGACATGCCATTTACATTTTTTACTTGTACTACTACTTTAACCTGTAGTTTTTGTAACATTACCCCAAGCTTCCACAAGTGGGTCAAAAATGACTCGCATGCATTTTTCTATGGAATCTCAGAAGAAGCTTTGATTCTTAACAACTGTGGCTGTCATGAATATATTTATTTCAGACCACACACTTTACATCAAGTATAATCTTCATCTTTCACTTCAGAAAATATTTGATATGTTTCAACAACATACTAGCAAATCATGTGTATGTGATGGAAGAGTAAGATGTTGGAAGAGTAACTTTATGAGTTATTATCATGTATCAACAAATTAACCTAGTCTATAGTTAGCTAACATCAGCTAGCTAACTAAGCTAGTAAACAGTGTGTCATTCATGACTATCGTCAATTTTATAGTGAGCTAACACTAGCTAGCTATGACTTGCCTTATATACACACGCACACTAGTGGAACAAATCAGAGCTGGGCCGGGGGCAGGGCAAATGACCGGGCTCTCTTAACCCAAATAATAAAGCTCAAGATAACATCATTTTACAACATACACATGCCCGCAACAGCGGGGCTTACACCACGGAGAGCGACTATGTCATTTGGAAGTCCATCAAGCGGACATGAAGTATAACAAACCAAGAGAACAACAAAAACATTAGGCTACATGAACACTAACAATAAACAACACAAATTCAAAGCAGTTCAGCACCACGGATAGCGACCGTATCATTTTGACACCCACTTTAACTATTTCAACTCAGAGTCTGTATCAGTAGCTATAAAGTTTAGTAAGACTGGCACGGCGGCCCACATGTTCACAAACACAATTTCAATATGAAGTAAACTACTATAGGCCTACTCACCACTATTTGAAGGGCAGACGACGAGCCTTGCGCTCCGCGAACTCGTCCACGATGCTCTGTATGTCCATTTTCTTTGCTCTCTCATTCTCTATGGACAACATGGCAAGTCCACTCAGTCTCTCCTGTCCCACTGTGCTCCTCAAGTGGTTTTTAATGAGTTTTAACTTGGAGAATGAGCGCTCAGAGTTTGCAACGGTGACGGGAAGAGTCAAAAATAAAAGGCGGGCGGTGCAAACGTCACTGAATGTAGAAGTTACTGCTGGGTGGTTGACAAGGACGGTTGGTGACGAGTTTTAGCCAAAATACACTTGGAGACAATATCGGCGATCCACTTGTAAATTTGTGCGTCATAAAGTTAAATGTGAGAATAAAAATAAAGCCAGTCATGCAGCACAACATTTTATTTCATCATTTTACACCTACTACATCACTAAAGTCAGTCGGTCTTGTAAAGTTTTTAGCAACCATGACTCAATCCTGACAGGGCAACCTATATAACCCCTGTATGAATCTGCATGACAAGTCATTTTCAACAGACTGTGCCCATGCTCTGGGCTCTTCTGGGCACTAGTCATGGGAAAGCTCGCCTCCTCCAGCTTCCTCAAGTCCTACTTCCTATCCGGGCCCCTCTGGGCCTGGGCCGGGGGCGTGCGGCCCTTCCAGCCCCCCCTGAAGCCCCTGCACACGCATGTTTTCTACATTCTCAAAATGTTGAAAAGTGAAAAATGGAAAGTAATCAAAAATGAAATCACTCTTGTGTGGACCAAAATATAATGATTATTCTTACCATAACTGACAGAAATGGCAGCCACATTGATTTTAATATGGAAATGTTTTTACTTTAAGATGTAGATCCAATCACTCATGCATCTTAGGATAAAAACCACAAATGTCAACCTCATTGGCCTCTGGATGTCAGAATGTCACCAAAATGATCAGAGTTCATCCTCTGGATATCATGAATGTCCGTATACATTTTATCAGCCAAGATTTCAGTCTGGACCATAGTAGTGGACTGACCACACAAAAATAATGAATTATCTTACATATTGTATCACTATAATGAGATAACATAACCCCTACCAAATCATATTCTTAAAAAATCATTTCACAGAGTTTTGGAGGGGTTGATCAAGGGGGAAGCATAAAAATGATTTTACGATTCAGATCTTAAGAAGTGGCATTTGAAATGTGGATAATGTCTAACAAAGCTGGGAGACTGTGTGCATGTCAGACAGCATAAAAGAGAAATTACTTGGATGAAGTGAGGACGTGTAAAATTCTCACTTCCGGGAGAGAACTTCCTATTAGTCATCGACAGACAGTGTCTGGCTGGGAAACCTACGATACGAGCAGTTCTACAGCTGCAGCGTCATGAAGGTCACACTTACCTGGTCGACTATGTGGGCGCACATTTCCCTTTGTGGCTTGCCTCCTCGCATTTGAAAAGGGCTTTGAATTACGCATAGCTTGTATTTCTGCTCACTCTGATGTTTCTCACGGCTGGATGACATTAGCAGGCAGAAAAAATAATTGTTTTTGCACGTTTTCCCCTCTCGACTATCTGCTTTCAGTGCGTCAGTCTGTTTCTTACACCACATAAAGGGTGATTCAGAGGGATTCATTTGTCAGAACTGCCAGCTGCGTCTGGAAAAAGAGACTTGATTCAGAGCCCTAACTTTTCTACAGCTGTGTCACACCTGACCGGAAGTGCACCAACTGTGTTTCTTTATTTCTCTCTCTCTTTTCTTTAGATGATATTTGCTTACATTAGCTCATCGCTGGATAATTCTCCCTGGTTTCACCAAATGGCGTTTGAATAATTCTGCAATGTCTAAAGCAATTCTGTGTGTGAACATTTACTGCTTTTTGCATGTCATGTCACATCATTTAGTCTTCACTGACTTCTATTGTGCAGAAACGGTATGTCATTTTACATGTACCTCATTTCAGCTGTGGGGATTTCTCTTGTGTTACTGTGGCAGTCCTGGTGTTACTACAATGCCACAAATAGAAAAGCATTGATGATCGCAAATCGTTCAAAACTTCCCGTTTTCAATGAAGGACAAAGCGTTGCTTTGTACGCTAACATTGGCAACCTGTGCTCCTAACAATCTCCAATAACAATGTAAGTTCAGCTTGCCAGTTAGTTAGCTACTGACACATCAGCAAACTAGTGATGATTCCTTTTTGCTTGCTACCAAAAAAGATTGTAAAACATTCAAATGGCAGGGTTCACATACTGCTCAGTTTGGAGGGCCACATATTGGGAAACCCTACCCCTTGGCTTTAATGTACAAAATGGAGGGAGAGGGTGAATGAGTAGGGGCAGGGGTGTATTGGGTTTGGACCACTGTATCAAGTGCAGTCACGGAGGGGCCTGTTGTGATAGATTGATGAATCAAGCACAGGACTTTGACCCAGACGACCCCTGTCCTGTGTGAAACCAAAAGTCAATGTTGATTTATTGTAACTTCTGTATGTAAGGTCAATTATGCAACATACTCACATCCCATACAAAACAAAAATCACGTACTGTAGTTATGAGCTTATGCGGACAAAGGGGATACCACATTGCATCTCAGTTACACAACATGATGAGCGAGATAAACTTAAATTTAGGATGCACCGACATTTTATTTAATTTATAAAACCCAATATTACAAATCCCAAATTTGCCTCCAGCAGATATGCAATCTTTGCAACCTGTATTTCAGATCAGAGATTAAGATAAGGAACCAGGGCCTCTATGAATAGAGGGACTGATTGTGGGTGCAAGAATTAAGTTAAGGTAAGATAAGCTGTCGTAGGTGTAAACTGAAATTGTCAGGCATGGATATGCACAGTAAAGGAACTGTGATATTTAACTGTTTAATCTCCTCAGATTTGTTCAAAATCAATTTAACATTGTGTTTATTTTTGTAAAACGTTGGAACACTATTAACGTTCCCAATAGAATAATGGTGCAAATTGCTCAAGCGGGTCAATCATGTTAAGTGTGTGTGTGTGTGTGTGTGTGTGTGTCAAACAAAGAGGGAGACAGAAGGATGGAGACTTAGAACGTGTGTGTAGGCAGAGCTTTTTCTTGGTTGTGTGTGTGTGTGTGTGTGTGTGTGTGTGATTTTTATGTAACACTTTGTTGTCTATTCAGTGGCAAGAATGATCTGTCCTCTGCCAGGCTGCCTCCTCCACACTCTCATCTCTAATCATATCTTTTTTTTTCAGATTGCGATGAGATAAATGTTCTCCGCTCTCTCTTCGATCTTCATGCTCTGACACTTGTCACATACCATTTTCCATATGTTCGTGGGTGCAAACAAATGAAGGCGCTAATGCAATTCTTGTGTGCTTTTGTCTCTGTGCGTGTGCAGCAGTTACCGAAGCACCCCACATTAAGACAAATGAGAGACAGTGTGAGGGGAAACAATTTACTCGCTGCCGAGAAGCAACGTATCGTTACGGTTCTCATTACACAGTGCACTGTAGAGGCTGCGTTATGTAACATCTTCCTGTGCAGATGCCTACACAGTGGTGACCCAGAGGCAAAAGTCTTAAACTTTACAGCATTCTTTGCACTGATCATGTGAAGACTGTGCCTCGTGGAAGAAAAAAAAAACATGTACACCCTGATGCAGTTTATTTGATGGTACCTGTGTAAATCTTATACATTAAATGATGGATTCATTTTGTCCGAAAAAGTTGCGAGCCAAGTTAATATCTTGAAATTTTTTTTGTTTGTTTCTGAACATCCTAAAACACAAATTTTACAGTGAGACTTGCTGACTTGGTATTGCAAAATTGTAAAAAAAAAAAGAAAAAGAAAGAAAGAAAAAGAAAAACAGAAAAACTGAAGATTGGTGTTATTTTAGCACTAAAATAAAAGTGACTGTGTTATTCAAATCACTAGTTTCCAGCCTCATTACAGACCTCAGCACTGCAGCCAGCCCCCCCTCGTTCCCCTCCTGCCTCCTGCACGGCACATTCATGTTCCCGTCTCTTCAACCACAGCATCATTGAACAGCACTTCTCCACTTCACAGATGTGTTCACAGATTGTCCTTGGAGAGTTCCCTGTGCAAACAAAGCCCTCTTCCCCCTCCATCTCTCTCCGATTCCACCCCTTCTGCTTCTCCCTCTATCCATCCCCCCCTGCTCTCTCCCCCCACGTTTCACACCATTGAGCATGCCGCGTGTAGCTCCCACTCGCTGGCATCACAAACACTAGATATCTTCAGTTCTGAGCTGTGCAGATTCGTACAAATACAGACCAGCATTGGCTCGACGGAGGCTGTGTTCTGCCAAAACACGCGTTGGTGAAAGGCAGTGACAGAAAAGAAGAAGGGGAAGAAAGAGTCCAGCAGCTCTCACACACACCGGACTCAAGGTAAATGATCCATATTCATTTATCAAATGACACAATGTTGCATAATTCTGCTGTGGACACAGCTCTCGGCATTATGTTGGTCTATGTCATTCCTAATGGTTCACGGGGCTGATTATTATCTGCAGCTTTGGATGGAAGCTTATTGTTAGAGCCGGGAAAACACTGTTGTTGTTGTTGTTGATGATGTGTTGTGGCTAATACTGTAAACAGCAAACAAACTAGCACAGCAGAAGGATGCAAGCTTCATGCCAGAGTGTTCTACTATTACCTCTTATCAAGCTAATTTTATGGGCGTTTGTGTACAATTTGTTAGGCTGCATTTCCAAATGTCTGCACCTAAGTGATTGCTTATTCACGCATGCTTTCAGTCCCATTTCCTGGGAGCACTATTGAAAATCAGTTCACACCCTCCCACCTTCCCTCCCTTCAAGCTGAACGCTCTGAGGGCTTTTCAGTCCAGTAAATGTCACTCATCAGAGCTATCAAAGATGGAGTAGGTCTTTGAAGCCCACACAAGTGCTACCTCAGGGCGGGGTGTATCCAGACCCCCACACAACACTCAGATGTTTCAGTTTGGAACTCTTCCACTCCTACTTGCCCTCATTGTGTTAGTCACCTAACCTGGTGCTCATCATATCTCAATTAGGTGTTAATTATTGAGCATAAGAGGTACTGGTAGGCGGATTCTGTTATCTTTTGAAAGGGCCAGGGTTGTTGTATTCTCATGCTTTCCGCCTTTGTGCTAAATTAAGCTAATTGGTTTCCGCCGATAGCTTTGTTAGCTTCAAGTACTGCAGTGCAGTTAAGTCGTTGCTTGTTTCAAAGGTTATACAACCGCCGCGCCTAAGGTGGCACATAGCAGCCAGCTATAACCGACCACATGATTAAATGCTAAACTGACTTTAGGAATTGTTTCGTCATGTTTGGAATCCTACAAGGCAGTTAGCCAAACCTCCAGCTACGCAGTAGTAGCAGTGTGGTGTTCATGTAATATTCTCGAACGAACACAAGTTGTTTGTGTTTAGGAATGACTTCAATTACTTACTGCACCGAGCAAATTAAGCAGAGATGGAAACATCAGCTGTGAGGAAAAGTTGCAGTTGCAGGTGAAGCTCATCGCATGCTTCAGGCTAAGCTATAAAATCATGGCCAAGCAAGTTTTCTTTTCCTGCAGACATGATGGAGGCAGACCAAACTGACCATGTTTAAAGGTGCAATATGTGAGAAAAATGGCCAGCATTTGACCATAGCTAATATCAGAATATCAACAGAGTAACTGCTGCACTCCCTCTTGCTGTTGTTAGTAACGTTAGCTAAGAAGCTCAGGTAGCCGGAGAGCTTTCTGCTCTATTACGGCCAATTTCCACTGGATACGTGTCCGCTGTGTTACGTCTCCGCCATGCCAACGGAGCTGATAGGTTTCACTTTAGTCTATATGTGTTAACTTCCACCAGGTCCACTGCGCTGCGTATCAGCTTCGTCCCAGCACTGGCAGTCCGGAGCCCTCCGGATCAGATACGCAGGACTTTTATTTCTGGCGGATGCCGGAGCACGACGCAGCAGTTCAGCTGAATTTTGCACTGAGCAGACAGGAATTCAAGTGCCGAAATAACAAACAACATCCGGTTACTTTTCAAAATAAAACACTCCGTGTCGACGGCAGCACACACATCTCAAAAAAGAGACAAACACAAGCTCTAGAGGCTCCCACACACCGCCCAGGCGTCCAACTGCCTTATCCGACCTCTCCGACCACTCCGTTGCCTCTTGTCTGACCCGTGTGGCAGAAAAGTTGTATTGAAACACACCGCTGCGACGTGCTGCCTACTCCACAGTAGCGTGTACGTTCTGCGCTTGAGCGAGATGCAATAAGCGGGTGCCGTTTGTGTTGTGAGTTGTAAATGAGGCTTATGCACGCAACTCTCTTTACTTTCGATCAAAACGAAACTTAACTATTTCAGATAAAAACAGCTGCATACTAAACATGCAGCGAGGCATTACCAAACGAACACAGATTAATTCGTCCTGAACGGACATAACAACTAGTTTTGTGCCAGTACTGCAAAACATGAAACGGGGAATGATGGAACGGAGTGCATAGAAAAACAAAGCGCACACAGTATTCCGCCCTCCCACACACCGCGCTGATTTGCTAGCACACCGCCAATCAGAATGGCCATTCAGCTGGCACACAACCAATCAAAGAATCCAGTGGCTCAGACGTCCGACAGCCCTCCTCCTCAGACTTCGCATGCTGAATCGGAGCAGACAACGTCCGCGCGGCTCCGAAAGCTTCCGACGCAGCTGAACACACCAAACATATTTGTTCCCGACCTCGTCCGAGTATCCCCAAACGCTTCAGACGTCCAACGGTTGGGCCGGTGTGTTCCTGCCTTAATGCTAATCCTTCGGTCGGGAACACTTTGTGTTGTTGCTTTTATAACACAGACCTATAACTGTGGTCGCAAGTGATCATGTGATTATTGCGGGAACTCCGCAGCTGGCCTCGCAACGCCAGCTGTTTACCGTACTGCGCCGTGGCGGACTCAAAACGCAAACGGTGGGGATTCCTGGACGGCAGAGCAAAACCAGAGCGGAGCCGTAGCGCAGCGGACACATATCCAGTGAAGATTCGGGTTAGCTGACTGGAGTCTGCCTGGACTGTGAGCTTGGTTCACTGTTGATATAAATGAATTATACTGTGATTAAAGAGAGAAACTTGGAATCAGAAGTTGTGAGCTGTATGTTTCTGTTTTGTAAGAATAATACTAAAGCTAGGAATAAAAAATATCTTATCTCTTCACATTTTGTGGGTTGATTTTATTCACTTATTAGGTGTAGTAGCAAACTGAAACTATCGGAATACAAAGTGGTATTATTAGAATGATCAGGTTGGGGCTAGTGAGCCATCATGTTGTCAGTGAAAGTATTGTACATGAATGTAAAAATATAGCCTCCACCTGCAAATCTAATTTTGTTCTGTTTTCATTTGGATCTGTGACATGGATCTAGTGGAAAAGTGTTCACAGCAAGATCAAATGTAAATGTTTATTCTAAGCAATCTTTTTCAGCACCGTGCGCCACAATCACAGTTCCATTCACTGCCAGCGTATTCAGGTGACAGCAGAAACCTCAAATGTAGATAAGTAGTATGTATGTTTCTTTGACAATCAAGGCATGTATCAGCTACAAGAGCCGAAAAATATTTTGAAAATGTTAAAGGGATAATTATTTCCAGGAGATGTACTGTCAAAGTCAGCTGCAGTACTGTTCCCACATGTGGTGATGTGCCAGTGCACTACTGTAGCTCTCCACTGAAATGCGTACACTTGCTACATGCGTATGACAGTACAGTTCCAAATCCTACTGAAGCGCAATGCTATTAGCAGACAGAGCCACGGGCCTAGGATTGGAGCCACTTTTTCGCAATGCAAAATAAATCCTTGGAACAAACTGATTACATAAATCGCTGAAAGCAGGATGAGCGCTAAGAGACATGCGCTCAGCCTGTAGCAGTGAGTGGAACAAAGCAGGTCCTGATTATAGAAACACTAGACACCTGCATCCCAGGGTTTATCACACATGATGATGAGGGTGACTAAATATTTACAATGGATTAGCTTGTGCAACCAGAGTATTTATGAACAAACGACAGCCATTTTGTTTTTCTTCAATCAGCCACAGAATTGGTACATTACTTCCAGGGTTGCTGTTCAGTAATATACCTCCATCACTGTAAAGTTCGATCCAAAATTTACAATCAAAAGGTTCGTATGTGTATTCCTCATCCAGACTTAACTGGCTGGTACCCTAACCCTAGAGCTTGTCAATTAAAGGGTAACTCCACCAATTTCCCACATTCAAGCAATTTTACAAATCTTGGATAGTACTACTGAGTATGTTTAAAAAAATGTAGTGTAAATGATTTTTGCTCCAGAGTAGGCTGCATCTGATTAATTGCTTCCTGTGATGTCAAAAGGTAGCTTAGTTGTGTAGTTTCTGGGCTTTCTTCCTCAGAGGTGTCGGCGTGTAGTTCGATGATAAAAGAATTCTGCGGAGGCAAGGCTGTGTGGCTGATAGAGAAATCTTTATTGAAACAAAATCTAGAGCCTTGAGTCTGGATCAGAAGCGGCCGCTTTCTGATATTATCAAATCTATGGGAAAAGCTATGCCAAAATGCTTTGCCCTCTCCTCTATCAAAACTTCTGACAGCCTCTGCTCTCAGGAGCCCTAAAAAATGCCACCCCCCCCCCCGTTCTTCCTGTGAGGGCCTTTTTAGCGTTCCTTCTCCAGGACACCCCCTTCTTCTGATTGGTCCTTTTGCCAAATGTATCCAATAGACTAAAAGAGGAGTTTGACCCGTGTTAGGCATCTCTCACTATTTGGCCTGCAAGTCAAATTTAGCTAAGCACTTTATTGTCTGTTACCTTTCTGTTACTGTTTCCCTCACAGTTGGAAGCTTCCTCCTGGACCTTCATTCACACAATGATAATCAATAGGTCATGATTGAATCTAAGCTAAGTAAATCAGAATGTGTTGTCCTCCAGATACCTCAGTTGCATTGTGGGTAATGAAGGCACAAGGTTTTGAAAAGGAAAACAGGGTGATATCTCTGGTTCTGCTGTAACAATTTTGATTTTAAGCTGTCCATTGAAAACATGCCGCCTACATTTACCACAATGAAGCAACCAAGTGACATCACTAAAGGCAGTTTTTTTACACCTGTAAATTTGGTGTAATTACCCTTTAAAACACAAATAATTTGTCAGTAGTCAATTCGTAATGTCCTTATCCGAACACTACCCCAAGAACTAAATTTAGCAGGATCATACAAAAGCCCACTCAGCCCAGTCACATCCCATCATTTGTGGACATAGCCTACAGTTGATGACAATCTCTAATTCTATCACCAAGCAAAATGTTCTCAGAAGCTAATGCAAGTCAGTGTGATGCCCTTATCATCCTGAACACCCCTGGCACGCATGTGCTTTTAATAGTCCTGTCCATGTCCAGCCACTGACAGGCAGATTTACTTGAGTGTAATCTGACATAGCTGTGAGTCAAACCTTTGTTCCGCGACTGGTGAGCTTTGTTCGCCCTCCCTGTATGCCTTTAGCACAAAGGTGAGTGAGAGTGGGAAGAGATTCAAGCACAGTCTGTTTTGAGATTTGACTGGGGTAGAAGCAAAGATGCATTACAAATCTCCCGTAGAAAATGTAAAGATTTCAAGAGGCGTGCCATGTTATGACTGAAGCTGTGAATAGCTGATTGGGTTTCTAAACAGACCGCACTGGTGACAGCTGTTGAATTTGCCATTAATTGTGGTTGATTTCAGTTAACAAGCCTAACTGTGAGGTAAAGCTGCATGGTAATGTTCGGTATGCTGCTTTTCTCTGGCTCTACAGCAGCAGCTGTTTTCTGTGAAAAAGATGATGCTGCCAATCCAGCAACAAACAGGAGCCAAAGTTAGCGATCGGCTGGTAAACAAAGTGGAACATTTAGCAGCTGAGTTATTTATACAAACAGAGTGTTAAGGTGAATTAATATTAGACTTACTGTTGTGCCAGATGGCACCAAATAATGCTAATTTTGCTGTGCTGGATATGTAGATTGGTGATTGCTTGCTCACACTTCTAATTCATGAGCCCATAATACACCCCAAGCAGCTAACAAATGATTAGTGCTGCTTTATCTGTCGTCTTGCTATTGACATGTCTGCACAGTGGCTAATGCACTCGTCGACTGGCCACTCATGACACTTTTGCTAATGATTATTGTAGTGCCAAGCTCAGGATGAATTAGCCCTCTGAGTGGTTGGCGAGTCAGTAAATCCGGTGAACTGACCGCTGCTGCTTTGGAGCCAATCAGCTCAGATTCAGATTTTCCATGTGTGTCACTTGTCAGTATTCAGAGACACGTCTATGTTTATAAAGTAACTGAATTGTACTCAGAAGGATTTTAAAAATTAACTATGGATGTGAAATACCCTGCTGCTCCTGCAACAATGAATTAGATGCAACTTGCAAACAACATATGATGTCATATCTCACTAGCTTTATTTATCACATTCATGCAAATAAGAGTGATGGAAATTGTTGAGAAGAAAAACCTAATTTAATCTTCATTAGCAGAAGCTACCCATTTGTTGTATCAAGAAGGATTCATTAGTAATGTGTCACACGGTGCCCAAAACCTGCTGCTTACATACTGCAAAGGCTTTACCCATCAACAGACAATGGACACAGACTATCACGATTGAGCAAGAGATTACACATTTCTTTCTACTTTGTTTATCACATGGGAATGATTAATATAAAACAACATAGTATAAATTAGAGTAAATTAAAAATATATAGTTATTTAATTTGGTTAGCAACTACTTCCATTCTCTGCTTGCGTTATCATTTGTCCATGTGAAGTTTGTATATAATACTTGACCAGGCATGACCATGAAAGAGATTTGCCTGTATATATTAAACCACTGACTTGTCCAGGTTAGTCCGAAACAGAAAATTGGCAACAGCAGAACACCCACAGGCAGAAGAGTGACATTAATCCAAATGAAAATGAGTGCACCTCGGTCAAAAGAGGATAGAAAACATTGTAATATTTGTAGAGCAGATGGGCAAAGCTTTTTAAGGCTACCAAACAAGCCACAGAGATATATAATGTACAGCATCCCTGTAAAGCCTGCATTGCGCGCTTCTATTCTTTTGGAGATTAAATTATAAGCCGCTGGCGCTTTTGAACTGGACACAGATTAAACCGATACAAAATAAATAGGTACGAGGAGGGGCAGCGTGGCGGGGGAGTGACATTAATCTAACCACACGAGTGTACCTTTCTGACTAGAAAGTAGATGAAAATAGTATCTGGGTGTTACATGCTGCTGAAAAAAAAAAAAAAAAGCTTTATCCCACGTTGACCTATCAGAGAGCTGAAGTGAGCGATGTGCTCAGGTGCCATCGCAGGAGGCCCCAGAGGAGCCAGCGCTGTGATGGAGCAGGATGTACCAGAGGAACTGTCATTATTCTCTGTTATTCATAACTGAGTTGTTTTCTAGTATTCTGTCCACATTTAATCAAGAGTTTAAATATAATTTACAACATGAACAACAAAAAATTTCAAATATTAAAAAATGAGAAAACAGTACGAGCAAAGAGACAAATTTACGTAAAGACAGAATGAGCATGTTTCTTTTTTAAACTCTTTATTAGTAAATGGATGCAGACGTGCCTTTAATCTCCTGTTTGCATGTTAAAATATGTCTAGCTGCTTCACAACCCCTTATACCTTTGTAACCATTATATTCGGTATATTTCTGTCAATGAAGGGAACAGCAGGTAAGTGCAATTTTATGGATTCTTCCACATCGGCAAGGCTCTGTACATGTGACTATTACTCACTGCTTCGACTATATATAGCACCTGTACATTCATTCATCGCAAGTACCTGTACTCCATTATTAGTGGTAATATCTCCATTATAATGATAAATCTTCAAAAGATAATCAGTGATTTAGTTTTATCAAAACAGACCAGTCAGAGTGCACCACAATAGAGAATTAAAGGGGAAAAACAATGTCTTTATAAAATCAAATAATGCTGTACGATGTGTCTTTCTTCAAAAGCAGATAAAAAAAACATTCTTCTAAGGTCAGTTTATAAATAGGAACTGAATGTTTATTGTGCATCTGCAGCGTTTCTACAGCTTAGTCAAGGTCGTTTTGCATTTTCTCATCATTTTCCTGAACACCATATTCCCGGAAGCTTTGTCCAAGCTGGCCTTGACACAACAGAACTCAGCAGTGACCAGTGTTCTGTGGCTCAAAGGGGATACGTGTGGGACTGAAATCCCATTTACAGATGTTTTAAAAGGGATTAAACTGATTCAATGTGTTAACGCAACGACATGTGGACACAAGGAGACAAGTCAGAGTGATGGTGTTTGTAGCTGCAGGCGTTTCTCCATCAGAGCAGCAGCTCAGCGGCAGTGTGCTGTTGAGAATCCTGTCCTGAAATCTACCTGAACCAGTCGGGCACAGCAGACATCCGCAAGGACAGAAATATTCTCCCTTCTGCTGTGTCTGATGGTGGCAACACATCAGATAGTCTGACACATACTTCTGTGGGCAGCCGGGCTTCTGCTCTCAGGGCAGAGTACACACAAATACACACAAGCAAACACACAAGTGCAAGACCTCAGTTGTGCTTTTGTGACTCAAGTCCCAAATCTGACAACTTGGCTGCAGACAGGAAAAGGACATGTCTGGACTCGCCAAAATGAAATCTCTGCTCAGAATCTCGGGATATGTTGTGATCTGAGTCACAGCGCATCTTAATCAGCCTAAAATCAGCTAAAACTGGCTCTCCGAATGAATAGAGATTATAAACTGCACGCTTAATGTGAGCACGTGTTGGAACATTTGCCAGTAATTACACCATAATTTGAGAGACCTTCAGTATTGGCATTTAAACATCCCTGTCTGTTGCTTGTTCAGTGTGTGCCTCAGCTTGTTTCTGCTGCTACGAGGGGACATGTTTTCTGGTTAAATTTGTCAGAAAAATCAAAGAATGATGATCCTCTTGATCACCTGCCAAGTATTTTATAAAAGTTCCTGCCCCCTTTCCTGTTCCTAGCAGGACTTTCCATAAAGTTATGTGTAAACCACCTTCCCATCATGTTAGCTAAACTTCTGAATATAATGACTGAATATAATGATTTTTATAGAAATAAGATGACACCATATCACAGTCCACATTCACAGGCAATACACCTACTGGCCTTGTTGCAGATCTACACTCTGAGTTCCCTTCTAGTTTCTTTTACCATCTCTTTTTATGAATGTAGCACAGTAGATATTCAAAGCTTTTTTTCCCCCTAGTATTTACTGTAAGACGGACTGACTCAAACATGTTTCCTCTACCAGGTATTATGTGTGTGCGCGCACATTCTGTTGTTTTCTGCAACAGCCAACATTTGAATAAAATCCCTGATATTAGCCCCAAGGAACTAGATGATTCCTTCGGTTGGGTTATTTTTGAGCCAGCGCTCGGCTAAAAAAAGAAACAAATCAGCAACACAGTGTCACAGGAGCGAAGCAGCCAACACAGTTCGGTGGTTGTGCAAGACAAGCGAGTGACCCTTTTAGTGCTTGTGAAGAAGTGGAGGGGGCCGAGAGGCTGACAGTGACTGAGCAAATAATTACCAAGCCAGTGAATTGATATTAATTAACGGATAAGCGAGAGATGGCTACTGATAAATGAGGCTGTATGAAGCAGGACAGTTGAATGATAGTAAAGGCTGGAGTGCATATATAACTGTTTATTAGGAAACCTAAAGGGTAAGTTCGGCATTTTGAGAAATACACTTATTTGCAGGATTGCAAAGAGAGTGCTGAGAGGATTAATGCTACTCTCATAAAGCTGGGAGGTGAGTTGTACTTAGCCAGGCTACCAAAGCAAACAGTCTCCTGGCCAGCTTGGAGAATCACACCCAGTCAGTAGAATAAAAGTTGCTAATATATGTTTTATGTTTTGTTTTTTTTTTTAAATAAAGGATATATTTAATCCTTACATTTGAAAGGTTGAAACTGTATGCTTTTTCTTTTGCCTGGAAATGTCTCATCAAACATGTGTAGCTGCCACTTATGTGTCTGGAAGTTGTCTGATTTCTCCCAAAAAATATGTGTAAGCAATAGTAGACTTTACCTACAGCGGCAGTAGTAGACGGTTCTAGTGTGTTTGAGAATTGGAAAAGCTGGAAAATTTTTTATGAGGTACAAAAAAAAAACAGCACTGTGTCAAAACTGTGACGTTTCTTGGGAGCTTGTCCCAGATTCATGCCAAAAACGTGACCTGCTATATGTGGACCCAGCCCAAACGGTCCCAAAATTCAACTTGACAAGTTGCTATTTTTACTTGCACTCAGCCGGAGCGAGAGCAGGGATTTGACCTGTACTGGAGATCTTGAAGACGAGACACACACTCATCGTCTCTGTCTTTTCGCTTTTAACGTCAACGCTACCGTCAACGCTAACGTCACTGCAGATATGTGCACCTGAGCATTCATGCATGTGTAATCATGCTATGTATATCCCAGTACAGAATAAATCTATAAATACATAACGTCTACCTGTCTACCATCAGGCAAATATAATAATAATAATAATAATAATAATAATAATAATAATAATAATAATAATAGTAATAATATCTTTATTTGCCTTAGATCAATCTCATCTATTCATTATCATACAAACCCTCATTTAATGATTACTGTGCAGTGTGTCAGCTAATACCACACACAGTTATAGACCTGCCAGGTGTCTTCTGTCAGAAAGACATCCTTCTGTCTGTCTGCCAGAAATGAGGACATGGAGGGTAATGTGAAAACCTGCATTGCACCAAGTTAGGTAACATCAAAGGAGATGTTCGTACACACACACACACACACACACACACACACACACACACACAGAAACAACTTCCATGATCTAGATTTTTACTTCTTAATCCAGCAACCCCAACGGGCAACTCGCATAGTGGAGGTCTAGCAGGATGCTGCCTTCACTTTGAGATTCATGAGGCGCACTTGTGTATAACTGAGACATTAGAGTGCTGTTGCCATTTTTAGCCTCTTTCCTCCAGGAGTCGGCCTTGCTGCATGGCTGAATAGAACATGCACTGCTTCCTCCTGACTACATGGATTTGTCAGGGATTTTTATAAATAGCTCAGCGGCGGCACGTGTCTGCGCCACGCTGCAGACGCAGAATGCAGCTCACAACAGCCAGAGAGATAGATTTGTCAAAAGAGAGTTAAAGAGGCGAGGACAGACAGAAGGCATAAGGAGGGGGAGGAGGTCAGTTATTGATAAGTCTGTACGGTGTGTGCCAAACCGTCAGTAGCATATGTCCACATCTCTTCTCATCAACTTCACTAGATGACCTTTTTTTCTACTCTAAAAAAGAGGGGGCACATGCTGACACACATACACATTCAACCATGATGAATGGTTAAAGGCTGGTTTCCATTTCCCCTGTAATTGTAAACTGCTTGTCAATTTACCTTTAATTATTATTTGTGTGCCCATGTGTGCATGCCACAGACAAATTCAAGGCAACACGAGTTCGCATGGAATTCAAAGAACTAATAGTAGCCTGTCAATGACATGTCGATGCATGTACAATCGGAGTGGAATAACCTCAAAATGTGTGCGTATCGCTAACTACGTTCATCTGGTTATGCAATCCTTGAAAGTTGGTCCCTACATAATGGCACCGTGTGAGGGAAGAAAAGCTGAAAAGGCACCAGTCAGTCATGGAATTTGTCCAGCACCAAGGGCAAAGCTCTGTAGTCCGGTTTATTTGTAGTGCACCTTTCCACAGCAAGGTCAGAAGTCAGTGTGGCTTATGAAAGACATAAAATAATCAGGGGAAGATGCATGAAAATATATTAGATGCAAAGGTGATATGAGATAAACATTAACGGACCAAACAAGAAAAAGAAATGAAAGTTAATTGTAATAGCAGAGAGTAATGTGAGTTGCATATTGATCAGTTGGACTGTCCCATCCATCACTTTGTTCCAGACCAAGATAGTTGTGCATCAACTAGCCAGAGCGGGATTATCATGGTCCTCAGAGGATACACCCTAAATGATACAATAAAAACCCTCCAGTGCAGCTACTGAATGGTCCTTTTGGTGAGATGGTGTTTTTCACCACGCTAAAGCCAGTTTGATCAGTTTGTCATGAAAGCAAATTACCTTGAAATTTGCTGGAAAAAATCATGTTCCCTGGAGGATGTATCAATTCATTAATTCAATGATCCCCTGACCTACTCTGCAGCCACCAACCTAACACCAAAACTTCATTTGCACAGTGTGTTACACACATTCAGCCTCAACATAAGAGAAACGCATCAAAATGCTGTGATTGTGTGACCTTTTGTGTGCATTTCATCCTCGACTTTACATCGTTAGGCTCCATTGCTGCAGGGGTCTAAAAACAGCAATGTGTCATGTCCAAGTCTTCGTGTATGCCTTAGCGGTGTTTGCATTACTGATTTCATGGTGGGAGAAAGTAATCTAACAACGTAATTTTGAAACCTTCCATGGGTCTATGGAGAAATCTGACGTAGAACTCGACCCTCACTCGACCCAACTTGAGTAAACCCACGCTCTGAACATGTGCTGCTATACTTAAAATATCTCTGGCTATTTTTTTTTTGCAAGCCCCTCTGAAAATAGCTATTCATTAACAAATGAAGTGCACCTTCAGATTATGACTCACATAGACGACAAACTGTTCTTCCAGGCCAGTGCATCTGTTTTATAAATAACATCTGGTATATAACAAGAGCGTCTGGGGCAGGAAGCATCACATCCACATTGCATCGCAAAGAAGCTGCAATAACTTCGGGGCTCTTCTTCCTCGTGTTTAATCTCGATTGATTAAAGCTTCGGTGAGAACATGTGAGCTAGTAACTCTCCACTTAACCCAAAAACAAATGCCTCTCCCTGTAGAGTATGTTTTTACTCTAATGTTCTCTTTGTAAATGTCCTGTTTCCCTCTCTGATACTCACATCTGATAGCAAAGGAAACTGCCATTCACTTTTCACTTAATATCAGAAAGCTGATATATTGGTCCAAGCCAAACACAAACGCACATGCTGCCTCTTATGCACACAGACTCACACACGTAAATATGACACCACAACCAGCCAGCGGGGAATGGAGGACACAACACTTTCAAGTTCATTTGTTCCAGCAAATGGCCTTCAGTTGGCTAATGAACAGTACATTTCATGCAATGTTCCCAATTCCAGGTCCAAGCATCAAAACAATCCACGGCTGCAACTCCACCACTGCACTCAAAGTGATAAAGGTAAAAGGAATGAAGGACTCGTGAAATTGGGACTTTTCTAATGAACGCGCGTGGATGAATAGACAGACACAAGTTGTCCTAAATTATCATCATCCATCAGATTTCTTCAGAGAGACATACACAACAAATCTGTCACGGAAAATTGGTTTCTTACCTCAGTATGAAGCATGTTGTTGTTGTGAGGACAGGAAAATGAGTGTACCATCAAGTCTGTCTCAACTTTAAGTTTATTTTTGGTCTGCTGTGTAAATATCATCCTAATAAGGGTGTACCCCATAAAAAAAGTAGGCCGGTCCTCACAAGCAAAAAGAGAGTTAGATTCTATTATTTCAAAGTTCTCCTGTGAAAGTTGCTGCAGTTGATCACGTTCCCTCTGAGATTTAAAACCACTGCTCAGAAGACTAGAACTCAGGACTGTGTCACTCAAAGCCTACAATCAATATGTGCCTTTACTCCGTGACATCAGGCTTCTGAAAGGCAATATGTGTCTTCATGCTGAAGACTTAAATCTTGTTGTCTGTATCCATTTTATTTTTGTTATTGGCTCGGTTCTTTTGAGTTCCGTTCAGCTCAGTTCTTGGTCATTTAGTACATCCAGCACACAGCGGCATTTAGGCATTTTTCTGTTGTTCGCTAGCAGAGCTGAGCCCACTGAGGTGAGCAAGACTTCATTGCGCTCCGTCTCTAGTGACTCGCTTTTGGAGCCGGCCACAAGTGGCCATTGTAGGAACTGTAGTTTTTGACGTTTGTTCCATTTTCAGGCCCTAGGGTTTCCACTTTGTTTCGTTTCCCCTTCAGGGAAGTACTGAATCTGACAGCACAGCCTGCTCCTTGCATCTTTTAAATAGAACAAATTAGGCAATCTTAAATCTCGATGTCTCATTCCACTTATATATATTTGCTTTTGTGATGTCTGCCTATATTTGTCTTCTTTGTCTCTGCAGTACTCAGGTCTCTCTAGCAGAGAATACTCAACTATTTTCCAAAATACAAGCATGCTTGTTTGCTTTCAGATGGAGAGTTAGATGAGGCGGTGGATACCACTCTCATATCTCTGGGATTTTATGTGAATGTGTTGTATGACCGTCTAACCATCCAATGTTTTATTATTTTTTTCCGGTGAAATAGGCCCACTTTTATAGAAATGTTTAACCTTTGATGGAGCAACCTCACAACCCTGCCCCATCTGGAGTGACCCATGTGTCCCAGAGGCAGAACGCTGACAAACAGTACATGACAGCAGCAGTGTACAAATGAGATGGGACAGCTTGTGACGAACGATGGAGATGCGGCTCATAACCGTGCATTTAAAATTTGCCAAGTTAAAGAGAATTGAGTGTTTTTTTCTTTTTCTTTTTTTCAAATCATAATCATATTTAATGACCAATTTTAGGGGCTGTTTCCATACTACGTATCTCTCTATTCTCCATCTGTAAAAGTAAATAGACAGACCCTAGTGTTAGAAAGCATACTGTGAATTGAAGCTGGATATTGTCAGTGAGATACCACATCTGTATCGCAGCCTCTGTAACTTAATTGCAGTCGTGAATTGTTCGAACAAGAAAACCCTGAGTGGATGTGAATTTGGCTACCGGGGATGTTTAAGCTCTCTCTGAATGAGGCAGAGCCCGCACTGAATCAGCTTCTTGCATATGGAGTTGCACCTGTCGTCTACATCCAGTCCAGCCAGTTGGCCTCTCCGCATCTTGTTTCTTATCATCAGTTAATTCATCAGGGTTCCCAACAACATTTAAGAACTGATGCATAGTCTAAATATCTAAAGGGGCAGCCCAGCTACATGAAACTAAAACATACGATTAGCCACCTTGGAAACAGCTGAAGAATATGTTTGATGCTGCGGTGTTATGGTGCATTTTCTCAGGTGTATTGCAGTCACTTGAAAACAGGAGCCAATACAAGCAGTTAGCATTATTATTACATTGACCTTCACTTATCCAGAGAAATTGATTATGACATATTAGCTGCTTTCCAGTTATGCTCTAGGTTCACATTCATGCACCTTCATGCATTCAATTCATTAGATTCCCACTGATGAACACAGTTCTTTCCACATCTCTTCTGAGCCTACAACCTACAAGTCACAACCTTGCACCTACACTTGAATCATCATCCGCTTATGTAAGACATAAGATGTATTTTGTCACAGATGTCTTTGTCACAGGTTTTTTTCTGTACTCTGAGATATACAGTCAGAAGAAGACATTTTGTCATCTGTGTGTTTTTACGGCAGGATCAGCACCATGAAGACCAGACTAGGCTGCCTGTCCAACAAATCTGACTCCTACAGTGACTTCTCCGAGTTCCTGCCTCCGGCCCACGAGACAGCCGCCAGGTGTCTGAAGTGAGTCTGCCAAAAAAATCCGAAGTTTCCAACAAATCGTCTGTTGTGTTACAGAACTCTCCGGATGCCACAGTCTGCCTTTAGAGTTTGAATTTGTTACACTTCTGAAGGAACATTTCTTCAAATTAAGTTTTATTTAGTTTTTTTTTAGTGTGACTTTCAATCTTATATAATACACTCCTGTCAACCACCATGCCAGAAACATGGATTAGCAGCTCAACCTTCTGTTGTTCATCATACACAAAACATTTACGTGATACAATTTAACTTTTTCAAATCAGGACTTTTTTATTTGGTTTTTATTTGCTGCAAACTTGCGTGACAATTAACAAGGCCGTGGAAAATGCTGATGAAGAAACATTTCTCCTACTGCCATCAAATCGGTTTGAACTTACGCTGCCTACAGCAAAATGTTCAGTTGTAAGCAAAAGGCACATTTGAGATGTCAAGTTACTTTAATGAAGAAACATTCATGAAATTTGGTTCAATAATTGATTTACTATAGGCCTTCTGAAAATGTAACCAAATCTGCTCCATCAAAAATATACGTACAGTAACAAGAACAATCAATTTAGGTGATTATAGAACATCATGTGAATCAAATTGTCTCTGTAGCATGGCCTCTGAACTTCTTCTGAGTGATTCTGACTGATAACAGCTGATGACTTTTCTGGTCTCATTTTAATAGGGCTTGTTTGATGCATCCATTAGACTCAGCCACAAACACTACAATGGCAAAGTCTAAGGAGCTCAGCATTGATCTGAAAGAGTACAAGTCAGGAAAGTCACTTGGAGCCATTTCAAAGCAGTTACAGGTGCAAAGACCAACTGTTTAAAAAACTGTAAGTGTAAAGTGCATGGTACAGTCGCGTTACTGCCACGATCAGGAAAAAAACACAAACCACTGAGAGGAAACTGGTCAGGACGGTCAAGAGTCAACTAAAATCACTAAAAGCAAGTCTGCAATGAATTACAAGCTGCTGGAAGACAGGTGTCAGTGTCAAGTGTGTTTTACATCAACATGAACCCGAGAGGCTGATGTGCAAGAAAGAAGCTCTTGCTCCAGACACAGCACCTTAAAGCTCCACTGAAGTTTGCTGTTGATCACATGGACAAAGAAAAAACTTTCTGGAGGAAAAACTCTGCGGTCACATGAAACACAAATTGAGTTGTTTGGCCACAATGAGCAGCAATGTGTTTGGAGAAGAGAAGGTGAGGCCTTTAGCGCCAAGAACACCATACCAACTGTCCAGCATGATGCAGTTAGTATTATGTTGTGGGGCTGTTTCACTGCCAGTGCATGTTCTGCTTTGAAGAAAGTAAATGGAATAACGAAGAAGGAGGATTAACTCCAAATCATCAGGCAGAAGATTGGCTCTTGGGTGCAGTTGGGTGTTCTGATGGGACAAAGATCCCAAACACACACCAAACGTGCTAGAGGAATGGCTAAATCAGGCAAGAATCTAGATTTTGGAATCGTCTTCTCCTGACTTAAACCCCATCAAGAACTTGTGGATTGTGCTGACAGAGCAAGTCTGTGTCAGGAAGCCAACAAATGTAGTTGAACTTCACTGATTCTGTCGAGAGGAGTGGCTAAAAATTCAGCCAGAGGACTACCAGAAACTTGTGGATGGCTATCAAAAGCATCCAATTGGGGTGAAAATGGCCAAGAGAAGAAAAAATTAGAATGACTGTATGTATATTTTGACCCAGCAGATTTAGTCACATTTTCATTGGACCTATAATAAATTAATTACTGAACCAAACTTCATGAATGTTTTTTGTGACAAAGTAGTTTGTGTTCCATTCCATCACAACAATTTGAGCTGCAGAAATGATTGGAACTGAAGACTGCTCTGATATCGGGTTCTTGACTAATATATTCTCATCTATCTATTTATGCGAGTGAAAATAGATTAGCACCATGTCTCTGCCAGTGTTGGAAGTGTGAGATATGTGAGGAACATGAGAGTGGAGAGACATGAGTGCCCTGTTTTTCAGAAGGCACGTGTCGTGTGGCATAACATCACATTATCAATACAAACAGTATAGGGGTGCCTAACGGAGATATTGAAAAGTATATTTCCAAGTCGTAGTATGCATGCGGGTGGTAGATTAAAGTATCATGAAGGAAAATGTGTTTTCCTGCCATCACTCAATCTGTGCAACCATTTCTATGCAAAGTTATATAAAATCATATAAGAAACCTACAAGAGGAGAAGCTGTTGCAAAGGCTTGAAAACTGTATGATATATCATTATTATTATTATTACTGTTCTGTTCAGAAAACATGTTTCATAAGCTATCCTATTGCTACATAGACTATCTACCAAGGTTGAGGGGTACAATAATGTTAATGTGTCCCTTTAATCTCCAGGATATTGTGTTATCCCCTTGTGTTTTAACCACTTCCTAAAAGAGCATTAAAATGAGATGTCAAACACTGTTATTCTTCTATCCTGAGCTTCCTCCTGAGCGGAAGAACAACTGTGAGCAGAGAATAAATCATACATCAAACTCCTCTGCCCTTCAATAATATATACAGTACCATCTGGTGTTAAAAATGCATGAAATTACAGTGCTCGGTCCGCGTCTTACTCAGGCACTTTCCTTCGACTTTCTCTCCTTCAGAGTGTCAACCGACGAGGTTGTTCGGTGGTCAGAATCGTTCGATCATCTTCTCTCTCACAAATGTAAGTGGACATTCTCTATTTCTGCACATGTCACCTTTATGTAGCGGTAAAATAGCCCTTTTCCCGTAACTTTGATAGTTTCTGTTTTATACTCAATTCAATTCAAGTCAATGTCCTCCCCTGTTAGACCATCTTATGTAATGTTGTCAATTTTGTGTTGTAATGACTCCTTAGTGCATAATGACTCACACACTTGTCTGTGACCTTCCCCTTGGACCGAATACACTATGGCACAGATCCACTCACAAAGATCCGTTTGCACAAATTGGTCACGCATTTATTAACTGCTAACAAGCTGTATGACGTAACATCACAGGCATCCAACTTACGGAACTGACAGGTCTCAGAGCACATCCACCTTGTGGGTTTCTCCAGAAATACTCACCACACACTCTTGCTCCACTATGAGCTAGATCCTGCTTGATATGAAAACCCTTTCCTTTTCAGGCAAGCTCCAACCCCAACTTCACTGGCGTAGGCACGTATGGTGACACACATAGCGAACAATACTTTTTATCCTTTCATCGCTTCTTACTGAATGTAGTGTTTGTGTTGTAAAATGTCTAGTCACAGCAATGTTGTATGTGCCATTTTCACCTCTGCTCAGTTGATTTTATAGAAGCCTTTGTGAGCATGAAGGAGGGAGGCGACTCCTCCTGACTCTGTTCCTGCCCTAATCTGTTAGATCAGCTGCTGTAGCTGCTTGTTCACAGACTTTCCATACAAACATCCCTTTGCTGTGGGGTGTCCATGTTTTCACAAGCAGATACACCGGGACGCATTTAGAATGGAAGTAGGGAATACAGACTCGGAAATACCGACTTCCGACTCCAACTAGAATGCAGCGTTAGTACCTCAAACAAGGATATCGTTGACCAATTCATCCAACCTGTTCAAAAAGTGTAGCAATTATTTTAATTTGTTTTATAATTACTGATATTCTGTAAAATAAATGTCATCAAACAAAAAATCAAAAAAGTATGATCTCTGAACACGAATATATTTCAGTCAGCGTTGTTGTCAAGTCACAAATCTATCATCTCCAAATCCAAATGAATCTCAAGTCATTTATTTTCTGTCATCAAAACAGTGACTAAATTCCATACCTTTGCCAGTTTGAATAAAAAAAAAAAAAAGGAACATTTGTGCATTGCGTGTTTCAAGCTTTAATTACTGGACCAATTGTTGTTGTGACAGCAGTCTGTTGCAGTCAGTCACAGTTGCTGTTGAGCAGATTTGAAGGCACCCTTCAGACTTTCACCGTATAAGTATGCGCATCAGTCAAGTACTTCACACCTACACTTGAAGTATGTGCGTGCCTCGCTGTTCCATGTTCGACTGTTGGAGGTGGTAATGCACCAGTACGTGTAACAACGCACCAGCAGAAAAAGACTGCTAGCTAATGTTTCCTGATGAAGAAACATGTTCGGCTCGACCTGGACCTAGCTGTGGTTTTCATATCAGTTCATCTGCTAATTATTTTTTCAATTAAATAACATAATTATTTTCTCTGTGAAGTGTCAGCAATATGAGGAAATGCTAGTGTTGATGTAACCAAAGAGCACCATCAAATTCAAACAAAAAAAGGCCACAAATGTTCACATTGGAGATGTTGGTGCTCAAAATCGATTGTCAAAATAGTTGCCAACATATGTCTTTGAATTGATTAATGAACAAGAAAAGTCTAGAGGGTTTCTTTTTAATGATCAGCCATCGCCGCAAGTCTTTGCCATTAAAGAATCTTAAGCGTGTTTGAGTCTTACATATGAGAGACTTTGAAAGTGGATGTGACTGCAAAGTCTTTGCTTGCCAGTTGGCTGTTAGATGTCTTTTCAATTTCTGATTTGTTAATGTCAAACCCATGCTGTTGTGTTTATTTTTTTTTAAGATTTCACATCTTCAATTGTGTTCCCAATAAGTAGAAAAGTCAAACACCTATGCAGTATTTATTTATTTTGTCCTCAATCACAGTTACATTTCAAGGCTTTGCTCTGAGCTTTTCCCACAGTTCTTCAATAAAAGAGAGCTGTAAACAGTCTCCCCCTCGCATGAAAATTATTTGTTTTGTTCAAATCGAGGTTGTGACATAACACATAACCATTAGGAAGCTTGTGTCGCCCATGAAAAACAACGTTTGTCACGGGGCCAAGAAAAGGGCCGACCCCAGGCGTGATACACCTGTGTATCCTGTTTCAATTGACCGAGCATTAGAGAGGTGAACTACAACAAGTACATGGACACATAACACTAATACATTACATAATTCAATATCAAAGCAATAGTGCTGGGGTACTGAATGTTCCCTTGATAGGATATTGCATTCACCTTGCCCTAATTTCATTTAAAAGGAGGGATAGTGAATTACGCTTAGACCTTAGTGGATTCAGGGTCATTCCTCAGTGTGTAAAGCCGATTGTGTGTGTGCTGTTGGGGGTCTGACCTGAGAACACTGTCGGCTGTTACATGTCTCGTTAGTAGAAAGAACATTGTGTGAAGTTGACGAGCAGCGGGGCTTTTGATGTGTCAGGGCTACAGTGTGCATTCTAGCCAAAGTTGTTATCCAGAGTGATGAAGTGACGTGAGCAATCCAAAACAGCAGACAGTGTTTTAAGCTTACAGCTACAGTGTATTCTTTAATTAACATCCTGGCTGGTCCCAGAGTGCCACAGTGATTGTCCCCAGCGATCGTCTCAGCCCCAGCTGCCCCACATTGTCCTCGCTGCTCCCAGCTGCTCCTAATTGTTCTGATGTATTTAAGCGTGAGTCTCTGGACAGTCAGTTCATTAAGCTCCCTTGTTGCTCTGACTTAAAGTTTCTCAGCCACATTTACTGCCAAATTCATGTTAACCTGCTCTCCATTTTCACTCTGACTTTTGTCAAATTATCTCCCTCAGTCATCCTTGCAGTCTAACCTCCTAAACCACCCACTGAGCTATAGACCTCTACCCCCTGTCCTCTCAGAATGAAAGCTCCCTTAACACTTTACCAATCATTACCATTCGTTGTGTGCTTTTGGTTTTTTGGGCGCTTTGTTTTTTTTGTTTTAAAACCACGAGTGCTATGGAACAATGATTTTCCATCTGTTTCCTGGTTCTAGACTGTAGTTTTTGGGATGATAGTCTATTTCCAGCGGCATTCCCCTCTTCCCAGTCACTAGATGAAACAACATCCTCCAAGCTAGCACCATACACACTGAAAAACGTTACAGTGCTGTGGTGATCGGTCTAGCTATGCGAGACAAGCGGCACACGCACACAGGTGGCATGATTCACTTCCTGCAGTTGGCTTGATGCCGATCTGCTAATTAACAGTCCGTGGGAGTAAAATGCCAACGGATATAGCGCTACACCAAGGCATCGAATGAAGAACACTGCTAGCATCAATGTTTTATGATGATCGGAACACACTCAACACAGACTTTCATACAACATCAAATGGCAATGTGAAAGGGGCTGCTTAAAGTGGTGGACCCTACAAATTGTCAACTGAATTTGCAGCTCTTATGTTCAGATGTCTGCTCAGTAAATTTCACTGTTGCTGTTTTGAGTTTGGAATAACTCAGAAGCTCTATAAACCCACTGCACACTACCTGCTCAGCCCCAAACAGCAGACGTACTGTCATTTGTGACTAGCTGGTGAACATAGTGGAGCAAACAGCAGCAAAGTAGATGGATATTTACATTAGGGACGTCGTAGAGACCAAAAACAAAGCTAAAACTGTGAATAAGAATACCTGATGTGTTTTAGTACACATGCAACAAAAACAGACCATTCACTAAAAGAGGTTATTAATGGAAATGTTTAAAATCAGTTTATGTAGACTTATGTAGACTTATGTAGACTATGTGCTTCTGTACAAACCACATTTAGAGCAATCAGTATCCAATGATGGTCTGTTGGCAGCTACAGTTGTGATTTAGATGTAACGGGCTCCTAAAGAGGTGAGCATAGCTGCTGTAGCATCCTTTACATCTGAAATGGAGAGATTTTTTGTAATTGAAAGAAGATCAAAGAACAGAACTGAAGGCTTCGCTTTTCTCAATGGAAAACATGTCTTCTCTCTTATTTGGTGGACTGTCATAGACAGATGGTTCGTCCAATCGCTTGCCAAGTGTTTTTTTCAAAGCGCCTGTCCTTTTCTAAGCAGTTTCCAAGGACGACTTCCCAGATGGTTACAAACCATTTGGCGCATCCGGTTATTTTGTAAACTATACTCGTACCAAATGTTTGTTTAGCGCGTATGTAGGGCATAGAACTGATGTAATTCACTGAAGACCTACATGAGACCATGCATGAAGAACCCTGCTAGATGCCATTTCACAATAAAATCCAGAAATTGTTTAATCAGAAATATAAGTCTTATTGGTTATAGCTTGATCTTTGTCGTTTTTGTCGGCTTTATCCAGTATCAAATATCAATGCATGGTTGTGTTGCTTTGTAAAGTTCTCTTAGAGTAATCAGAATACTTTCATCTTTTCAGTCTGGGGATGCCAAACCAGATGTAATATATGGGAACACTTTTAAAGCACCTTCTTACACAGTACTGATCTTGAGAGAAATACGGCACCTCACCCATGATTGTCTCGTATCCAAAGTCTGCTAAATGTCACAACGTATGTAGAGCAGAGAAGTTTGATCGCTCTGCACAGGTATGCACTCTCTGAGAGCTTTTCACAAAGTGTGTCCCTACAGAGGAAATCCTTTCCAAAAAGTTCAAGTAGACGAGAAAATTAAAAAAAATAAAAGCTGATGATGATGATTCCGCTTGTGTTGACACAGTTATTTGAGGACTTCTGCAAACAAACCTGCGTTCATGTGTGTGTGTGTGTGTGTGTGTGTGTGTGTGTGTGTGGTGTGTGTGTGTGTGTGTGTGTGTGTGTGTGTGTGCACATGTGCGTGTATCCACGTGAACATGTAAACCTGCATGTCATGTGTTTGAATGCGTGTTTCTGGATGAGTAATGTCGTTGCATATGCACAGATGGGCCATCCACTGTGCCCTGCCCAGATTTATTTGGTGAACATCAGAAATGAGAGGGTTTGAAATAACATGTCAACGTGACATGAGCCGGTCAAAAAAAAAAAAAAACACATGACCTTCCTCCATGTTATCATCAGTGGGGAGCACATTAACTGATCACTTATCTTGACTGATGAAGACAGGGGGGAAAAAGAACTCTTTGTGGGAGTACTTGTTTCTGATTTGTTTGTCTTCTAATCACAAGAGCTGGTTCCGCTTCTGGGAACACAAGTGTGTACGCACAGGAAATATGTCAACATAGGATGAGGGGTATTATCACATTATTAAGCTGCTCTATGTTGAAGGAAATATAGAACAACAGTAGAAGAGGGAGTTCTCAGCCGCTGCACAGAAATAGGTGCTCCGCTGCAGTATCCATCATGTTTGTGAAGTGTTTTGTTGTTTTTACATCCTCCCTAAACGTCCTAATCTTCTTTTCTTTCTTTTTTTTTTTTTTTGTCCTTTCCAGATGGCCTGGCTGCCTTCCGGTCATTTCTCAAGACCGAGTTCAGCGACGAGAATATTGAGTTTTGGATGGCCTGCGAGGAGTACAAAAAAATCAAGAGCTCAACCAAGCTTGTGTCTAAAGCTAACAAGATCTTCCATGAATTCATTGATATTCAGGCACCGAGAGAGGTGTGTATGTGTGACTGGTGTTAATGTCAAGAGCCCTTAACCTCGACAGCATACAAAATGCAAGTACGTTTCCAACACTGCTGTCTCCATTTTCATAAAGAGTTGGTCTTTGCTCCACCACATCAACCCCTCTCCTTCATGAAGTAAACAGTAAATACATGTAAATAAAAGTGACTTAAATCTCTGTGAAATCATGGCAAAAATCACCCTGTATGTCTGAGATGATTTGACTTAATGTGGATGACCTTCTTTTCCTGGCAGATAAACATTGACTACCGCACCAGGGAGAAGACCAAGCAGAGCCTGGAAGATCCGACCCCAACCAGCCTCAATGAAGTCCAGGCTAAAGTCTACAGCCTCATGGAGAAAGACTCCTACCCACGATTCCTCAGGTCCAAGATGTACCAGGATATGGTCAACAGAGCGAGCGCGCAAGGCCAGCGGAGGTCCGTTTGACCGGGTGCGATGAAGACCACGGAGGACATAAAACTGGACCTACACTGTAAATCATCCATTAACCCTTTGACATCTCTGAATACTGTGAATCTGCAAGGATGGGATGACATGCTTGACTGTTTCCTTTGTCTACACCAGCTCCATGCATGCAACCTCTCTAGGAAAGACGTTTTATGGCGCACAGCACTGTACAGTACAGAGAAGGAGACTGGATGAGGATAAGCTAATCATTTTACCTCTACTTGGTGCTGGGTGACATGTCAATAAAATGACCACATCATGCCATAAATATCTATGACAACACACACTGTTCTCGCTATTGATTTCTTTGAAATGGATGAGAAGAAATCAGCCATTTGCCATGTCATTAACGTCCGTACTGATGGAAAACATTACATACAAAAAACATTTCAACTTTCAAACTAGAGCTCTTGAATAGAGCAAGAAAGACCAGCTTTTGATCTCGTAAAACAGTTCCTGGTATTAAAAATGTATTTGGAGTTTCAGCTGCTAAAATTAATCTTCAAGCTCTAGAATAAACTTTCAAGTTTGAGTTGAGGGTTGTTTTCAGTTCAGTTGCATAGCCCAAGATTTATAAAAACATATTGGATAGAAATATTTAATTTAGAGAAATAATCGCAGTGGGTACTTAAACCTTCAACTTTTAATGTCCTGTATCTTGGAGCACTTTATTGTCATCAGTTTCTCAAAAATAGTTTCAGAAAAAAGTCTCACTACTGTTAGACAGGTTCTCTGATTGTGAATGATTTAGGTCAGGGTTGAACAGCTGAGGGCCCTGGGCCTAATTCAGCTGCTATAGAGTAGAGAAGATTCTGCTCATGTAGGACCCCTGATTTCTCATGATTTAGGTAATGCTCACTTAAGCTGATGTCAGCTGTTAGCGATCTTTACCAGGGCCTTACCTCGATGGATGTGCTATCTATTTGGTCAGACATGAAGTAAATGAAATAACACCATCAACATTCTTTTTACACGCCATTTTTAATCGCCACACTTGATGATACCACACCTTCCATCTTTTCCATTTAAGTACAGTTGGCTGGCAAAAGGAGATTGATCAATTAAACTGATGAACACAGCCCATGCTTGACCAAAAGAAGAGTTGATGTTCATTCCATCAGCAAGAAAGAAATAATCTGAGATAAATATCTTTTTTGACACCCAGCACTGTCCCGACTTCCTCTTTGTGAAATAGACGCTGTGGTTACGCAGGTGACTAGACCTGTTGTGGTAGTTTGTGTGTTTACAGCGAACAATAAAGTGAGTGAACACTTGATATCTGAAACTGTGCCAAACTAGATTGCACTTACATGTTGATATAGCTACATAATCCTGTGTATTGTCAACTATTCCAGGTATTCTATGTGACTTTAAATGTGCGGTATAATGAGGGGTTGGGTTCATCTTTGCTTTCAGTTCACGCTGAAGGTAGTGGAAATCTGCTGTCATTGAACCTGTTCAATATTAAACATTCTGCCCGACTAATCATTTGAGGCGGGCCAGGATTCTGTTGTAATGTATCATTCGTATCTTTTTTAATTAGATTTAATTAAAGTCATGTCATCGTGCTATCAGCACCAGAGGCATTATTAAATGTAATCCGCTTCATCGGACAGTATGACAAAATGACTCATTATTTGCAAGAAATTTGGGAGTGCTCACTAAAATGGAAAATTGCACTGGATTATATAACTCATCTGCTAATAATCAGTAGGCAGTGCTTCATTAAACTGATGATTAAATATTGGTCTCCCAGTCACTGAAGCAGTGAACTGAAAGCAAGCCCCAACCCCCACAGAAACGTGTGCAAATTTCCTAAATTATTTTCAGCATGATGCAATACTGAATAAATATTTATATATTCTCTACTTGTACAGTGTGTTATGAAATGACTGCAAAAAAATCTAATTTAAATGTAGATTATGTCAACGAAATGACTAATGTGTTTGAACTGTGCTCCCTCAGTATTTGCACTCATCTTTAAACTGGTTGACTGAAAAGATTTCCTGAGTATTTCGGGAGAGGCATTTATTTTCTTTACTGCATGTGTACTGAAAAAGGCCAAACCCAGCATTAACTGGCTGAACAACATATCACCCTATATTGTGTGTTGCTGTGTTCCACATGAATGTAACCTCCCTCCCCCTCTTAAATTTTGTGATTAAAAATGGAATCTGCATCTACATTTCATGCACTCCGTGACTTCATTGTCGTAATACCAAAATGGTATTAGAGCGATGAAAATACATTCATCCACTCATCAGACAGACAGATTGACCCGGATTCCACTGCTATTTCATAACAGCAATGAAGCCGACAAAAAAAAAAATTAAAATCTCTAATAAGTGAAAACCCAGTCTGACTGTGGGGTGATGTATTACTCTAATTCAGAAGTCATTCTTTGGACCAGGGATTTGGGAATGTACTGTGTGGTTTCTACTGAACATTTCACTGGAATAACTAGCAGGCAAGGGATCAAATTAAATTATAATAACTAGCTGAAACAGTTCAGTTACTTTGAAAATTGCAGAGAACTTCACTCAACAACTAAAACTTTACATTTAGTCACATCCTAGCTTGGATGTTACAGCTGCTTCAACAGCGATGAGTCATACGCGGCAAAGAGTGATGAAAAACTCAACAGAGCGATAATGAAACATTCATAGCGCTATTTTTTGTTTAGCAGCTAAGAAAAAGCCAGTGCTCTCCTGTAGTATCTGGGGCACTGGTGGGATAGAGTCACCCACAGTGACATTACACATCCATTAACTTAGCTGTTGTTGTCAATGTGTTAGTCACTCAGGGAATGAAGAGCAGGGTGAATGTGGGACAGCACCCTGGTCAGTAGACACAACACGGGCCTATCTGGGCCAGTAGACGGCAATCACATCTAACACACATCTCACTGTGAAGGAGATTACAAGCTAAACATCAACTCAGCACGTAATGATGACTAGAACAAGCTATCTGTGGCTGTGAAAGTGGAAATTACAGAGATCAGAGAGTGAGTAACCAACATGTAGGTGCAGGAATAAAGGATGGCAATGTATCTGTCTGCAAACCACAGATACGTTGAAACTTTTAAGCTCAGGTTCCATTTTCAATGTACTGTTTTTGTCATTGTGTAAGAAGCCGGTAAGCCAAAACACGATCTTTCCCTAACCCCGTCACCACAAGCATGGCTGAAATTGTCAAAATATATTCTGGATGTTTTGTTTCACAAACCAATCTCAAGAAAAAATCAAACACAACCCATTAACAACCAGTGTTGAGTTACGCTTTCTTTTAACGGTTATAAGATTACTGCCATTAAACGCATTACATTACTGCGATATCTGCTGAGAAAAGTAATGTGTTAGCGTACTTATTGTTACCAAGAATTATGGTAAATGCTCTTTGAGACTCATTGTACACGTCGGTTATGTCCAGACAGTGTGTAGCCAATTGTACATGTACCTCTGAATGTGTTGACTCTACTGTCATCTTTTAGCCTTCTTTACAGCCCACAAGGTAACTCTGCAGTTTTATAATAGGAATGACAGATGCTATGTAATATTTAATCTTTATTTAGCTGACAATGTCGCCCACAAATGAAAAACAATGAGAATATTTCCACGAACTTCACGCTGTCCTCTCTGCCATCTTGAATTAGCTAGCTAAACATGCAGCCACCTGCTGAGCAGCAGGGGAGAAACAAACGGTGCAAATGCTTCAAGGGGTTTATTGTATTTTTGTGCCGACAAAAGGAAAGGAAAAGGCAACTTTTTCAAGTAAAGGTAGGTAATGAAAAGTAAGTCAATAACAGATGACCGGAATTAAACTAACATGTTATGCTGCTCGTTACAAAAAAAAGTAATCCGAGTACTCTAACAGACTATTTTGTACCCCCAACACTGTTAACAATAGACAACCACTGATCACACAGTTAGTGAATAGCATGCTAATAAAGTTTTGTCTCCTTTGTGGTGTGATTGAAAATTATACAATCATGGCCAAGTGAGCCAAGCAGACAAGACCAGGCGCTCAGTTGTGTGCACGGGCCTCACCAATCTCCCTTCCTTTGCTGCTTTCGACAGGAAGATGACACCTATCAGCTGTACGCTTTCTCGCCTTCTCCCTCCGAAATACTCGATATAAGTATTACAGCATGGAGTACTGGGAAAACGGAGCCTTGTATTACTGTCTCATTATCATTCTATCCCTTTTGTTTCTCTCCCTCTTCAACTCCTCTCTCTCTATCCCTTTCTCCATGTCTCTGTCTCCCTCTGGTCTCGATCTCTTCATCAATAGTAAACACAATCCCCATGGTGCAGGGCTGCCATGATTATGGATTATGGGGAGGATGAGAAGGACAGTTGATTAGTCCTCCTGTTCGACTGCGAGACAAACAACAGAGGCGGTGCGGGAAAAACAACATAACAAATTCGATTGTGTCAGACAATGAGCAGAATCAAAACATGCCGCAGGTGTATTAAATCAAACTCCAGCCTCACATGACCGTGATGATGTAAGATGTAAATATAACATGTTCTATTCTATTATTTTTTAATGAATATTGTATACTGAACTTTATTAACACCGTGTTTGTCGTTAGATTTCAACACAGGATTTCATCAAGCTATGTGGATAAATGACTTCATGCGGGCTTGTTTGCAGCGATGAACCCGACGAGGAATATCAACCAACTTTGCCGTTCTTTGAAGAACTGTAGCCTGTTCAGTGTCATTGTTGGTTTTTCAGCACTTTCACAATATGGTTTAGTGTCATTAACAAGCAATGACATGCTTACTGTACAGTGCAGCTATAGTTAACATCTAGCTAACATTGAAGCTTGAAGACTCAAATATTGTTCTCAGGAGATGGTGGAGACCAAACCAGAGCTAAACAATGAGTGACTACGGACTTACATTTGTCAGATGCCAAGAGTCGAGACTTGAAATGAATGCTAATGTTTCTCCGTTTGCTGGATGTGTCGACAAGCACGACTATCTATGGCGCCTGCATTACACTTGACATAATGAATCACCACATTTATGATCCGCACTGGATTCATGAAGAGGTGGTTGACTGTGGTGGGCGAACAAAGTTCACGACAATCGTGCCAGCATCAAGCGTTTGCATCCAGTCTTTGGTTAGGTTTGATTAAAAAAAGCAATTTGGTCAATGTTACAGAAAGATCGTCACTTCAGTAACCTGTTGAAAAGAAAAATCACTTCATGAAATACTGACAAAATGTATCTTTATCACGAAAAAAAAAAAAAAAATGAAGGCCTTTGAACATTAGCCAGACATAATCCTGAAATCTCACCTCCAATTCTCGCTGAAGAATAAAAAAATACACAACTGTGCAGTTGCACCACGCTAATCTTGTTTTATGAATTTGTTTGTCTGGTTCCCCCTGAGATCAAGTGAGCGATCACGTGTGAGCCCAGCTTCAAGCTGCAGAGCCATGAAGTCAGAGCGGAGGTCACTGTTTGTTCAATAACTATTAATGTTGACACTGCACTTCTTTGGGTTCTCGGCAACAAACCTGATAAGTGTGAAGTAGATCAGATAAACGGTTGTCGAGAAATGCGAATAACATCCAGATTAACACAGGTTCCTTGTTTTCATAGTTGTATGTAAATGTGAAGATCTGCATTTACATCCAAGCACCATTTAAAAATTAAAATCAAAACCTACCCCCTTCATGGACTGTCCACTTGCTTGACCTCTTATTTGAAGTCACAAACAACAGTCTCTGGGAATAACAGTACCTGCTGCTCTCTTGTATTGACATTACTGATCGTTTGTTATGATCTCCAAGGCAGCAGGTACATTCACGGTGTGTGTCCCTCGTGATTGTTGACAAGAGTCAAATATCAACCCGTTGTTGCCTGAGCCTGACGTGTCACAACCCCACCAAAAAAAAAAAACAAAACAAAGGCATTCACACCGAGTTAATCATTATCAGTCGTTTCTCTGGGGTGAGGTTTACCGGCAGAGGACCACCTATCAGTCGTTCAACGCGCTGGAGCTGCTATTGTTGGAGCATCATGCTTATATTTTATTCATGACTGTGAAATCGGTTTCACTCAGCTCAGATAACCCTGCTGCTCTGTTATCACAGTCCACCTCTCTCGCACACACACACACACACACACACACACACACATGCACGCACATTCACACATGCACACACAGATACTTTTAAAAAGGTTTATTATTCCAGTGGATCCTGTCAGAATTGTTACAATAGTGAACCTATGGGGCTTAAAGGATACTCGAGGATAAAATAAAAAGCGCGCGTGACAGCACATACACATCAGAAATGGCATTTCTGTCTCATCTGTTGACTAAATCAAATCAGTTAAAGAGCTTTCAGTATTCAAAAACACGGCATGTGCTGTGTCACGTGTGCTTCAAGGACTGCACTTAGGACTCTTTGTAGAGTGTCATCTAAAAGAACTGACATTTTAAAAAAAAATGGTCCTAGTAGCCAGTGTTGGTGGCGGACTTCACCAACTACTGTAAGTGATGAATACATAACTCTAAAAAAACAAGCAGGTGATGATCATAGAGGGCCAGCAAATCATAGTAGTGTATTGTTAAGAGGGAACAAGGTACTATAATAAACACTGGGTTGGCTTTTAAAGGTAACACCATTTGTTTCAGCTGTGGAGTGCTTGGTTTTGTTTATCTGTCCAGATAGATAGTCAACTGCAAGCAACTCTGTGAGCTGTACAAAGAAAATTGACTTGACACTGATTAACATAGGTAATCACAGAGGCTGCACCCATCAAAACTGTCAATAATTTATCACAAAGTCAATATAAACTCATTTAGCCATGCCAATGCGCGTTCTGGGCTAGAAATGTGAGATGATTGTTCTTTAAGTTCATCACGTTCTTCCAGTGTGAATATTAAAGTGTTGTGTCCCAACTACATGCTAACTGCATACACAACATAAGAAACTTGTTTTTATCCCTGGAATTAAACACAGGTGACTGCAGTAAGGACTGAGCTTAAAAATGGAGCATGTAGATGTATATTACAGGATATGATACAATTTGTGTGCCATTAGCTGTCGAACAAACCTACCTTTGAATGCTACTGCCAATAAATAGCTACTCCATAAATAGAGAAAATGTCGCACAAAAAAACGGATGGACTGCCATGACATTTGGCACAGACATTCATGTTTCCCTATATTTTGATTTAATTCAATCAGCAAGTCCTACAATGCCATCACTTATCTAAAAAAATGTGTTCTTATCATCTTAATGGAACAAAAACTACTTGGCTACATGAAGATATTCATGAATCCTAATCCCTTTGGTGATTTATCTCCTGATTTTTGAACTAGCATGATCCTTAGCTCAAACTTTCACTTGGATCATACTTTGCTTTTGTAGCTAAATACCTGCATAAATAATGACATTCACATTCATCTCAACTGCACTTTGTGTTTAGTGCCAACAAGCAAATGTTAGCATGCTGCTACCTAAATTCAGGATGATGACCATGGTCAGCATTTCCTGCAAAACACCAGTATATTAACATGAGAATAATGGTACATTCCACTGTACTCGGAACCCGTCAGAATTCCAAGTCAGAATCCACAAAGGTCCAACGAAGCCCTGCTTCATGGAGATAAACACACACGACGTCACAGCAGTATATCGGCACACCCAGAGAACATTACCTTTTCATCACTCTTTATTTTGTGTAGTGTCATGTTGTCCATTCAGTTGATTTGTGCTGGACAGTCTTTGTGAGCATGCAGTATGAACCTACTCCTCTCAACTAAATGTGAGTGCTAATCTGTTTAATCAGCTGTTGTAGTTACTTTTGAAGTTTGGGGACTTGTCATACAAGTATCGGTTGGCTGTGACCATCCATGTTTTCACGACACATTCAGGTGCTCCGGGATGCATTCAGATTTGATCAGATTTGAAATACCAACTCAAAACTGTCGGCTTCCTACTTGAACTTTCTGGCAGGATAGGAGCGTGTTAGCATGCTATTGTTAGCATTTAGTTCACTGTTATATAAAATGGATCTGCTAGACTGACTCTTGTTATAAAGTCAGCATACCACCTGGTACTGTATTGTACAATGCCCAGCCAACTGATTTTTTATGGACTTTGTGCTACACTGCCAGAGGAAGTACTGTGCAATGCGCCGATGGTGCCAACTGCACTACTTCCATTCACAGTTTACTTTTGCTACTTCCAGCCAACTGATTTCTCAAGTTTTAAGAATTAAAGTGGCTGTTACTTGTGACTAGACACATCTTACATAATTAACAGTGAAAGAATGGAGTGCAATCTCCAACAGAAATTCAAAAATAATGCAGAAACCCCATAGTAATCAACACCAGCAATGAAAAGCACTGATAAATTATTTCACAGATTAGCGCTTTTGAATCTCTGGACAGTTTGCATATTGTAGGCTCTGCTGACCTCTGTCTAAATACCCCCCTGGGAGTAGTTACAGATCACAGTGTTGCTGACGGGGGAGCGCACTCCAGTGGTTATTGTTTAACAGCCACAGTGAGCATCTGGCTGGGCCTGCGGCAGGCTGCTCTTCTCCTCCCGAGAGGCGGATCAGACAGATGAGCAACCTGAGGCTCCTTCCTACACACTGCCAGACGCACTCCCACAGAGACCCAACAGGACCACTTCACAAATGTTGAGAGGGTTGGGAAAAGATAACTGTCCAAGCACAAACCCTTGCACCTCTTGTTCAAATTGTGAATAGAAAGTTCTATGTGGGAGGATGCTGTTCTAATTTCACTGAATATTTGGCACCCCAAATAAAACTGTGTTCAGTCTATCTCTACATCTTTTTAAAGTGTTCAACTCAAAAGAGTCATAAAAACTCATTCTGAGAAAGATCAAAGTTTCAAAACTACATTGTCATTATAAAGATAAGTTACGAAGACATGTCTCATAGAACTGAGCCCTGCAATCTGTTTACTGTCACAGTGCAAAAATATGGGCTGAAAGCATTAACAGTTCAGGCAAACAAGGATTCTGTCTTCTCTGCTCACTAAAATAGCATGCTTATGGAACTGCATGACCCATTTCTTTATTTTAAAGGATTGGCATTCTAAAATGAGCTTGTTTGTTTTCCAGCTGAGCATAACATGAGGTAGTTAATAGCACACTCTGCTTATATGAAGATTGAAAAAAAAAGCTAGCCTGGTCCTGTCCAAAGCTCACTAATGCAATGTTATCATATTTGTATAATTTCAGAAACAGATTGATTCCTTCATAATTATCTGCCAAAATGTGTTACCAAGACATTTAAAATGAGTCCTAGGAGTCCAAGAATGAGTCTTAAGACCTAAAGATGATTTATGAATTTTAAAGCGTGTCTGTAAAGGTAGTTGTTTAAAAGTGGCTTAATGAGACTCCAGGGGTTGTTGTGAACATTACGCTGAAGCCAGAAACTCATCTACTCGCTAGTCCATCTTTACAGACGGACTTTAGTCGCAAACTTCTGTAATTCCGCGACAAATGGCCTAATCTTCAAGTTGGAAAGGTAAAGTGTGTGTGTTATATTATGGCCTAACATTGCATTTACGCTTTAAAAAAAAAATCTTAAAACTGGTGTTTGTTTGCTAAGTGTTCGTCACAGAATTTATTTTCTGCAATAATCCAAAATCCCATACAGAAGTTCCCAAATGCTGTCTGTTGAGAGAACCAGGGGAATGCCAACTTCCAGGTTAGACTACAAAATACATCATCTGTGCAGCGCTCTATTTGTGTTTGATTTTTTTCAACATGGAACATCTTCCATGGGACTAAAGTTTATCAATCTGTTACATAGTACAAGTATGTGCCTGATTGTGTTGGAAAGCAATCCGTAATTTTGGTTTAAGAAGTATGAGCCATAATCAAACTAGAATCTCTAGAGATTATCTTTGTAATGTTCAAGGCAGGTAATTGAACTTTAAGTGTAACATGTGATAACCATGTAATTCTAGACTGATGTACTGATGTGATGAACGGTATTGACCTCATAATTACACCATAAACATACCAGTATACTAAGACCCTTCATTAATGGATTACCAAGGTTTTTTTTTGTTCTTTTGTTTTCTGTTAGTAAATGGAAAAATACCTGGCATTATACGCCTCGTATTACTTCACTCATAATACTCAAAAACGAAATAAACACTGCACAAAAAAAAAAAAAAACAAACAAGCAAAGCAAGCTGAATCAATCAATTATCTCCTTTTAGTTGAACCACGCATTGTCTTGTGAAGGTCCATTGGCAAGAATTTCCCAGCAATCCGTCTTTCTGTTTGAATGTTTCCATTCACTGATTCATTTAAATGGGCTTTCAGCTGTCCCCCTCCCCCCCCCCCCCCCCCGCTCTCCACTGAGTCACCGCTCTGAGAGACCTTCAGAAAAAAATCCAAACAAACAAACACGCAGACGTAGTGCTGGGAAACATTACGGACACTTCCTGTGGCATTGACCTGAGATGGGATGTTGTTGTTTTGTTTTTTTCTTCTCGTTTCTTCTCTTCTCCAACGCATAGGGACCACGAACACAATCAATTCACAAGCACATGGCTGTTACTGGAAAATGATTTGCCACTGCTGTGTTTTCATCACTTCCCCTGGCGTAACGTCACCTGCAGAGAGGTCTTCGCCACATTTGTCTCCATTCAGTTTTATTGACTGCAAAGTGATGGTGCACACATGGATCAGTAGCCTGGCGGTGCACTGGAAGTTCACCCATAAGACAACTTGTTCAGTTAAATTCGAGTGTGTCATCGGAACAGCTGCTCGCTCTGTTTGTTCTCAGGCCTAATGTGTACGTCCTGTATTGTGAAGTGATTTGCGATAGGCATCACAAAACAGAGCAAATTTAACAGCTGGTTAATGCTTCATGCGGAAACAAAGGAGCCTCCTGGTTGAAGCATGTGGAGGACTGAATTGTCCTCCAGAGTGCAATAGTTTTATAGCCGTTTAGTCATCATCAATAGAAACAGAAGGAGCAAGATGTTCATGCAGTTTGTAACTAAATGTTCAACAGAGAAACCTAATTTTTACTCCAATTCCGACTCAATATCCTGACTTATCTGCAAAGGAAAGGTTGGCTGAGAGTCGCCAGTTTAAAAGGGTAACCCAAGATAAAAAAATGTAGACAAACACAGCAGCTCTGCAATAAATCTAACCTTCATGAAGGTTTTGTTTGTGGAATTCTTTAGAGAGAAGTTAATTTAACTTTACTGTCATTTTTGGGGGGCTGTAGTTCGTAGCTATCCTAAATTATGTTGCATTAAAAGATATATTTAGTCTACGCTCAGAGTTAAAATGTCGTAATAATTAGAGCAATGAGTAGCCAATTTACTTGACCGGCACCTGAGTGTATATACAGTCACCACGAGGCTCGAATGGTGCGTCCCACAAGCTTGTGTAATGTAGGCTAATGGCTTCTAAACCTGCCCCAATTTCACTGGGAAAAATTTATCAAGGGCAACAAATTTCTCAAAACACTGTAATCCACTAGCTGCACACGGCATGCTCAATAATTCTAATGCAAATATTTTGCCAAAATAAGTCAAAGTGCAAAGTTTGTAGCTAGATTTGTAGCTGGTCTATGCTGGAAAAACCAGCATAGACCAGCATGATTTACACCTGTGCCTAAATCCTGTTCAGTCAGCATCTTGATTTGCCACACCTATCAGGTGGATGGCTTATCTTATTGGATTTTAACAAATGTGTGCTCAAAATCAGAAAGAAGTCATTATTTTGTGTAAATAAAAAGGAAAACCATTATACAATTGTTTACTTCAACTTGTGAGAGAAACGGGAGCAAAAAACAGTGTTGCAATTATATTTCTGTATATTTAGTGCAGTATTTACAGTTTGTTTCAGGGTGCCCTCAAATGACCCCAAAATCTTGCAGGTTTGAAGCTTGTGTTCAATAAACTTGGTGCTGGTCTATCCTGTTTTTTACAGCAGGGTAAGCATGCTTCTCATTCTTTATACACATTTCCTTCTGTTTGGTGATAGTTGGCAAGTGTGTTCCTTTAAGAAGATGGACGGATTACACAAAGTAAATGTCCTCTAACAGGTATAGTACTAATGGGGTTTGATTCTCATTCTGAATCAAAAACAGCTATGCTAACCACTGGATACAAACAAGAGGACTCTCCTCGGCGACTTGGCCTACTTTCTTTGCTAATAGAAAGCTCTCAACCTCAAATGGCAGAACAGCCAATAACAGATTGCCATCAGGGTGTAATATACCATCAAAATAACTTACTATCACTTCCTGTTGGTGGTCTTTTTTGTTTCATGCTGCTGTGTTACAGACGCTGGGGTGAAAGTAAGGTACCAGGGATGTCATCTGATTTGTCATTTTCTCTCTGGTGACAATACTTCAGGGAGGGTGGCATAACAGCATCCCCTGAAGAGAGGATGATCCCAGTCCTGTTTTCTAATCCCCGCAGCAGAACCCAGATAGAGGTGAACTGTGAAAGGAACACACTGAGCTGAGGATGAGGTTTCTCTTCATCCCAGCTGAGCCCAAATGAAACTTTAAGGTCTTCACCGGGCTTGAGATAGACAGCCTGAGATGAAAAAGGACCTCCAATTTCAGGTAGCGTGAGGTGGTGGGGCTTATTCCGAATGCAAATAATAATAGAATTGTGGGTTGAGGTAAAGTAGGGCCCTAAGACGTGAGAGTCCTGAAATGGCCTCAGCTTCCATTCTGTCCTGAGGCTATAGAGCAGCCTGGAGTGAGAGGCGACCTTTCATTTCAAACTCATTCATACAGGTAAATGTCACTTCTGGTTTATCAGGGTTGCCTGGTGATGCATTACATTGGTGTTTGATATATTATTTGGAGTTGACACATTCAAGATAAATTGGGGTTTGTTTTAATGTAGTCTTCTCCCATAGAGGCCATTTTTAAATACTGAGTAAATAGCTGTGGTTTTCTGAAAAAGTAGTACGACAACAATTAATTAATTTGCTGCAATCACCTCAAGACGTCTGCAGAGGTTAACTCTACTGTCGAGCACTTTGACTCCCTCTGTGTCTCAAATATATGAGTTCCTAAATAAATATTAGTTCGTTTTACAAGAAAGACAGTCCCATCTTTGGAAACAAAGCCCTCCTTCAAGACTTGCTTCCAGGATACTTGACCAGTTTATCTTTTGATCTGGAGTGTTGGTTTTGAGGGAGAAAAATGCCTTCTCAGAGCATGACTGGGTTCAAGAACTAAACACGAGACCCCTTATCTATTGAGTAGCTCTTTGTGAATAAAACCTTGCAAGCGAGCACAACCCTAGTTTTATTCAACCAAAAGCCATCAGGTAATCGATGACTTCAAACAGCTGACGCACACAGTGAGAAGGGGAGCATCACCACTAAGAGCCGTAACAACACGAAGGAACAAATGGTGGCTGTTTAATGGTGGGAAGATTTTTAATCCAGGAAATAAAAATGAGAGCAGAATCCAGTGTGACTGTGGTCGTTTATGGCTCTCCACCCGGCGCTGGTTCCGAGCAGCTGAACAACGTCACTGATCTCCCGCTCGGCCCAGCCCTCACCACACAATACTCTGCAACCATTTTCTGTTTTGTTTTGACCGCAGAAATTACATCTTGGGCCTTTAAAGCAATTTGTAGCTAGTTCAAATAATAGACAACAATCCGAGCAACTGTACAGCAGCTCTTTTCCCATTGATGGTTGAGTTGACTTCAAACAAACTGTTGAGTTGACTTTCGAATAATTATTATTATCATTTTAAATCAAGTTTATATTAAAAAAAAAATAATAATGCGCAAACCTTAACCAATCTTAACAGCTTCAGTACAGTAACTGAGATGTTGTTGAAACTAAGGTTTTTAACCGTTCTCATTTTAGATATATTTTGTTTATAATCATTTGCTGGTCAAAAGTACATGAGATTTTCTGGATCCAACACGCACAGCGTTATAAGAAGTCTAGCAGGCCTGACCATAATTCATAACTGTTCACATTTCCCAAAAGAACTGTCCTAAATCATTCCTCTCCAAAAATAGGACTCTTTCTAGGACTGAAAGAGTGACAAAGATGCTTCTGGGTGTTCCAGGAAAAGCCTTCACACAGCATCCATACTGAGAGCATCTGTGTTCATCAAGAACAGGGAGTCTGTTAGCAAATACCATTCGACCAATAGATCTAGATATAGATCAACCTAAATCAGACCATGAAACGTTGGGGGAATATGGTAGAGTACATCGGTGTAAAGAAAATTATGACTGTCCAAAGGCGACGACAGGCATCACGAGACCATCACTGAATAAAGACACTCTCTGTTAGATCTCAATTCCTTTTTCTGAGAACTAACATGCGTCAGCCTCATCTAATAGCATTTCCTCACCTTTCTTGTCTTTATTTTTCATGGAAAAAAATAAACAGCGTTGAATGTAAAATTCTATAGATGGCAAGCAGACAATAGGTATGTTAATGTTTCTGTTGTAATAAAGGCCAAATCAAAAGATATACACTTCAACTTAATTTTGAGTGTTTTCAGCATTACATCAGTATAATAGACCTAGTGTAGGAGCAAACACTGGTATTTTGTCCAGTTTGATATTGTTGATTCATGTGTGCGTTGCATCTGCCAGCATCAAGGTCAGCGAATCTCCGGTTTCTAGAGAAGCCCTTCGCTCAACAACATTGTACACCTTAGCTCTTTCATTCTCTCATTTCCGGTTGTCCTTTCTCGCTCGGGCAGACAGAGGTACAGAAGTGTGCTGACATCACAGTGTGAGCATATGAGTAGACGAGTGGGTGGCCGGGTTCCCCCAGGCTTCTCAGACACACCTTTGTTCTTTGCTGGCAATAAATATTGCAATTAAATCCCACCGCAATGAATCTGGACATGTTAGGTAATCCCTATGCAGTTGTGTTTCCTCCCAGCCGGAGCCATCCACTCTGCATTAGCTGACTCAACCTAATCAGTGATGTGTTGTCTTGGTACACTGCGAGCTCTTGTTAAATGCTTGCGTATCACAGGCATTGCCCTTTGCACTGCTTCCTTTTAAGCCCCAGGATGTCCTTCTTCTGGCCTAAACTGTTTTAGGGCTAAATTGTACTTGTTTGTGTGGTGAGCTGCCTTGGCGAAAACTGATACATTTGTTGAAGTTCCTGGTAAGCCTCAGCAACTAAACATCTTGTATAAGGTTAGGTATGATTTAAGTAACAAAGATAGATGAGAGGGTAAAGGATCCGATCTATCTCCACTGTTGCACAAAATATCACATGTCAGTAAAATGCTTAGATTTCTTTGAATGCTTGAAACAAAGGCATCATTTTCTGGTACATAATCTCATTTACCCAAGTTGTATAATTTAACTAAACTACATCTGCCTGTTTAATTCTTTTTTTTTTACTATGAACAAATTCCATGAAAAGTCCAAAAACAAACAATGAGTGGGTTCTACGAATTACATTCTAATTATTTCTAGTTATTTAAAGCCGAAGATGTTATTCCTCCTTCCTCCCTCAGGATTGTATACAGTCCATTTTAACACATCGATTTCAAACCATTTCAGTTGCTGACATGTCGCTTTTTAAAGATGAAAATGAGCACTGCTGGCACAAATATTCACTAATCCGCTGTTGAGAAAACAGTCTGCAACGGAAACACTATTAACTCCAGTCCAAGTAACCTTTGTTTAAAGCAAAAACGTGCCCAGCTGCATTGTTGGCTTTGGTTGTTGCTGACTTTGATTAAGTTGCAACCCAGTTGTCAACTTAAATGTTGTACTTTTCTGCAAACCATGGATATGTTGACACATCTTTCATTTCAAATATCATTGGAATTACGTGACTTATGTCATTACACTGTTTGCATTTTCCTAGTAATCAAATCGGTTGTCTAATGCGCCGATCTGAGCTTTGGTGCTCCATACATCCAGTTATGGTGGAATATTTGCAAAAACTTTCAAATGACATTAAGTGTAAGTTCCAGACTTCATTAGTTATACACTAGCTCTTTTAGATTTGTCTTAACTATTATTAAATGTACAACTGTAAATGTAGTCAATAACCAAGTTTTGAGATGCACGGATAAACTGTATAAATAATGTAATTTATTCAATAGAATTTTAGATTATTTCTAGGGAAGCCTTACTTTCATATTTGCTTTTTCTATATCTTGGATCAAGTTGCTAGTTCAAGCTTAAGACGTTCAGTAAACATGCACCCTTGTCCTCTGTAACTGTCATCAAATAAGTAATTATTTCTTGTTACCATAAATACCAAGACATTTTCTTGACACTGGACTCTCTCTGTCTGTCAAGAGGAAAACACTGGCCTACATCTTTTACTGAATATCAATCTATGACTCATCAGTTCAGTTTGTCTTGAAAAAAATCTTTGGCTGCCTCTTAAGAAGTCACTTATGACTTGTGATGTTTTTTGTTTTTTTACTTAATCAAACCTGTGACACTTGATACCAGATGTTTTTATTTTATAAGAGGGGTGTGAAGCTTTTGCTTCCAGTTACCCATCTGTCGCACACCCCTCTTGGTCTCAATTCCTGGAAACACCCATGGCTTACACAACGGGTGCCATACAATGTTTCCACTGTCATTTGGGAAATGTTGTTGGAGCTCCTTTCTTGCTGTGGTTCCTGTGTGAGCCCCGCTGGCTCTTGGTCTCGCTGCTTCACAGATACAAAAACAAGAACTCCAAATTCACAGAAACGGATGTTATATAATACAAATATTGTTATGAATGATTTGTTTTGCATCTCAGGTTTAATCAGGTAATATGCCAGCTAGAGGCCACCGTGAAGTAGTGCAAATAATATATGCTAGAGTCACCATTCTTCTCCGGATTATCTAATGTCAATTTAATCTGAGTTATATGATGATCAAATCCTCGATAAGCAACCTGCAGCTCACCATATGGGTACCGGTCCCTCTTTGGCTTTATTGTGTTGAGCAGTTGGTTTTATAATTATATTACTGTAAGCACGCTGGATGTGCACAGAGTGGATGGTACGTTTCCTTCCCGGTATTCCATGGATTTAACACTTTTATCAGGCCCATAAAGAGGCTGAATGTGATTGTGTTTGCCACCAGAGAGGTCCTATATCAAGCCGCCTATACAATTATGTCTTCTTTATGCAAAGCAAGAGCATGAGGAAGGAACAAAGGAGATGCTGAGAAGCGATTTTGACAACGCAGGATGTTATGAGCAGATCGGCTCGTTGGGTTGTCAGTGACTGAATGACACCTTTTATTTATACAGGTGGACGTCACTGGGGAAAGCTCTGTTTTGTCACATGGTAGCTGATGACAACACACAAGTTTGACAGTAAAAGCTATTATAATAAGGCTGATAAATAAGCATGACAGATAAATGATATCAGGAAAAAATTAAATGACTCACTGTTGTAAAGCTTTCTCAATGTGATATCTTAAAGCTGGTTTCAGGCTGGGAGCACAACGTATGCACAACACAAAATATATACAGTATTCTCATATCCACACACTTTTGACAGATGGCTGGAATAAAAACACTAAAAGGTCCACTGTGCCTTTTTCAGGGACATGCAAGAGAAACATAGCATAGAATACCGGCAGCTTTTATCATTGACAGTAATTTCCCAGCCTTGTCCTTGCATATTGTCCCCCTTGTCCCGACTTCATCATCTCCCTCCCTCTATCTATCTCTCTCTCTCTATCTTGCTTTCTTAGTACTTCTCTGTGATTGGCTGAAAAGGATGATGACACATCAGAGGCAGGGGAGGTAGGGCTATAAAGCCTCTGCTCGAGCTCCGTTCAGACACTCAGACAATCTCGCTCCTTCTCGAGCTCTACTAAACGGATATTTAACGGCCACCCGACCGAGACACCACCCCTACCAGCTCCAACCTGCTGCTATGTGTAAAGGACTAGCATCGCTGCCTACCTGCTGCTTGGAAAGGTACATGAAGCCTCATGCAAACACTCACATGGCTGATGTTTGGATTTCAGGTTAAGGAGGACCGCTCTGTGCATCTGTGTGAAGCTAAAAGAGACTGTCAGATTTAGGTTGAGCTAAATATAGACCTGAGTGTACACAGTCAGCTGGTTGCGTGAAATATGATTCTAACCTGTTTTCTTCTTTTTTTCACAGGGCAAAGGAGCTGAAAGCAAGGCTGGGGAGCATGTTGCAAAAACCCAACTGGAATCTACCAGGCTGCAAAATAGGGCAAAATAAGTAAGCATCACACATTCTGTTGTATCTATTATTACCAGTTCATTTCACATTCATCATCACTGTGTGCTTATTTGAAATTCTGCGTTGAATCTAACCTTGCGTCATCTATTTTTAGGCCAACCCTGGAGGAATGCCTCAGGTGGAAACAGTCCTTTGAGAAACTCCTCTCAAGCAAATGTAAGTAGCCTAAATATCCAGATTTTTGCATTTTTTGATAAACATGCCCCGAAATTAGCACGTGCCAGGAAAAGCTTGATATACACAGACTTGTAGATGTTGCAGCCCTTGCGGGACCATTATGCACCGTAACTAATCAAATTTCCTGTCTCTTCTCAGATGGACTGTGTGCCTTTACAGCCTTCCTGGTATCTGAGTTCAGCGAAGAGAACATTGCGTTCTACTTTGCATGTGAGGATTACAGAAATACCAAGTCCCCTGCCAAACTACCAGCCAAAGCCCAGAAGATCTATGATGAATTCATCGGCAGTGACGCTCCCCGGGAGGTAAAGAAGCACCTTTTCTTGATGTTAGATGTTGAGGCCCAAAAACCTCACTTTCCTGCTAAACTCAGAGTTTATACATACATACATCATTTTTGATATCACATTGATATTAATTCAGACATTATGATTTCTCATCACTAAGATCTACATGATGGACAAAAAAGTCTAATCTCGTTCTGTGTCTTTTTCCTTTTTTTCAGATTAACATTGACCATGAAACTCGTGACATCACCAAAGCCAACATGCAGGCGCTCTCCCCTTCTTGCTTCGACATGGCCCAGCACAGGATCTACATGCTCATGGCCAAAGACTGCTACCCCCGCTTCCTCCGCTCTCCGTCCTACAGGGATCTAGTGTGCCAAGCTAAACCGAGCGCCAAGGCCACAAAGCAGGGAAAGAAGGCGTGAAATCTCCCGGCGAGCTGATGGAGAATTGTTAGTGTTCGCCTTAAGGGTTGAGAAGGCAAGATAGGCATGGCATTAGGTGCTGCATCTTGAAGATGGACGCGGTTGCAGACGGAGATCGTCATGAGAGCAGCTGTGAAGGGGTGTATTCTGTAGACGCCATCTATTCCAAGATGAGGATAGATTGAAGAGGAAAGGAAAGAAGTTGAATTGTTGATGCCTTAAGTGGACTGTTGTTTGGGCAGCAAAGTCAGTTGAGAGTTTAACACACTGAGTGACAATCAAACGAGAGGGCAGGCGGAGAAGGAGAAGCACTTTTCTTTGCCATGAGGCAAACGTTTGTGGTTGTTATGTGTCATCTGTCAAAGTCTTACACTGTTTATGAACAGGCATGTACGGAATTTCATGATTTTTGTATTTATTTCTATTTATTTGCCTGTAATATACTCGTTGCATTTTTACGAAACAAAGATGAAAAGTGTGCAATATAATATTATATTATTTATATCATTGTTGTGTTTTTTTTACTACCAGGAAATAAACTAAATTATTTGAAAAATAAAGTATGGAAAAACAAATGAAATGTGTTGTCCTTATTGAACAAAGTCATGATTTGAAATTGATTTTGATGTCTGGGATATAAGATGAGCAGAACCACATACGCATGTATGACAGTGTAGCACCTAATATTTCACAGTTAGTATGACACTTTTAGCTTAAGTCATGTGCATTTGGAGTGTCTCATTTACCCCAGTGACAGGGACGAGACATCAAATGTAAACATGCTCAGGTGGTCTGCGTGTAGTTGTGCAAATAGCCAGATTCTGCATGTTTAATCATTCACATCGCCTGATATAAAAATGACAATGACATAGTGTATTTGCTCTCGATTATGAGGCATTCTGCAGCCAATGCTGTGCAGAGCTGTTATTCACCATGGAAACATGCTCTGCTGTCTGTCGTAAAGAACTCAGCTAATGACAGCATCCGCCTGCTCTGGGCCTTTGTCCCATATTGTGTGAATGAGAGGGAGCTGTGGAGCAAACAGGAAGCACAGAGAGATGATGTGACCGCATCAGCGTAATAGAAAGAGCAATAAAACTTATTACGACCTGAGCAACTGTTTGCACAAGCCATCAACTTCAGGTAATAAATGACAGCAAAGCTGCTACCAGGCTACAAACCAAGCATGTAGAAAAGACATAACAGAGGGATAACACAGAATCCTCTAAGCACCCCAGTTAGGTAATATTGACATTGATTTTGATGATAATGCTGGTTATCTAATTGGTTCTAATTAAATTAACTAAATCCATCATGATTGCTTTGCTATAGTGCATTTCACCAGCAGAACAAAATGTGGCAGAACGTCTACTTTGTGTATTCAGATGTCATCAGTATAGAGTGGAGCCGGTGTCAGGTGGACAACAGCTGGTCCACAGGCCTGATACATATGAAAATCTCATTCTGCTGCCTCCTTCTCCATAGTAACCCCTGATATTTTTATCTAGATCTAAGCATAGCAATGACCATCTGTAATACTGTGTAACTTGACATATTGTTGCAGGGCGCTTTCACAAGGACTATGTGAGTTTTTTGTTTTTTTGAGAAAAATGTTGGTTTCAAACTCAAGTTTAAAATTTCTCCAGCAATCTAAACAACTTGCTTTCGACTGAGAAAAATGAACACACTTGGAATGTTTGATACTTGCACAGAACTGTAACTGTGTGCATGCTATTCATTGCAACTGACCAGTCATTCTTTTGTAATGCCTTTGCTTCGGGGAAAATGACATTATTAGTTATAGCTATTCTTTGTTTTTTGTAGCCTAAACATAACAAACAGAAAATGAAAAAAAAAACGGATAATGAGTGACCCAAGTTAGTGAACAGTATTATAGCACCAATAGCAGATGTTGGCATGAGTTACATGGGGAAGATGTATGGGGAGCATTTGCTAATTGGGAAGATGTTTGCAAGACAGCCCATACTACGTCTTTCCAATGTTACTTTTATTCGTCGGGCCAATCTGGGATTATGTTCCAGTCGGGATACAAACCACTGTCTCCTGGGTGACAGCCCTGTACTCAACCAGTGAAGCCATGACGGCTCACTCGAAAAAAGCAGTGTTTAGTGTTTTTAAAATACATTGCTTCTTTATTTCTGCCTGCCAAAATAAATGCACTCCCTAACAAGATCTTTAGACAATAGGCAGTGGTGCTCATACTGTTTTTGTCCACAGGGGCAGACAGATTCAACAAAATAAATGCTCCTTGTAGCTGCTTTGATACAAATAACTCAATGCTATATCTTCCATGGTGGAAATTATTTGCCGTGACAGCTATAGTTTTAAAATTCCATTTCAAAATGTAATGTAACCACCATGTTGTGACGTGAAGTGCAGAAATGCTGCTAGATGGCAGCAAACAAGATTGTGATTCATTCAGTTATATGACAGCCTCTTCCTTGGCTAGGGCAGCGCTTCAATGGCAGAATGCAGGGTGATGGGTTACCCCTGTACCATCCAAAAAAGCCCACCTTCTTTGTCATGGCCCTCAGACCACAGAGTTAAAAAGAAGCTACTACTGTCTAAGATATGAACCACAGTCTGCATTTGCTTCTCAGAGATTACAGCTGTTACTCACTTGATCAGAAGAGGTCACTTGTCAGATAATCCTATACACAATCTGTTTTAAGTGTTTCAACACTTCCTGCGTACGTGGTAAATTGATGCTCTCCAACAAGGCTGACACTGTGTAAAGTTCTCACAGTTTGTGCTGTTACTGCCAAATTAAGTCCGAAGGACAATAAAACGATTGTACCATTTATAGCTACATTTATACCCATAAATAGCACTGAATGTGCTTAAAATTCAGCTGACCTCTAGTCCACAGGGCAGGATGCTCCAGATGACAAACGTTATACAACCAGGGCACAGCACTGTTCTATAAACAGGTTAACAGATTTTTTTGCAACATTAGTCATGGAAGAAAGGTTTTCAATAGCTCTGTTCAAAACTTGAACTTACAGCCACTGGGATCAACACCATTGTGCTTTTTGTTTTGTTTTTTGTTATATAAAACTGACATTTTAAGATGCAGGATCTCACTGAACAGCAACATTTACCACATGTTATAAGAGCATTGTGGTCATCATTCCATTTTAAAAAGTTAGGATGCTGCGTAAAACACATTTGCGATCAAATTGTGTTTACTGAAAAATGGCTTCTCAATGTGTTTCTGGAGTATTGCACAACTTTCACAGTCTGCTGTTGCCTCTGCAGCAGCTTGTTTGAAATGTGTTCCTGGCATCAAATTCATGATAACAGTATATTTACACAAATCTATGAGGTATTAGACAGCATCCCATTTTTTATATGCGCTGTCCATCCATCACATTACAGATGTGCTGCACTTGGAGCAGGGTATAATCATGATGTAACACTGACATCTAGTGGTTTCATTTGCTGGGCATTTTGATTCAGTGGAATGTCATTGTGTGACAGTTTGGCAACACAAATACTGAAATGGTAATTAATGTAGTACTGATTCTGACATCAATGGTCCAGTGTGTAAGACTTGGGATAATATAGGGGCAGAAATAGAATATATTAATCATAATCATGTTTTCATTAGTGTATAAATCACCTGTAACTAAGAATTGTTATGTTTCCATTAATGAATGAGCCCTTTATATCTACAGAAGGAGAAAGATCCAGTTTTTACAGAAGCCCAAGATGGACAAACCAAACACTGGCTCTTGAGAGGGCCTTTTGCATTTTTCGCATTTTTATTGGCTCCTGTAGGGTAGGGCGGGACAACAGGGTGTAACCACATCGCTACGTGCCGTTAAATCCTACACACTGGCCTTTTTCAACCAGTTGTTATAAAATAAATTTAAGGGGGGGGGGGGTCTGGTCCCAGAGTGAAAATAAGGACAGACTTCATACACTTACCTCTCAGAGCAATAAAAACAAAATTACAATGAAACCCATCTGTGGTTGCTTCCAACTCATATTCCTCAAGGCCAGTGTTCCTCAGCCTTTATTTCTCTGAGCACAGCAATTAAATGCAGGCAGGTTTTAACCTCAGAGTCCTCATCAGGGCAGAAATATTAAAGTTTGTTTACTCCCGGTACTCTAGACGATACACTGCAAATAAAAAAAATCATGTTAATTACATGAAGGAAAAAAAAATGCCCATACAAATCTTATCAGTTAGTAGAGTTGTTTATAAGAATGAGCCCTAATATTTTTTGCCGTTCATTTCTTGAAGATATTCCTTGCTTTTAAATGCTCACAAGCCAAGAAGGTCGGGAGTCACTTTCTTAAGAAATAAATGTGAAACATTTGTTGCATTACAACTTTAAGTTCTGAGTCTCTTTTTCAGAAACTTAGCAAGCACTTTTTTTTTTATTGAACTTAATCCATTTTTGCCAAAAGCAAATCTTTTCAAGTTTAGCCTTTAGAATGCCTGAATGTAGGTTTCTTTCTCAGCACTAGGGGTCAGTGAAAGGCTGAACTTAAAGTCCCATCTGACGTCTGTCAGAAGACTAACATGAAACCCGAATGGCTGAGGTCATGAGGGGATGGTGCGGAGGTGAAGGTGTGGTTGGAGTCATGAAGTCATAGATGGGTTAATATTTTGATTTATATTATGCCTTATACGGTGCAAACAGCTACTTCTGTATAACGATTTAATATAACACAAAACTCTTAATTAGACTTGACTATGATGAAATGTTAATAAATTCCTGTCCTCAGTAAATGATGCTGTGCTCAGCCATGTGCTCCATGTCGTAAAATGCCTGAACGTTGACAGAGCCAATGTACCCAGGAGAAGACATACTGAATGTTCATCATAATTAAGACTGAACCCATCAGAGCTATAACCGTCTTCATCACATATGGCTGTACTGAACTAGTGACCTTGAGTTTAAAATAGGTGCCGAGAACACACATTGTTCCTCATGCTTCCTTAAGGATGAGGCGCAACCCCCCTCGGTGGTCGTTAGGACGAGAGCAGATCTGGAGTAGATGACCCGATGTGCACATTCCTCAGTTCCTCCCTATGGACTGGACATGTGCATCTCCCCGACGCAGACGCACCTCAGTGTGGCTGGGGGGACTTTTGTCTTCCTCCCATGGTGCGTCCTCTGTAATGCCTACTGCACAAAGACGATGTGTTCATGGTACTTTAACAGAGCAGACATCAAGGAAGTGTGGTTGGAAAGCAGATAGAACGGAGGAAAGGAGTCATGACTAACATTATATGCAGGGGTAAGAGGGGAGGGAACACAACAGCAACAGAATATTACACTGGAAGCGTGGGAAATCTCCTGGTGTGGGTCCCTTGTGAAAAAGGAAAACTGTGCTATCTAGTGACTTTTAGTTCCTCAGGGTTCACATCCTCTGTCCTCTCAGGATCACACTCAGTCCCAGAAAAAATGGCCCAAAAAGACTTCACATACTAAATATCTGCATCATCTTTCTTCTTTTGATGCACCATTTCACCTTCAGTAAGGAGTAGGAGTTTAAGTTTCTGTATGATTGATTTAATCTTGGCTCTGGAAAGTGTCAAGACTGTGAGAAGGATCAGGGATAACACTTCTGTGCATGTTTTATTTCAAGTATTTCCAAATCCTTTGGAATGAAGCCTTAAAAATGACGGCATAAGCAATAGTGGAATAGTATATTTATCAAGTACTATTCCTTTTTGGACAATTTTGAGGTATTTGTACTTTATATTAAAGTTTGTTTGTTTTTTGCACAATTTTGGAGGAAAATGTTGTAATTTTCACTTCACAATGCATTATTAAAGATGAATCCAGTCAGTTTAAAGAGGGATTTACCCTCTAAACTTCTCCATTAATGGACACGATAAATGGACAATGAGTTGTATGTTAAACAAAAAAGCTCTGAGGAAACAGAAATGTATCTGTTGATACCGGATATGAAAATAATGAAAGTAAAATTGTTCTATGTCTGTTTTATGCTTTTTATGTAAGCTCTGAAGTTATTCTTTGAATAAACTTTATTAAGTTTTTCAGCACTGAAGATATATTTCCACTACCAGTCAAAAGCTCGGACACACCTTCTCATTTAATGTTTTTTCTTTATTTTCATGACTGTTTACATTGTAGATTCTCACTGAAGGCATCAAAACTATGCATGAACACATGGAATCATGTAGTAAACAAAAAAGTGTGAAATAACTTTTTTTTTTATATTTTAGATTCTTCAAAGTAGCCACCCTTTGCTTTGATTACTGCTTTGCACACTCTTGGCATTCTCTCGATGAGCTTCATGAGTCACCTGAAATGGTTTTCCAACAGTCTTGAAGGAGTTCCCAGAGATGCTGAGCACTTGTTGGCCCTTTTGCCTTCACTCTGCGGTCCATCTCATCCCAAACCATCTCGATTAGGTTTAGGTCAGGTGACTGTGGAGGCCAGGTCATCTGGCTCAGCACTCCATCACATTCAATTTTGAATAAATCCTTATCAGTGTCACCAGCAAAGCAGCCCCACAGTATCACACCTCCTCCTCCATGCTTCACAGTGGGAACCATGCATGTAGAGACCATCTGTTCACCTTTTCTGCATTGCACAGAGACACGGCGGGTGGAACCAAAGATCTCAAATTTGGACTCATCAGACCAAAGTGCAGATTTCCACTATTCTAATGTCCATTCTTTGTGTTTCTTGGCCCAAACAAATCTTTTCTGCTTGTTGCTTTTCTATAGTAGTGGTTTTTTAGCAACCATAAAGGCCTGATTCACGCAGTCTCCTCTGAACAGTTGATGTAGAGATGTGTCTGCTACTAGAACTCTGTGGCATTCATCTGGACTCTAATCTGAGGTGCTGTTACCTTGTGATTTCTGAGGCTGGTCACTCGGATGAACTTCTCCTCAGCAGCAGAGGTGACTCTTGGTCTTCCTTTCTTGGGGCGGTCCTCATGTGAGCCAGTTTCGTCGTAGCGCTTGATGGTTGTTGCGACTGCACTTGGGGACACATTTAAAGTTTTTGCAATTTTCCGGACTGACTGACCTTCAGTTTCTTAAAGTAATGATGGACTGTTGTTTCTCTTTTCTCTTTTTACTGGTTCTTGCCATAATATTAACTCTAACAGTTGTCAAATAGAGCTGTCAGCTGTGTACCAACCTGACTTCTGCACAACACAACTGATGGTCCCAACCCCATTAAGAAGGCAAGAAATTCCACAAATGAACCCTGACAAGGCACACCTGTGAAATGAAAACCATTTCAGGTGACTACATCATGAAGCTCACTGAGAGAAGGCCAAGGGTTTACAGCGCTGTCAACGAAGCAAAGGGTGGCTACTTTGAAGAATATAAAAAATAAAACATGTTTTGAGTTATTTCACACTTTTTTGTTTACTACATAATTCCACGTGTTCCGTCATAGTTTTGATGCCTTCAGTGAGAATCTACAATGTAAATAGTCATGAAAATAAAGAAAAAACATTAAATGAGAAGGTGTGTCCAAACTTTTGACTGGTAGTGTATATGGTTTGTTATGTATTTTGTTGAGTTGTGTACTTTAAAGTTTCCCACTGAAGGTAAGGGTGAGTTTCAATTGGCTACCTGTTGCTATAATTTCCTGGAAAAAAATCAGATGATACGTCAGAGAGTGAGTAAGGACACCAGCACAGCTCTCACTAGAGACTCTGGCTCTCTCTCTTCTTTCCTCCCTCTCCTCTCTGTAAGAGTTCCCCTCCAGCTCCAGTCAGCAGTCAACATTACAGAACAGAGACGCTCGACAATGGAGGTGATCTCCGCTGATCACCGCTGCAGTCAGGTTGATTCATAGGAGTGAAGATAGAAGTAATGTCTAAATTCTTACTAGAATACAATAGTGTTATTTTGTTATTTAGTCCTAAACCAATGATATAATCCAATCCCAGTAAATAAGTTTAATCAGGTACATTAAATCACACCAACAGAATTTTTTGTGTATGTGCAACTTGAGATTTAACAGGATTCAATGACAAAAAAGTCTTGAAAACGAATACACATATGTGACGCATAACTTCCTCTCACATCACCAATTCATTTGCAGGGTACGCAACCCTTGTAACAGAGTATTTTTGTATTACAGAATCAGTACTTATACTTGTTAAGCAAAGGATATTTGTAGGTCATCCACCACTGTGTTAAAGCACAAATACCGGTACAAATGCAAGAACCCCTGCCATTTACAAACTACAGCACATTATATATAAATATATACAGCTCTGGACATGGCAAAGCGAGGCACTTAAAAGAGGCAGTTAAAAGAGATCCTAAAATAACTACAATCCAATAATGAGACAAGGATTAAATATGGCATATACATTTGAGCAATAAAAGAAAAGATAGTGATTTAATTGGGAATTGAAATAATCTGCCTACTTTATAACTTTGCTAAAATGTTCTGTCGAACACTCAAATGTCACGTAGCAGTCCGCTGTATCAACATGAGGTAATGGAGCTTACTTTGGATGGAACAGCAGTAGACTAACTGCACATAAATCCACTCTAAGCACATACAGGTTTGGCTTTCATGTCAACTTTTGTTTTTCATATTTTTCCCCCCGGGCCGACCTGAACACTTTGTCTCAGCCTTTCCCAGCGTACATTGTGTTCTGTGCCTCCACATTGATTTGAGAGACAATCAACGTATCTTTTCTTTTCGAGTGTGTTTTTTCCTGGTCACTTTTATCTCCTCGACAATCCTGAATAGCACATCTGCCACATCTAATCGCATGTGTTCTACCAGAATGCCAGTGTTGACATTTTTTTGTTGTAGATACTTCGGTAATTAAGACCAGATGTTTGCACAATAACAAAGCAGGCACATATCTTGCAACACATCTATTGATTCAGACGTGTTTCAAAGAGTACAGAAGGCTCATTCATTCCCGAAATCACACCGAAATATGATGTGTTTGTTCAGATTTTCAGAATGTACTGCTCTCTGCCTCATTTCTTTATTCTGGATGGTTTAAAAGCCAGCTATTCTAATTAGAATGTGAAGCGGTCAGTGCTTAAAAATGTGAATTTTCAAAGCAGGATTAGACAGCAATTATCCTGACAGAGTTCACGCAAGGCTAAAACCTTAATTGCAATGCATTTATCTTTTGTTAGCCTCGAAAAATGCAAAAGTTATGTAACATGGCAAAGGTCAACAGTCTGGGAAAAATGACAGCATCAAAGAGGAAGAACAGTGGTTATAGCTCACTGATGTGGAGAGAACAACAGAATGGGCTGTGATGAAGCACCAGCTCCCTCACTAGTTGCTAACCCATTTTGTTGAGAAAGGTGGAAAGACAATCACACACAGTTTTCTGTTTGTTTGTTTTTTTAATTTAAATCATGTTTCCACTAATATTTGTTAAATACAAAGAATTCTACTTTAAGTTGATTACTCAAAATGTATATAAAAGACTTGTGGTAATCAAAGTAATAACCTTTCAGAGTTAAAGTCCTTTGTGGTAGCCATCTTGTGCTGGTGTGGAAAGAGGAAGTGTGCCTCAGGAGTAGCCTTTTTATGTGGAGTATGAAAAGGCGTGTTCTCAGTTTCGATTGGATAATGGATATGTGATGTCATGACGGGTAATTAAGATAAATACTGAATAAAGTACAAATCATTTGTTTGTTGTGAATGTGCAGTAGGTGGGCCGTTCCAACACTGGGGGACATTTTACATCCCACCCATGAAATTTCAAATAATAAATTTACAACATACAAAATCATGCAGTTGTTGTGTAACTTTTACTTGTCCAGAGACCAACTCTAAATAAACTGGGAGAAAAAATCATTTGAAAATATTTTTTAAAATACCAAATATGTCTGGAGTACCCCCTGATATGCTACTTTTCTCTTGTCCCACACCCTTGGTGACCAAATTGAACTCCAATAAAAACTGTCAAAATGACATTTAAATCTACTTTCTTTTGTATTGTTTTGTTCATAGATGTCTCTTGTAGATGGGGAAACATCTTTTTAATAAAACATAATGTTTTAAATAAGTATTATTATGCAAGAAACCCGTGTCCCACAACTTGCTTGCAACCCTGTTGCCTTAAACTTTTCAGCATGGTAAAAGAAGAAGAAAAGGGTTAGTCACATGATAGACTGGAAGTGACATCAGCAAACAGTTTCCCAACAGCATGGGTAGAGCAAAGGTATGTCCTCTCTTAAATTTTTCATATTTTTATAACACTGTCAGCCTTGTTTGAATGTCTCTCTTTACCTCACACAACCCTGTTATGCATAGTTCCAGAATAATATAAAAAACCTTACTTGTTTACTTATGTAAGTTTGTCATCTTGGTAAATGCTAACAGCTAGCTAAACAGCTAGCATAGATTTGTGAGAAAACATAACGTATTATGTATTTGCAACCCTGTTGGTAATAGGGTTGCGCCAGATTTAGCAAATATCAAATGAAACATGTAATACAAAAAAAATCCTTTTATGCCTGAGATGAGCCAATAAAGCTTTTTATAGTTTAATACCTATTGTTGATGAATATGTAACAGAAAATTGTCAAATAGAAGGTTATTATTTTGAAAATTTCAAAGCCCAAATGTCCTCCAACTCTGGAATGACCCAGGTATCTTAGTCTAAGGAAGAATGAATTTAGAACTTGTTAGTGTGAGCAAGTGAAAGAAAGCCATGTCTATGCGTTGTAAACCTTTTCAACTCTCCATGAGAGATCTTCGATAGGCCAGTTGAACTGGAAAGGTGGACTGTCCCGCTATATATATGTGAGTGGAATGGGGGAGCGGGAGGAGTTTAGTTTTTCTTGGGAAGAGAGCGACCAGAGCAGTCTAAGGCTCACTAAGAAATGTTTGTTTGTTTGTTTGTTTTTGAGACTATAAATAAAAGTCTTCCTATTCTTTTTTTCCTGCACAACCCTTGCCAGTGTGATGTTTTATCTTCCACCTTGCTTTGCTGTGCCTCACCTTATGACATAGGCTTCCTGCAGCAACAGTCCCTTAAATCTCTCTCTCTCTCTCTCTCTCTCTCTCTCTCTCTCTCTCTCTCTCTCTGTATGTATATATATGTATGTATTCCCACTAAACTCCATATAAGGGCAGGCGTTGTACCGTGTGCAAATAGCTGACACTGGCACAGCAGTTGGAGAGATGCCACTAGAAAAAGGGGAGTAAGAAGAAGGAGAAGTCAGCAGCAGTGAAACTGAGGTATTGTTATATCAAAAAAAACAACCTCAGTAAGTGATCTTCCACAGTGTCAGCAGTGGAGTTACAGGAACGCCAAAAACATAGTATCAATGCACATCCACCTGACCTTCAGCACTCCAACTGTGTGCTCTACCACAGAGAAGGTGTGCACCTGCTGGTGATTGTCTGGTCTGGCGGTTTGCCAGGAGGGCCATCCACCATGGAGTAAGGGCATAACCTCGGTCACCTATGTCACATTTTTATAAAATTGAGTTCAACTGGATAGTGTTTTTTAGAATTACAAATAATTTACCAGTCAGCTATCCATCTCCACCAGCTCCTGCAGCCAGATTCATCCCCATAGAACTATTCTGCAGCACAAAGGAGTTGTGTGCTCCCCCTAGCCTACGAACACGGCTTTCAAAAGGTGGCAGTTTGCATCTGATATTATTTGGACATCAAAACAGTTTAGAGCTTTTGATTGAGGAATGGGAATGGATCTGGAGCACCAATGATATTTGACAATCAATCTGGCTACTTTTTCATCATTTGAATTCTCCTTTTATTGAGAAATACTCAGGTCTACAAAATAAAAGCTGTATCTATTCAAGAGATAAACATTACAAAAACAAAACTTTTATCCATCTGCAGTGCCTTACACATTTGTTGTAGTACATGGTACATATATTGTACAATAATATTGTTTTCACATAGCAGCTTTAAGATAAGGCATTTATTTTCTCTGCTGCACACACCTCTCTCAGAATCGGACAGCAGAGTTGGCAGCGCCTCCTCAGATCTTGCTGTCAGTCTTGCAAGCATTTGCTGAAAATGACTAATGACTGTAATAGTTGTAAGGCAGAAGTCATGCACAGTGCTGGTCGTCATTCAGCTCGTACTTCCCAGCAAGTTAATAAAATCCGACATGTGCCCCAATATGTCCATTTAAAAAAATATTCAGCCAGGTTTTTATTATCAATCTCAGATCATCTCTGTCTCTCTGACATACCTCCTGCATAACTAATGTTAGCCTAATGTCCGCCAACAGTTCAAAGCATGGGAGCAATGTCGCAATGTAACTTTATTTATTTTAAATTTCCTCACCTCTATTAAGCAGTGCTTGTGGCAATCTGAAACAACTCAGCAGCCATTCATCTGTCTCATCAGGCAGATTTGTGCGATCTCTTAAAATGCACTCTCTGCGTATGGCCTGGTTTGCCAAAGCATCTAGTAGCAGAGGGTAAGCCATGATTCAGGTGCTGAACTCATCATACCAGGGTCTTTATAGTCTTAATTAGGATCAATTGACCAATGGTATTTTTTTCTTTGACCATGAATTAAACAATCCAATCAATAAAATTCCTCTAAATCATGTTAGGCTGACAATCTAAATTTGATTCTCGTACAGGTTCATTTATGTTCCTATAATTTAAAACATATGTTTCCGTGCATCGGACAAACAAATTGTGAACTGTGTAAACAGGACGTTTTCCTCTTTTCTTGGTAAGAGTGCTATCGACCAGTCCTGCAATTTTCTGTCACCAAAGAGAAAAGTGAAGATAAGAAAACATTGGTGAATCCCAGAAATTATTGGGTGCGAAAAAAATAAGAGAAAATCAAGGATACAAACAAAAATAAGAGCGTTTGTTTGTATATCTCTTCTTGCATGAGGCCCAATAGCTGCTAAACAGTTAAAACTGAAGCTTGAGCCGACAACTTGTTGTCTCGTGCACTGCTGTAAAGTTAGCATTGGTACTTGTACTTTAATTTTTTATTATCTGTTATGTTTTGTGTGTATACTAAATCATACTACAAGCTGTGTGCTTTAATGTTGTTTTTGGTATTTTGTTTTTATTATTTATTTTTCGATTTTGCTTTGAACATCCATCTAAAGAGCTAGTCATCTGTCTGGCATATTTCTTATAATAATTTGAATTAAAAAGAGTTACCCCATTCTATTGAATATAGATCAGGTTTGGCAGGATGCAGCTTGCCAATGGCAACTAATTCAATCACTTCTGTATATTTATATTCACATTAGCTGGTCTGTCAGCCCCTTTTAACCTCATGTAATGACAAAGTGAAAATCTTGATAAAAAGTCACAGATCATTGCTTGAATTCTATAGTTTATGGCATGTGGACACCATAATTACTATACATCGTCACACCTGAACGTACCAACACCAGTTGTACCAGACCTTCATACACATCGTACTTCTGAAGTTTAAATTACGTTATGTACGTAACTTAAGGCCCAGGCTCTGCAACCTCTATGGACATCATGACAGAGGTAAAGACAGCAGATGTTATGGATGGAAATAGCTAAGAAAAGAAAGAGAGACAGTGACGGAACAAAAGACAAAAGTGACAGACTAGCTTTTTTTGTCGTTGACCACTGCTTTGCTAAATAAAAGGCTGCAGACTGATTACGGAGTTGGACTTGTTGCTGTTGAATTTTAAATAATATTAGCTGTCTTGCTAAGTTATATGTCTTGTGTTGTTGCACTTGACTGATGTTTGGCTATGTCAGCAAAGTTGTCAACTAGCTAGTTCTTGATCAAAATCTGTCAATCCATTACCATTTACAGTTCTGTTTGATATCTAACCCTAACCCTAACCCTAACTTTTAGACAAAAAAGTTTGCAAAACATAACATTGTTATGACGAGTTGAGTTCTGTCTACATGTAGCATGTAATGTAACATTTACTGTTGCCAACTCCTCAGTAAGGAAAGTCGCTATTGGCTGTCCTAAAAGTATCTAGAAGTCACTAAATGGCATCATCACCTAATTTGTATAACTGGCCATGTGCATTTAATCATAATGGACGCTGTAGGAGAGAGGAATAATGTTGTGGGAGAAACAAAAAGTGAATAAAAATATGTTGTTTACCCTTAATATTTAAAACTACAAATTAACTAATTTTAGATTTATTGATTTATTCTAGACAAAGAAAATTTGTCAATTATAATAATAATTTGATTACAAAAAAATGGTCAAAGCAAAATCTCTGCCTCGAGGCTTCGTTTAATTCCTATCACCCATGTTATGTGGCCTGCTTAGCTCAGGGATCATTTTTCCACACCGACTGTTATTGCGGATACAGACCACTATGTTCATAATTGAGTTGGCGCAATGGTGGAGAGCCAAGAAACCGTCCGTAAAAGACAGAGAATGTCCAAAGTTTGGGATCATTTCCCACATACACACAAAAGAAGATAACAAAGTGTAATGTGTCTACTGCAAAGCAGAACTGATGTACCACAACGACACGTCAACAATGATTCAACATCTGAACAGAAAGCATCCAGCTGTTTAACACCAGCTCTCCAAGCGTCACCAACACAAGCTAATGTAAACATTGTTGTTAGCTAATTCAACGTAGCCTACAATCGCTAGTTAGAACGTATGGTATTTGTGGAGTCTGTAGCCTGATGTCGGTATGACTAGATATCATGCTAAGATGTGGAAAATAATTTGTGTTAAATTGCAAGAGAGTAATAGCCTACACCAAATAACTTCTTTCCACACACACACACTCACACTCATCTCGTCTCTTTCACTCTCTCTCACACACGCGGCACACACAACAAACACACACCCTTACTCCTGGTGTTAGGAATAGTTGGAATAAATACCTGTATGATTTTTTTTTCAGGAATAAAAGCCAATTGCTTGGTCTATTTAACAGGCCTGTCATTTTCGTTATGCATTATTTGGTATTGTTGTTTAATAATGCAAAATTATTATTTATTAGATTACTCGGATACTCGGTAGAATACTCTATTCTAAAAATATTCAATAGCTGCAGCCCTAATTGTAATAACATACTGTATGGTTTTAATGTCATGGTTTTTGTTGTAAAGAGGAACCACTGAGACCTGTGACTGGACAGATGGACTCATGTTAAGGAGCATACTTTCCATAGTAACATACACAGCACAGGCCTACATCATGTAACTGTCAGACAGCCACCAGGTCAGACTCTGTCTCAAAGTGTTCCTTGGTGCATTAACCCCTCTTTAATGTGAGCAAGACAAACATACTGTACATGAGCTCCATAGGCAACAGGCTGTTGAGGCTTCCACCATGTGACTAACACTCATCTGTTTACTGACTGCACACAAAACAACCGCAGCAGAACGATCATCTCCAACTGTTACTGTTTTCAATATCTTGGCATATTTCGCTGTACTGTTTGGATTGGCTTTCTGTTATACCATCATTTTTAAGGCCTCTGAAAAACAAATATGTTTAGTGGTTATCAAAAGCCATTTCATTCAAGCCTAAAGCCTGTTGTTTTAAATTTGAGGTTTATCTGATCAGATATAGATGTGGAGGTTTCTTAGCTATCAAAATGACAACTTGTGCATTTGGACACAATGTTTCTCACACATTTTTGTCCAGCTCAAGTGTTTCAGCTGTAATTCTTAAACAGAACCTTTGCTGCCATTGAAACTGTCAGCAACAGCTTGAATAAAGCCTAAACTGTAAATGTATGAAAGCAGACGTAGAACTGCAAAAGGAGTATGGGGTTTACTGTGACAATGTGAATCATATTTTTTATTTGGTTAGCTGGTGTAATCCTTGTTACATAAAATGCAGCCCAGCAATAGAATCATTGTTAACATTAAGGGCTGACCGCTCCAACGGAAAATCCATTTTATCATTTCATTTATTTCTCTAAGGCAGGAATGATAACGAAGGCATCATTATTTATCCCCTGATCTCTCCCCTCAGTGTTCATGCCACGATTCTGTAACCGACAAATCCGTGATAATTCAAGAGAAAACAGTCTCTGTCGCTCTTCTCTGCCCCTGTGTAAGCTTCAGATTCACCGGAAAAGCCTTCCCAAATAAACAACTTAATGAAAACAATTAATAGTGCTGTGGGAAAAGCGAATTAATTTCCTCTCGCGGGCCAGTGGACAGAGCACTGAGAAACTGGACACCTCTTTAACTAGCCTGCCGCATGCCTGAGGTGCAGCATGGCCGCCTCAGCAAGAAACGAGAACAAGGGTTTGCACCAGTGAAGCTCATCATGTTCAAAACGATCAGTGTCATGGACCTAACTCAATATGTCAGTGATGACCTCCTTCCCTCCTTCTCTGTCGTCATGTAGGCATGTTTGCTGTAAGCACTCAGTATAGACGAGTACCATAGTTATCTCAGGGCGTGGGATGGTTATGTCATTTCCTGTTCATTGGGAGGTTAACTGAAATACCACTGTTCTTTTTCTGATCACATCTGTTTTACTTTTGACAATACTACAAGGAATGAATGTGTTGGAGTTGATTTGAGTTGTTGGAGTTGATAATTTAATAATTGCACCTACCCTGCATATGTATGCAGCAAAAATACCATAAACATATCAAATGACTATAGGGCTTATCAATGCCAGACTGTAAAACTGAACATCAGTCGTCTCATCATGGACGATATTCAAAATGTATTCATATTCATTAAAGGCAGCAAGGCAAGCAGCATTAGGTGAGACACGTGGTATAAACTATTATGGCTGATGTTTAAAGGTGTCGGGTTAGTTACTCTACTTGAATATGATTCACCCAAAACAAGCTGCTCCAATAAACATGAGTGAAATCTTGTTCATTTTGTGGTTTCTCCTGTTGTATGCCTGCTAGAAACTCATTACCTACCATTGACCTATTAGCTGTCCTTTCTTCAGGGCTGTCTTCAAGGTAATATTATAGTCATGAACTAGAGGAAGCTGCAGAAGAAATAGAGGGCCGTTTACAAAAAAGCGCCACACAACTTGAATTGTTATCCCATCCATGTTCTGCATGATTATTGATTAAACTACCTGTTACGACCAGGGCCTAGTGGAACCCCTGGCGCAACATGAAAATGAGACTCCCCTCGTCCTGTTCCCCAAACACCACCAGCAGCGAGCGTTTTAACAGTTTTATTCAAAAACAAAGCTGGAACACAATCACACAATGCTGGTAGTCTGAGACAGCAGAGGAGAGCCCACAGGAACTGGGCGGAGCCAATCTGGGCGCAGCCAATCAGCTCCCTGCGGCAACCTGCAACCACTCAAACACACCTGCAATCACACACACACACTCATACTCAAACAGGTAAAAGAGGGATATTAAAAACAGACAAATAGAAACATGACCTCTAGGGTCGTAACACCTCCCCCCTTAAAACTGAACATTTCTCCTGAAAGAAATGTTCATGTTCAAGCAATGCAATCAGGTGTAGATCATCAGATGTCTGTTCCCCCTTAAAACCAATCTACATAAAACACTTCTGTACCCAAAATCTTGTTAGTGGGGGCCACTCCCACAAACAAAATGGCCACCACCATGAGGAGAGAACACAATCAAATCCACCAACTGTGGTAACAGACACACACCAAAAACAGCAACAGGTGCCCAACACAACCGTGGAGTGCAACAGCCACTGCACAAAAGGTGTCACTGTGAAGCCACTGCTACACACAAATGTTGCCAGCTTACACCTAAGCTGCAACCACAAGTGACTCAACAAAAGTGAACTGCCACTACCACACCCAAAATGGACACCTCGTGATCTCAAAACACACGTTGCTATATAATGGAGTGCAACAGAAAGAGACAAAGTGACCGGACAAACTGGGAAGCCATACCCACCACTCAAGATCCACTGATCTGGCAAGTAATGCCATCCCAATCACACTAATTAATACACTAAAGCAGCAACACCTACGTGACCACACCAAAAGTGGACTGCAACAACCGCACACAAAAAGTCATCACACGGTAGTCACCACTACACAGACGTTGCAAGCTTACTCTTAAGCTGCAACCACAAGTGACCCTACAAAAGTGGAGTCCAGTTCCACAACCAAAAGGTCACACAAAGTTACTGCACACAAGTATTAATCAGGGCCACACATCACAACATGAACATAAAAGCAGCCATCTCACACAAAGATTGCTGTGCAAAGTATAAACGAAAGGAAACAAACTGCAGTGACACCCCCAACTACCTGCCTACAAAAGGTGGCTAACTCACCTAGCTAGTCTTCAGTGGCTTGCCGAGCTCGAGGCGGCTTTAAACGCTGAACTCAGTGTATAACTGAAGACCAGGAACCTAGTCAACTGTCAAGCACTGAAGCATACCCCCACCCAGGATTACCATCAAAAACAAGAAAGGCAAAATAACAAACATGGCAAATCCTTGAAAATGCCCAGCAGCTTTCTGGTTAGGGGCTCAGTCAGAAACAAAACATGCAGCAACAGCAACTTAACAAAAGATGACCACTACACTTAACTCAAGGCCACTTACACAAACAAACTAAACCAAACCACATTTACCTCACCTCATGGACATTCAGATCTCGGACGAGCCCCCAATTGTTAGACCAGGGCCTAGGGGAAACCCTGGCGCAACGAGAGTGTGAGACTCCCCTCTTCCTCCAAGCACCACCAGCAGCAAAGCATTTTTCAATAGATTTATTAACAAACATTTTTCACAATCACACAATGCTGGCAGTCTGGAAGAGCAGAGGAGAGCCCACAGGAACTGGGGGGAGCCAATCTTTAAACTTCCGGCTCCAAGGCAGCAGCCAATCAGCTCCCTGCGGCAACCTGCAACCACTCAAATACACCTGCAATCAATCTCACACACACTCATACTCAAACAGGTAAAAGAGGGATATTAAAAACAGACAAATAGAAACATGACCTCTAGGGTCGTAGCACTACCCCAATTAGATTTTAAAAGACTTCCATTGGGTCCCATCTGAATCATGTAGCGGTTGAAATTGGGTGTTTTTAGATTCTACTCTTAAATGTCATTTATTGTAGACGATGCGATGAATGGGCTAAAAGCAACATGTGGACTGCAACAATTTTCATATTGTTTGTCATCACTTAGGATAAGGAAAGAATGTGTTTTGTCTGGCTCTGTTGCTGCTAACACAGCTGGAAAATGTCCTGACATCTTGTTAAAAGTATTCAGTGGTTTCATGCTTGCTGTTTAAACACCTTCTTGAACAATGGTCTTCGACTTGGCAGCTGTGTCACCTGGCTGTAACCAGACCATTATATCCTTAGTAATATAGAAATGTCAATATGGTACATATGACAAATTTGAACATATCAAAGGTCTGCAGAAACTTGCAATGTCAGCATTTTATTCTGGAGGTACTGAACAATGAGCAAAACAAAACTTGTACATTTTGTACACCACATGTGTTTTGCCAACAGGAGCAAATAAGGAAGACACTACCTCCATGATGTACTGGCCAAAATACTCTAGCCTTGAGCATCAGGTGTACAAGATTTAGGGCTGATCTGAGTTCAGCAGAGGAAATGGCAACAATAAGGCCCTATTCTCTATTTACCACAGAACCCCTGCTGCTGACCTGCTGACATCACCATGAGACTCTTTTTCCTCCGATTCACACACATGAACACACACACTCATTCTCCTCCCGAGCACCCTTGGTTTGCAGTGTGTTTATCTTAGAGCTCGTATTGTTGACCTTTAACCAGAGGGACGTGAGTGAAATGTCAGGAGAACTGTCTGCTATCTGTATAATGCGAGCCAAGAAGTCATAACAATACTGAGAGATTAGTCCAGGATTGGCACTCACTCGTATTTTTGGACTAATGTCAGGCACTTACACATGCCTTCCTGATTGGCAAAAAAAGCATCTGGCAACTATGGAGCCTAATTTTCTTCCATGGCAGACAGCAATCATGGTAAATGCCATGCTCAGATGATAAAAATGATGATAGCGAAAATAATGATTGTGATGCAGATAATGTGGACATGGAGTGATGAGTGGCTGCTCATCTGAATTCAAAGGGCTAATTGTTGTCGTTAATAGGTAGTGCCAGTGAACTTGAACCTGGTGTTGCTGTGTACAAGTACAACATGACATCCCTCATGATGAGAATATAAATACGGCTATTCAGTCGACTGTGGCTGCGTAACATCTGTCATGGCTTTGAATATTAAAGTAGTTTCTGTCAGCATTTGTATTCATCAAGAAAAGCTCCCACATTAGCACTTCCATCAAGTTCCATAATTACAATGTAAGAGCTTGAAAAACTTGCAAACAGGCCCAGTGCAGCGTCTAAAAATATTGCATAATTAATTCTTAATGCATATTACATATAGAGTGAGTGCTTGTTAACTGCATCAACTGCCTTTTCGTAAAGCACATTTAAACAGTTGCTTACCATTACGGTTTTATGGTGTTGTCTGAGCTCACAGATGGCCATTACATCCATAAATACAGCATAGATCTTCTGCCAGCGTGATAAACAAAGCACATGCATGCCAACTGGTGGCAGTTTATTTGAACAGTGGTGCAGCTAATGCCGTTGGCCTAAGTACACATCCACTCAAAGGGCTGCCCCTCCCTGAACTTTGGCTTCCAGGGAATTCTCTGAGGAAAGCAAACCTCCTGTGTTGTTTTGTGTGCCTGCATTGTCTGTGCAGGCGATACTGAAGCTGTTCTGTCATAAATAAACACAAATAGTACATTGTTTACAGCTTTCAGGTGATAAACCCTCATTTAACTTGTCTTGTTTAATCTCATAGTAGTTGCATTACTGTGCATTCTGATGCTTCAGAATTTAAAAAGCAATATAGAAGGAATCAGTCACTTTTCTGTTGCTAAAGTAAATCTAGTAAGTTGTTTTAATCAAAGCAACTTCAAGGAACTTTCATTGTTTGTTGTTGCCCCTACGGACAAAAGGTGTTAATGGTGTAACAAAAGAAACTTTGCTTCAGTGCTGAGACACCAGACTACAGAGCAGCTTCTTTCCTCAGGCTGTGAGACTCCTTAACTAGTCCTCAGCACTCTGCCCATAGTCTGAATCTGACCTTGTGGCAGGCACTAAGAGCAATTACTTTAATTGCACAGAAATGGCCAGTCTCTTCACTGATTCTCTCATTTGCTTATGTCTATCATATAGAGACTTCAGTTGGGGTGGACTACATGTAATGTAGCTAGGTTACGTACACAACCTCTGTACATTTATAACTACATTTGCACAAGTCACGTAGTTATTTCATCCCAAACCAACATGTTTTTCTAAACCTAACCAAGTAGTGGTCTTGCCCAAACTTAACTAAACTCAAATGTACAACAAAGGTCCAGTACACCTGTCGCTGGTAAGCTACAATGGTCATGTTGTTTTTGGAGTCACTGGCACTGTCAACTCATTCAGTTGTTGAGGAACATTTTAAGTGTGATGTGTAAGTGTAAGATAAAATAGCCTTTGGTTAGAACATCAGTAGGCTTCTAATTGAATGTTGACCACAATGTGGTCACTGGCAATTTAGGTATGATGTGTTGGTCCTTGTAGTACATTTGAATTAGGAGGAATAGACTCTTTCAGGTGATCCAGTTTGCTCACCTAGCTGAAGACTGAAGTACAAGCTTGTGCAGTAAACACAAAGTCATACTTTTTTTCTGCAGACATGTGTAATTTTTAGAGTTTTCTGGTTAAATAACAAAACATGGAATCAAACACCTTGGCATCAGGTTTTGTTATTGGCCCTGAAATAAAAACACTGATACAAAGACAGCCAATTAAAGTCAAGTCAATTTCAATAAGTGCTGCGCTTATGTAACTGACAGGCCTCTATTGTCTGGCTGCAACAAAGGCGTTAATAACATGGAACTGAAACCTCTGTTTTCTGAGCACGTAGCCAGGCCAATAAACAGATCCCTTTGGTAGCCTTCTGGCTCAAAGTATGCTTCAGACTTATTTGAGGGGCTCAAGTCTCCATTTTCAGCCATCTGAATGTCCTTTGGAACAAGCACTGTTTATTTATTTGTTTGTAGCGTTAAACTGTGTGAAATTAGAATTTTCCAGGGCTGTTCTGGCTCATATATCTGGACATTCATCTCATGGGGCTCCTAATAGGAAGTCTTTGAGGACTGTTTACTTTCAATGTTCTGTGCTGGTTCTGCACAGCATGTGTATAAATCAATTAACCAAACGATAAAAGCCCACTAAAGTTACTCAGCAGTAACTAAAGTAACAGCAGTATGTAATAAATGTATTAAAATGTGTATATAAATAAGTATGATATGTTAGTAAGGCATCAATATCAATACATTTGTACCTTATTCAATTATATATATATAATTGAATAAATATATAAAAATATTGTTATTTTGTATCTGTACAAAAATATTATGTTATGTATATTACTAGTAATTTCACGCTGTTGTTGTACTCTGATAATAAATCTGTATCTACACACGTTTCACTTTTATCATTACTGAATTACAATAGTCATTACATTGGTTGAATCTTGTATTATTAAATCAAGAGTTGGTGTGGATTAACTTTTCATATATTTTTTAAAATAGTAACCTCACTATTGCAAACATTGTTCTTTAAAGATAAATCATTAATCAGATGAATCTGCTGTTTAACCAGCTGAGCAATGTTAGGTGGGGCTACATCAGCTCTCACACAGGAAAATATAAGCTTCTGAGTCCAGATGATGCAGCTCAAGTTTGATTGTTTGTTAATACAATTTCTTAGGTGATTTTTTCATCAGAATCAGAATTTGTCCTGACTAAAAAATATGAAATCTTACTTTGCAGTCATTTCTCCTACAAATTACATTTATGTAATATTAATTTGTTTGTCAATTGTTATTGCCTTCTTGAACTGGGTCAGTGTATTTGTATTTGACTATGAACAGTGGCTGCAGGTTTGTAATTCTGCCGAATTGTGCGCCTGTGGTTGAACACTTACAACACAGTGACTCTCTCAAGTTTAAGAAAGTTGATGTAAAAGGGTTCTCATACTTGATACGTAAAAAGTCCTTTCCAAGAATACAGATTAGAGCTGTGATCACCATAGAAACTGGACAAATGTCTAACTTTTATCTTTGTCAGGACTTGGTTGTATAACGCAAGTTATCCAACTAATCTTATACTGCCAAGCTATGGGCTGATCATAAAAACTGAGCACTCCTGATGAAGAAGCATTTCCTGCTTTGCTTGTTTTAGTGGAACAACTGTCACATAACATGAGTCAACATTACATTAAGCCTATGTGCTTTGATATTAATAAACTAGACATGTGTACACACTTTATACAGCAGTTTTTTAATGATGAAATTCAATATACAAAATATGTGTTTCAAAGGAAGTTGATGAGCTAAGCTGTGAACTCCCTGCCTCGTGTGAGTATAAAATTTAGTAAATGAGAGAGAATCAAGATCAGGATAACAAAACATTCTGTCCTTGTCTTTCTGTTGTTAATTAAGGACTAAATAGTTTGATTCCAAGTGACTCGTTAAACAATGTATTTCACCATTCCCAAAGCAAAATGAAAGTGCAGTGAACCAGCGACGGACACCCGGACGTTCCCTGTATGTTCAAAGCTTGGTTAGGTTTAGACAAAAAAACTACTTGGGTTTGGGTTAAAATAAATTTCTTACGTATGTTACTAAAGTTACTGAAGTTACATTTACATCACACACTTATTATGTTATGTATAAGTTATGTTGCATAGCTGGTGAGTGAACAAACCATAATAGCTTGAAGAGTCCCAATACGAGACAGAAAATTGCGTAGCGTGAACAGTACAGAGATACGACAACAAACAAAGTCATCTAGTGTGACAAAGGTTGTCGTATTTATTAGGGCTGCAAAGGAGGAATTCAGGAAAAGATAGATAATTTATAAATGTTTGTAACCGCTATGTTTTCCGAAAACTAACCAAATCATTTTCTTACCTAAACCTACCCAATCAACTATGGCTGTACAATGAAAGTCTCGTACATGTGTTGGTGGTACACTGCAACAGTCATACGGTTAGAAACAGTTATATATGTTGTTTTGGGAGCTGCTCAGGATAAGAATGTGTATCAACTGCAACCTTTGTTGCCCATCTTTATTCCCTCATTTGCTGTAATCTCTCTACTGTCGAAACTTCTAATAAAAGCCCTAAAAATGCCCAAAAATAGAAGTATTGCTCAGTTGTCTTGCAGTTTGAACAGTTCTTCAGTTCACTTCCCACGTTACTGCCGTCAAATGATTGTAATGATCTGTTTATAATGTTGACATTACAGAGCTTGTATTTATAAAACTGAAGTCATATTTTTCATGTTGTGGCTCCTGTGGTCTGGACTAAAGCTCTGTGTGATATTAATAAATCAAACTTTCCTGACCATATTGTCTCTCTGCAATGACCATATAATGTGAGTTATGGACCATTATTTATAAAAAATAAATGAAGCAGAAATGGTTGTGTTCCATTCTTGAAAGAATGAAAGTTTTGCAGAAAAACAGGTTCATGTTTCTTATAGTAAAACGTCAAATCTTATTAAAATGCACTTTTCCACACTAAGTGAAAATTGTCCTGATCTGCATCCTGCACACTGGTGCTGGATCTGTCGGCGGTTAATTGAAACCTCAAAGCAAATAGCCGCTCACATCTAAAAAACCCACCCTTCCTCAGCCACGCTGCCCATGCTATACACATTCCAATCTGATTGGTTGTTAAAGTTGGCCCAGAGCCCAAAGGATGTCTGTATAAAACTCCCCTGCGCTGAAAGCCAGAGTCAGAAAGCTAAAGGGACTCACAGCAGGCTAACAGGAAGACTGAAATCACTCTGAACTGCTGCAACTGAAAGCGCTGGAAAATGTGTAAAGGATTAGCTGCTTTACCCCAAACCTGCCTCGAAAGGTGAGACCTGCATCATCACATTATTAATCTCTCCCGTCATGAATTAATGGTGTGTTCCTCTGATATGGTTTGGATCAAAAAAGTGTAGAATATATTTCAAACCAAAGTGGATCTGACTAATCTTTTGAAACAGATGTAAAAACATGAATTGTAAATCTGTGTTGCTGTCAAGACTTAACATCTGAAAGTACTTAAAGGCTTAAAGTTCATGAGCGAGATTTTTCTGAAGTACAATTGTTTCTCAGAAATCTTTTTGAACAGACCTTTTGACTCGAAGTAAGGTTTTAATTTGTCTTACTCCAGTTTTTATGCTAAGTTGAATGTCATTTTGGTTCATGCAAATTACTTAGGACATTATTTACACAGGTCAAAACATAAATGCAATAAATCATCACCACTGTAACCACTTGGTTAGATTTGAAATGTGATGCTGCTCTGATTTTGCTCTCGATTCAAATATCAACTGGTGATTGAAATATGTTTACATTCCAGATTATGTCTGTAGAAAATGTATAATAAATAAATTGTATTTATTTATTTTTATTTAGTGTGGCTGTGCTGTGAGAACCAAATATCTCTAAAAAAGAAAAAAAAAAGAAAAAAGAAGCTTTCAGCTTTGTGATGATGCATTTTCCAGCTAATCCAAGAGGGTTTTTTCACCCCAAAAGAAACACTTAATTCTTTAGTTTATCAGAAAAATTCTGAACATATTTAGATTGCAGTATTTGAAGCAAATTAGGTTTTAAATTGGATTAATCAGCCAACTGACTGCTGTATACAATACATCAGAGTCAAATTGATGAGATGATGATAAATCACCAAAATCTCAGAATCTCAGATCAGATGCAAATCTCATTACTTTCATGTCTGAGTAGTCAAAACAAAGACTTTGTCAAAAGAGCCGCTGTGCTCATCTGCTTTCTGTAACCCAGGGCAAAGGAGATCAAGTCGAAGTTGGGAGTTTTACTGCAAAAGCCAGAAAATGCCATCGACCTCATCATCCCCTACCCCGAGAAGACTGAGAAGAAGCCGGAGAAGCTGCAGAAGTGAGTTTCTCCCTCTGCCTCGTCTCAAAAAGATGAATGTCTGTGGAGGTGGAGAATGTTTGTTAACCAGATAACTGATGGTTGAAGTGGCAGAGCAGAGCCACGGAGCAGGTACAATACCTGAGATCAAAGGACAGTAAACGTTTGCAGACACTGCCTTGGCTCAGATGTCAATGTTAAATGGTAGAAAGCTTCAGTTTAGCTGTTAAGACTTCCATTTTATTAGGCGTTACACTGAAAACATTGGGTTAGAGATGAGTTATGTATTTGATGTTGAACTGCTCTTCTTTTTCTTTTATACTATTATGCTATTCTATTCTATTTATATTATTTAACTTTTGACATTTGATTGAAAGTAAAAGAAAGACCTTGAGTGGGTTCAACTGGAAAAACTAATTATTTTGCCATATGAAAAACAATCCGCAGTTCGGTCAGCGAGGGATTAGATGAGGCTTGTCATTATGGTTCCATGTTGAGACCATAAAACTCCCCTGCCACTTTAATATTGATTTGCATTTAAATGTTCTCTTAGAATGACAACATAAAAACATTTATTTGTTGGTTTTGTCCCTATTTACATGTTTTGATAGGTAATTTATATATATTTACAAAATGGATTTTGAATCTGTTCAGTAAATCGCCTCAGCGGCAGCCGCAACATGGCTGCAATGTAATCCTTTGGGGCAACTCCAACTGTCAAAGTGAGGTCCAATAAAAGTGCTTGTTTTTGCCACTGGCAGGCTGAGGTTGTCAGTCTCTGACAACATTGTGCAATCAATTCCTACTGTGGTAAAACTTTTTGTTGCGGGAAGATAATGGTCGAACGAGTTGGAGCGAGGAGTTTGGAGTTTACCAAGAAGTTGTTTCCGAAAGTCATGGCTGACTAATTAAAACTAATTTGACATTCTTGATGAGGCAACAACTGTAAGAACATACCGCGCAAATTTTCAGAGTGAGATTTTTCCTTGAATGAGACGTGTGTTTCTGGTTACAAAAAGGGTCTTCTTCTTTAACAAAAGGTTGATCTCGGCCCCTAGGTGGCAAAAAGAGTCACTTTTAGTGGGCATAACTTTAACAGTCACGGTTGCCCAAAAGGATTACGTTGCAACCATTGCAGCTGTGTCGCGGCCGCCAACTGACGCGATTTACGGGACCAATTCCCAAACTTTGGTTAAGTATGAATCATTTACTCACTAAAACATGTGCCCAGGTGGAAGAATACCTTAATTCCCCTTTAAGCTTTTGCCTGATTTCATACAGTGAATGATATATGACATTTTATTGTCCCTGCCCATGCCATTGGTCCTTCCAGTAATTATCATGCTTTGAAAACACTGCAGCTGCTTTGGAAACTTTCGCCTAGACATTAGAGGAAGGACATGTGGTTTGAGAGTCATAACTCCTTTGTATTGTTCAGAGTTTGAGTCCAGCATCTATGAATGCTCCCCATGATTGGTCGGACACATAACCAGGCACAATTACTTCTCAGTTGATGTTTTCCAGACTTTAATCATGGAGCGGAAGCTGAGATCAAAGGATGCAGTCTGGCTTTGTGACACTAGAAATATACTTCAAATGTGCACTGGAATATTTATAGCTTGTTGTCTGAGGCTTTGCTACAACTGTGATGCACAGTTTTTACTTTGCAGAGTTTGTGTAGAGTACATAATGTCTGCTAATAAAACATGTTGTCTCCCATATAATAACTTATTTATGACTGAAATAAAAAAAAAAGGTTGATTTGCATTTCGGAAACTGATGTGTCAGGGGCAAACAAGATGAAAGGAGTCCTCACAGTCATCATTATTTCAAAGTTAATTTATTTTCAAGGTTCAAATGAGAAAGTTGACTGTTCTGGATCAGACCTGCGGTAATGAGGAGGAAAGTGTTTCATCTGCTGCTGCACTGAAAGTGATCTTCAGCTGAACATTTACAAAATGAAGGAGATGATCACAGACCTGAGAAGAGCAGTAGGTTAGAGTTGCTAATCAGTTAACTGCAAACTTTTTCCTGATACTTTGTGCAGGCCGACTCCTGAGGAGGCGTCTCAGTGGCGTGAGAGTCTGGACCTGGTCCTGAACAACAACTGTAGGTTTTCCCTTTCTTACTCTCTGTTTTTACCCACACCTTCTCTTACACACACCCACATTTCATTGTGTCACTAACTGCATTACCTGACATTAATTCCCTGGAGGCTCGCCCTTACTTAAATGACAACCAACTTACTGAGCCTGAACCTGAAGTGTTCACCATAATATTTGGTTATAAACTTTGCATGGTTTTGTCCTACTTTTTTTCCACTGTTCAAATAGTAAAGCCCACTGAAGTATTGTAAGTAGTAACCTGATGAGAAAACAGATTTCTGTCCCCACAACGTAATCAACAGTCCAGGTGACCAGCTGGATACCACCTCTGTCATTATCTAACTTTACTATAACTCTTCAGTTTACAAAAACACAAAATTAATATAGAGCTGGGTTGCTTCACACTAAAAACATCACAAAAACATGAAGCACTTGACACGACATTAGACAGATGCTTCGCATGTAAGCGCCTGAAAACATAACAGATATTAAACACAGGTGAAGGATGTTCAATTACTAATTATTATTAACAAGAAACCTCCAAAGATAGAACACATTTGACGTATTCGGGTAGCCCATCACCAAACACTAAGATCATCATTATTTCAAACAATCAGACCTGCTTTCAATATGTAACAGCTGGCACTTAGGTTTAACTTTAACTGTTCCACCAAGAGTCCCTCCCTGAGGTCTGGTGTCTGTCTGGCAGAATCTTTTTTTTTAATAGGTGCAATATAGTACACCTAGCCGGGTTTGGTTTCCATAGCAACAATACAGTCTGTGTGCCTATTATTTCTGTGTATTTATATCATGTTAGACCACACTGTGACCATTTGTTTATTTTTTTTTACACGAATGAAGATTATAATGATGTGGTACTTGCATCAACTACACATGCATCATACATGTGTTTCAGCAGGGTTTCCTCATCAGCCTGACATTATACAAAGCTGCTTTCACGTCCACATCTTCATGCCCAACCTTATTAGGTTTTCAGGGTTTATAGTTGAGATTTTGTTGCGGAGTCTAATCAGGGTTTCTTTGTCGTCTTGAAACAGGATCCCTTATCAGAGAACACCAAACAAACTTTTACCCTAGGCCCGATCCCAACGTCCACATTCGCTGACTTTGAGACATGTTTCTGGTGAGCCGTTGAGGGCTTTTAGGGCTGTCCCACTGTCAAACTGTGAAGTGAATGAGGGCTCTCTCGCAGACATCTTGGCCACTTTCTGTACGTCCGCATTACTGCAGACTTTGCCTGGGGGAATTACTCACAGCTCATAGCATTGAGATGTAACCAGGAGAGCCTTTACATGCCAAAAAACTCACCTTTTCTCCTGGAAACTGATTCTCTTACAACAGCTGACTAAATGTCTTGTGTATATGTGTACTCCTGTTGTGTGTACTAATTTTAAAAGATTAAATAAAAGTCCCAAACCCACAAGGAAACGTGTCACCATTTCAGGCCCTTGCAGCCTCTTGCACTGGAGCAACTACCAGCTGACATTATCAAAGTCTTTAAGGGTTCAGGGCTTAAGAGCCGTTATAGTGGCCCTATATAGAGCCCTATATCATAGCTTAGCTTTTAATGAATAGGCTAATCAGTTTGGATTCAGACTGTTGTAGATAGCTGCAATGACAATTTTGCAACAGATATAAGCTGATTTATGATGTCCTGATCACGTCACCTGTAGGTACAGAATGAGAAAGAAAAACAAAAAACATTGCTCACATGGGGAGAAAAACAGGTTTACAGCCACCACACATACCAAACACCAACGTCTGGCTCCACTGTTTACTTTGCAAAGTGCACAGAGAGCCTGAGAGCCAGCAAGACTGATGATTAACTCTTAATGGGTAATGGTATTTAGCAGTACGTGTAAACCCTCCTTCTAATAAGTCACTTAAGTTGCCCCTGTGCATCAAAACAGGTCCTCGTAGAGATGTGACCGGCTGGCTGATGTGAACGGAGTAACATTTTCTCTGCACAGCTCAGTAGGTGGTAAAAGACCTCTCTAAGTGGCTCCTTCAGCACAGTCCGGGGCAGAGAGATTTATGTCTCTCCTGTGTTTGCATGCCTGCGCAAATGTGTGTTTGCATCTGTGTGCGTATCAGTCCGTGGAGGGTATGTGTGTTATGGTTACATCTCCAGGGACAAGTCTAAATGATTCCACCAGGGTTGATTTATTGCGTGGTTGCCACAAACTGCTGTGCCGCGATTATTTACCTACATGAGATTTTACATTAACATTATTCTTTATGACTTCTTCCTTGTTAATTCCCATGGGATCCTCAGTGACTTATTGCCTTTCGGATGTAGCACTACCCCTTCCTTCCCCTTTACTTTAAAAATCGCATATGCAATAGGATGTAAGTGATGTGCGATTTCTCTCAGATGAAAAAAACATGGCTGCTGGCGCAGTTTATAATTAAGCAATTTTTCAGTATTTTGTGAAAGATTACACGTTTCCTCATCCTGTGAAGGTCAGAGATGTTAATTAGAACTTCATGAAACATAAAAGAAAACCTCGCAAAATCCATTATGAAATCATAATAAGCATGAAAAATAAACATTTTCTGCTGGTTGTTGCGGCTCGGAAACACAAACAGCCTGTGCGTGTGTTCTCCCATGTGTTCTTGTACTGCAGGTCTCAGGGAAAAAAAAGAAAAGATGCCGCTTGATTGAGACTCTGTGCTATTTTGAACCAAACTAGCCATCTAGATGGCTGATAACAGCCTGAGGCCAGAACAGAACGCTTATCATCTGCAGCACATGCTTGTTCAGACAATGGGACCTTTTTCAGGCATTATGTTAAATTACAATGGTTTTAAAGAGTGGTTGTTTTATCAAGCCTTATTTTCAAACCGTATTATTTTGGGATAACTACTGTGCTTAGTGTTCATTGTTCACCAGATTTTGTTTTTTATTTAGCGAAATGTCCATAGGGTAGTTGTCTGTTTTTGTTAATTGAAGTTTAAGTTAATTATCTTGCCGAAATCTGCGAGAGCGATGGTCTGGCGATTATTGTGGTTTTTTGAGGAACCTCGTTCTTTTTTTTCCATCACCATGTGTGGAAAAATGAATGAAAACACATTTTAATGTACAGATATGACATTATGACAACTTGAAATACACATGACATCATGTGCATATTAAAACTGTGCTGTTAATGTGGAAATGTGATATTTTCAATTAAACCAAGTTTGAAGCACTACAGAAATGTTAAGCTTTAGTCCAGAGTTCAGACAGTATCATTGTGACTTTAATGAATAAGTGACTTATATGCTTGTTCACAATTTTCAGCATATTTACTCTAAAAGGCACGCATGAAATCATCATACATGCTTTAAATACAGCCCTCTCTCTGATACTCATCTTTATCCTCTCTCCATCAGATGGTCTGAGTGCTTTCCGCAGCTTCCTGCAGTCAGAGTTCAGCGATGAGAATATCGAGTTCTGGATGTCCTGCGAGGATTTCAAGAAGACCAAGAACCCTGTGAAGATGGCCGCCAAGGCCAAGAAGATCTACGAAGACTTCATCCAGTCTGAGGGACCCAGAGAGGTCAGGGACTCCTGTGGCTTCCCCCTTTTTATGAGCTTAACTCCACATGGGAAAACTTTCATTTTTAAACATAAATTCTGTGCCAATTCTGCACTGCCATAATTGACCACACTTACAGATCAGTTAAGTTCATGCAGAGGCTAAGAGGCGTTTTCTTTGTTAAGGTCAAATGTGTTTCGAAATGTGCAGAGTTCTGCATGTCAGATGTTGGTAATGCACAAATAAGAGGATATTTTCAACAGGGTACAGTGTGTAATATAGACAGAATCTTATGCAATATTTTACTCCTGAACAGCTGACACTGTATTTAAAATAAAAGAGAATAAACTGTTGGAAACAAATCACCTGTATAGCAATGTGCATACATTTGAAGTAGTGATGGTTTGGTGAACAAACAGGTGTGATTGAGTGTAAACAGATGAAGTTACAGACTCTCAGAAGTAGCTCGACATTTTCCGAATCATTCTCATGTAAATATGTAGCACCAAGTTCGCTTAGCTTAACAAAAAGACAACACAGCCTCCTGACACTGTCCAAAACTTATCTTGGAGTTTCATACAATACTTCTGTAAAAAGTTGGATACAAGTTTCACTTCCAATTGAACATTTTTCAGTTTAAGTAAGTATTTATCTCTTTTAAAGACCACAGTTTATTATAGCTCAAAATTTGCATTCAATTACGATCAGTAAAGATGTGAGATGAGTGTTTTGAACCAGTTGTTGTAAACATCAGTTCTCTGTTTTTTTCTTTGGAATAATGTTCTGGCACACAGGAGTTGATGCAGTTTATGTTTAATTTGGAATAAATATAACAATTGGCTGGGTAAAATAAGCATTGAGTGACTAACTAGTGCAATAGCACTTTACCTTAAATGGTGTTAATATGATGTGGTATTGTGCAATGTGCTCACCGTTCATCCTCCATTTCTGACAAGATACCCTGTCGTCCTCCCACCACAGGTCAACATTGACCACTTCACCAAGGATGTCACCCTGAGGAACCTGGTGGATCTCTCTCCTGCCACCTTCGACCTGGCCCAGAAGAGGATCTTCGCCCTGATGGAGAAAGACTCCTTCGGCCGTTTCCTCCGGTCTGAGCAGTACCAGGAGCTCCTGGTCAACTAAGCCTGAGCAGAAATCTGAGCAGCAGGGGTGGGGTGGGTGGGGGAGGTTTCAAACAGCAGTTAGTTGAAATGAAAATTGAGATGAAAACTACTTTTTTTTTTAATTAAATCGTCCTAATAAAATACCAATGTGTAAGACAGCTCGAGAACTGAAGACTTTTATTTTACTAAAAATACCCAAAACACAAAGGGCAAAAGAAATTGCATTTCCAAATTTTATTTCGAATGAAATGAAAGGTAAAAACTGCCTTTTGAAATAGCCCTCCCTCCCCACCCAACACACTCACACAGACACACACATGTTCTTAAACTTCTACACTATTGAGGACCTTCAGTTGAAATCAGTCATTCCATATCTTCTTAAAAAAGGAACGGTCACCTAGATTGACCTGACGCCTGGCCAGCCTCAAAAACCCGACTGGTTCTCACAAAAAAAGCTAGAAGTTTCAGAGCACAGACTAAATAAAAATCTACACACACCCCCTCTTCTCATTTCTCAGCTTGTAAATGCTCGATTCCGTTCCTCAGCTCCTCTCCTCGCATCTTATTCCTTCCTTTCTCGGATGCGAGCGAAGGACTGATGAGTAGAGGATGCACAAAAGAAAGAAATGAGAAGTGCCAACAGAAACAGATACCAATGAGTTTCCATTAGGAGCACATCAATCAGTCTTTTCAACGAGGTCACAGCTCTCCAGGATTTGGCGTGCACATGCAAAGTATGCTCATGAAATTATCCCTTGAAAACATTATCTGATGTAAACGTGTGTGTCAAGGTGTTGCAGCTTTGCTAAAAACCTCTCTAGAAAGATACATCTGGGTAAGCTTGACCCCACTGACGGCTATGTATTCCGTAGCATGTTCAAGGACTTCGGTCTGCTCCATATTCTCTTCACTATTAGCAAGCATATCTGGTCTGACAAGTCAGTGGACCAATCACAATTTAGCAAGCCTGAAATGCAGCAGCACAGCTACAGCTGGGCCTTTACATACCAACAGTTTGGAGACGGTCTTAGGGAGAGCAACATTTTGAAGTACACGTATAATTTGGCCTTAATGTAGGGCTGGTTCAGGCCATTTAGGTGCCCTTGGATAAAAATCCACGAGCACCCTGGAGGGCATCGATTTCTTCATTATTTTCTGACTATTATATCAAAGATTTACGTTTGCTCAACTTTTGTTGGTGCCATGTCATCAACACCCTTTGTGACCACCTAGTTCACCTGCACTGGCTAGCCTTACTGTAAAACTTATCCAGATGGTCGATTGTTTTCAATACAACATACTAACATTTACTGGGGGTCACATTGCAAACTACATCAAAAATTAACCAGATTAATATATGACTAAATGACAAGCAGTCTGCGGTTTTGTCGAGCAAAAAAGCTTCAGCCTGAAAAGATGACTCATGATAATGAAAATCATTGGGAAAACGCTAAATAGAATGACTGTTGACGGTTTTCAATCAATGGACTCACTGAATAACTTCCAGTGCGGACCAAATATTTTGACATCTTAATAATACAACTAGGAACAGAGCAAACCCTCTTATCAATGAGTGACTAATGATTATTACGCAGCTCTCTTTTTATCTTTTACACCCTCTCACACTCACATAGATGGTTATTTCACAGGAATTTCAACAAACCCCCTTTGGTTGCATCCTGTGAGAGCCCTCCTTGAGAACAGAGCTGGCTGGTTGGCTCAGTGGTCGAGCTCCTTGGCTACCACTAAACTGCAAGTTGCTAAGTTGGGAAAAACAAGTAGGAGGGAATCTCAGAAAAAAAGAAGCGTACAGAGCAGTGATTTCAACAGAGAAAGGTCCATTTCCCATGTGATGATACCAAAGTTGGACAGATGCACGTGGAGTTACTTAAAAGGTCCAGAACATGTTTTTAGCAGTAATACACTAGTCAAAAACCATGGGAGACAGAAAACTTGCAGGGTTTCAGCACTATATAATGCCAATTCTTGTTACTGAAAATCCTTTTGCAAAGATCTTTTTAATAACAAGTCATGGAGCACATCATTTTGAAAGTCTAAAGTTAAAGTTTAAAGTAAAAAAAAAGTAAATTTAAGGATACAGCAGAATTGCAATCACACAAGTAAATTGAAAAAGTCACAGTTCGTACCTCTGATGTCGCATGTGTTTTTCATTTCTTCTTATGCACGTATTATTTTCCAGGGTAAGACTTTCAAACCAGTTATTTTTCATTACTACACACTGTAACAGAACACTGGTATCACCTTATCAACACTAAGTTGAGATGTAGATGGATGTGATGGGGGATTTGGTGTCGGTGTGAATTGTTTAAGTGTCCTAAATATTAAGTTGAATGTAGCAGTCATAAAGTGTGATTATATTTCCTCTTTAATGCTTTTTATATTAAACAAAAGCATATATGTCTTAACCAACACACAGATATTGTTATCTAGATATTCAGCATTTTGTAAGTCCTTATGGTCTCCTAAAATGTAGCTATTTTACACAAATCTGAAAAGCTAAAAAACACTATTGATCAGCATTGACGAGGGTTAATCATGGCACAGATTGACCAGTCTGGTGTCAAAACCTTCATACAAGTCAACATGTCAATGATCAATAAGGGATTAAACAGTGCTGAGTATGTATTATTCGATGTAGCCTTGCATGTACGTTTTGGAGTGGATCACATAAAAATATATATGCATACAATTCCTGAAGATGTATTTATTTTATGTGTAAATATTGAATATTTACAAGCGATTGTGTCTAAGTTATTCTTTCATACAACGATGGAAGCCATGATTCTTTGAATGGAGAGCTGGTAAGGACTCTTCCCAGTCTTTTCACTGATATAAAAGAAGAAACACCTGACTTTCAATTGTCATTTTGTTTTTCTTCACAAAATACCTATTTAGCATCTCGTGATTTAGTCTTTACGACTGCAGAGACAAAGTAGGAAACACATAATCAATGCAGATTTTACAGAATCCTCCTTATTTGTCATTTGGATAATGGAAAATGTTAAAGGCCCCTGATGATGTTCTAATTTAAACTAGCGTTATGTTTATATTCAGTGTTACTCATTGTGTGTCTCATTGAGCCCAAAGGAAAGTCTGAAGTGAATTTCTGTTCTCATAAAACATGCAAAAAAAATTCCCAGTCACTCACACCATTTCCAGTTCAAAGGGGAATTCCAGTATTTTTAAACCTGGGTCCTTGATTTGCATGGTTTGGCGGGAAAATGACTCATCCTTGTCCAGAGTTATATCCACTGTAAGTGTTTGTCTTGGCAATGACGGACTGAGGTTGGCTGAGAGTTCGCTCTCACAGGAGGGGGGTTGTTGTGGGACGATGACGATGTGATCATAACTCAGAGTCGGAGAGAGGTGTTTGGAGTTTACCTGTAGAGGTACAGACAGCAAAATCATTGATGACTGTTTAACTGATTTTGATAATCTAGGTGAGGCAATAACTTTAACAGCTCACCTCAGATTTCAGAGCTTCACTTCTCCTTGAACGAGTCGTGTGCTTTATGTTTTAAAAAAGGATCTTGCTTCTTAACAAACAGCTCTGTCTCTGAAATAAAAACCTCAACCTCAGTCGGTAGAAAAATCAAGCACTTTTAGTGGAGGTAACTTTTAGACGCTCAGCCAAGCCAGAGTTGGTAATAGAGGAGCACAATGGCCCCTTACTGGCTTCTTCCTAGGTGAAAAAAATTAGTTTTGCAATAAAAAAAAACATCCTGTGTAGTAGTTGTGGAATGATCTTTTTAACTGTCATCAAACTGACAAACACGACAGAAAACAGAGAGGAAATCCCTCAGGGAAACAGCGTTAAATCTATTCCCTTTTTTTTGTAATTCCCACTCAGAGTAAATGAATCGTTTTAGAGACCAGAGGCAGCATGTGAAGAGTACACCACTAACACACGTCAGTGATGAGTGAAAAACAGATTGGAAACAGATGCAGCTGAGGAACCGGCTGCCAACACAAACACTGTCAGAGGCTAGCGTGGACGCATCTATTACTGCTGCACTTCCTAGAAACGGATGGAGGAGGTCAGATGCATTCGGTCCCCAAAGGAGTTTAGTGACATTCCTGACAAATGTTTTGTTGAGTTTAACTCACGACTTTTACATGCACCGTACACTGTCACACTAACAGAGGCCGGGAAGGAGCTTTGGAGAAAACAAGTATTATGTCATACCAGAAGCTTTACTGTCAATGTTTCCCAAACTAGGGATTGTTTTTATGCTAACAAGTTTCTGTTACTGCACCTGAAACCATGTACTAATATGATAAAGAGAGAAAAAGCAGATAAAAAAACCCAACTGACTGATTCTGACTACAACCCAAACACTCCATCTTTTAAAATTTCTGCCGGTATGTGACCAGATTTTCCTCCAAATGTGCCAGCAGATGACGAATACATTTCACTCAGGATTGCGTGATACGGATGTCACGATAACGTTTTAATTTGCCTGCCTTGCCAACACAAATTATTATCCATGTGAACACATGCAGATATTTCTAAATCTTTCTGGATCAGAAATCAGACTTTGGATTAGAAACCAAATGTTATGTCTGAATGGAATTTTAATACGGTCATCAGTAGGATTAGTTTCAACCTATGGGAAAGGCATCTAAGTAAAAAGTTATTCAGACATGTCATCTAGACTTGGGGGAAAAAACAGATTTGTACTCCCCAGGGTCTTAAATCAGTGCTCTGTTTACTCAAGCGCCATTAAAAGGCAATGTGGGTGCTGGACGATCATTGAGCAGAAAGAACCGGGCCGACTGCTCACTTAGTTCCTCATTAAAGTCAGCTCCTCAGGTTGTTTTTTTCAACATCATGGCAAAGAGTTCTCATGACTTCAGGGCTTTTTATACACTTCTGTCAACTAGAATGATCTGTTGTCATGTGTGAGAAAATAAAAGAGCATTCTGTCATTTCCCCATGGTGATACCCGCGGCTGGCAGCGAAATCCGACGCTGACAAAGCTACACCCACGGGGTTTCTCGGTGAAGGTCTGAGCGGTCTGATCTGTCAGCAGATCTGCTCACTTATGACTGGAGGTAATGCCACAGCTTTAAATGCTGCCAATTCTTTCCATATCAGAATCATTCTGCCCTCAAGTAATGTTGTGTTTCTGACATATTGTGTTTGGTTTCCAGCTTTCAATTGTGGGAACACTGTTGCTAAATGACTGCCAATGAAAATGAACTGAGAAAGAGGTAAACAAAATGTTTAATACTGTAAAAGTGTAGAAAAGTGACCTGCACGCTTGCATTTGTAACTAACAAGCCGGACCAAGTAGTTGAAAGCAACAAAAGTTTTTGATGAGGTAACATGTACGTAAGTGCAATTACACCTTATCTTCTGAGAACTAGTGTCCAATGCAAATTAGCAAGCAAGACTAAAAGCTCTCCATAAATGAGTGAAACAGCGGAGACTCAGAGGGGGCCTCTTTGACGCAAAAACAGAAAATCTTTCATCTCCAAATTACTGTTGGCGTCCGTGTTTCAAGGAAACCCTGATCTCAGAGATATGAAAAGGCAGAGTAACACAGCCGGTTGTCATAATAAGTGGGCAGGTTTTGTTACTTACTGATCTAGTAGAAAGAATAATGGTTTGAACTGTCTCAAGTCTCGGTGGGAGGAGGAAACCCATGTCAGCGAGGGAACAAACTTAAACACCAGAGCGCTCCCCATCTAGATAATGTCATCTGTTCATTCTCGTTTTACCTCAGTTATAAGGTTATTAAGTTTCTCCTCTTCCATCAGCAGGGTTATTTTTCTTCTGCAGTGTAGAGTTTCCACAGTTATCCCAGTTGTTCCACCATTAACTGTGAAAAGCAACTGCTAAATATGATACCTCTGACACACTTCCTATGTACCTTAATTCAAGCCTGATGGCAGATCGAAATGGATGATTCAAGTGAGGTTTACTGGGAACCTGACTACATGTGGATGGTGTTATCACACTGTGCACTGGGCCTAATATGTTTCATAGTAAAGGATCATTTCTAAAGGATTTTTTTAATCCAAAAGAAACAGACACTTCAGTCAGTGAAGATCGATTGTTGCAGTAGAAATTAAAATGTTGTAAATTCTGATTCCCAGCTGCATGATTAAATGTGGTGTCATCAGAACCCTAAACCATTGGGCTGACACCGTGCCCACAAAGACAGAGGGTTGAGGAACAGATGCACATCTGGGGAGAGGTGTTATCCTTAGTCAATCATCATTCCTTATGTTGCAGGAGCATCTGAGAAACTCAGGAGGATCTTCAATTAAAATCATATCCCGGTTAACTTTAAACCCAGCTACACATAGAGGCAGTAACTTGTCAATCCTGAGGACAAAACTACTAGGCATAAACAGAGTATTGTAGTTAATGCCGTCCAATGCAGCCAGGACTGCACAGATTTGTACATCGGGGAGACAAAACATAACCAAAACCTCTCCATAAATGAATGGCTCGACACAGGAGGGCCAACTCCTCAGGTCGAGACTCTGTCCACTTACATCTGAAGGAGATAAATCATTCACAACAATGTAAACATCTTGGCCATAGAAGACAGATGGTTTTAAAGAGGAGTGAAGGAATCCATCACTTCTGTCTTTGTTTACATTGTATATCACTGTCACTGTTTGTTTATTGTTTATTGTCTTCAGTGCATGCACTTTATTCATCAAGGCAAATCCCTCGTTAATGTAAAATCCCTCTTGGTAATAAATCTGTTTCTGATTCTGATTCTGATCTATGTCAAACTGAAACGACTGTCTTTGAACAGAGGAGGTGGCCTACAACATTACTTAACAACCACCTACAATACAATACTGAGTTCTCTCTCCAGACAGCTTAACAACCATTCAAACCTGGGCTCACCTAGCCCTAGCAGCCCACATGAAGGCCGGCTGGGTCAATGACCAACAAGTGGCTCTAAGGACTTTGAAAACTCAGAACTCACGTGTCCTTAACAACTCTGTGGACACTCCTGCAAGCTGGCAACTCTCCTCCAGTTAGAACTGAAGAAGCCTCTTGGATGAGAGGTGAAACATCTTCATGACCTGAATGACAAAACCTTCATCAACATGTCAGCAGGCTTTGTTTGTGTCGAGGGGAGCACCAGGAGACTGAGCACATGCTGTGTACCACTAGCCGAACACTTAGGACAGCAGAGGAGGCTTGAAGACCACCTCCTCCAAATATAACAAGCTGAGTTTGCCACAACTCAGTTAGAATTGCTAGTTAACTGTGCCTGCATGCGCTCCCAGTCACATCACCATAAATAAATCGAAACTGGTCAGTGCTGTGGAGCAGTGGTCTACTCAAGACAACAATGGTGACCACAAAAAAGCAAAGGCAAAATAGGTTTTCATTAATATTTCCATTCAGTATAATTTCCTTTTAGGTACATTACAAGTTTGCAAGTCCAGTAGTTGGGTCACTTTTCACTGTGTCACAAATACACAGTTTCTTTGCAGCTTTAGTTTCCTCTACCAACTGAAAATGCTTGTGTATTCTCCGTTACACTTCGTCATCAATAGCTCATGGCAAATAATGGGAGAGGTGCATAATGCATAAAGGAATGAGATGTGGAAATAAGTGTAGTCAGAGGTGTAAGAGCATCTATGTCGATGAGGTTCCATAGAAAGACACCAGATGTAAAACATGGAGCAGACCTCCCAGAGGGGACCGGGGTGAGGTCTTCTACGGTTGCTAAGCAGCACTGGGCCCGGGTGCTCCTGGTGGTACCAAGCCTACACCTACAAATCAAACAGTCATCAGATGTTAGTAGTCGAGTAAACATTTATTTTGCAATAAAAGGCCACACAAATTACAAGTCAGCTGTTTCTGCCCAGCTGCAGGAAATATATATAGCTTACTGTTGCTTGTACTGGTCATAGTGTTGTCTTGTCACAAATCTGCATATTTCACCTTCTCACTTTCATGTTGTCTTTAGGTTTAGGGGGCCTGTATGGAGGATTAAGCGCCCTCTAATTTTGACTGAATAACCCTCATCTCACTGTAGTGGCCACTAAAAATGCAAAAGCTGCGAAAGATCCTCCCTAGAGCCAATGTTTGATTTGTCTGTTGTGGGCTCCTGATAGAAGCATGTGGACTCATTGTAAGATAATGAAAACAAAATGTCAATATTCAATTTCTGCTAAATCCCCCTATATCACACACTATAACTTCAATGTTATCTAACATAGCCGATATTGTACAAGAAATTCTTGCATTGTGACAGCATTCATCAGAGTTTGTTGTGTCTTGAGCTGGATTGATTTAGAAATTAAAAACTTGGTTTTGGGACATATTTAAGCCAAAAGCTCCCATGATTGTCCTGAAAGCTGTACCTATATATTTAGTATTTTCAGATGAAATGGCATGTCAAAACTTACTGACAGGCTTATATTGTCATTCTACGCGTCTGACATCATTATGAAAATGATCCCCTGATGTTTTATCAGCTGCTTTACAGGATGAGGGTGCACTGAATCTGTATTCATGTGGGGGGCTAGTCATATTAACTCAAACCAGATGGTGCAAAGTGGAAGTCAACTCAAAACCCTCCTACAGCGGGTGTGCGCTTGCATGTTGACCTATATTACACTTTACAATCTAATGAAGTGCCACTAAAAGGATGCATTTGCGCAGGAGAATGAAGTTTAACAAATATTACCATGGTTGAGCATATACGCATGTGTACCATCTAATCTAATAATAAACACATCACACGCTTCTACCTGTTTATTCTTAAACTATGATTTGACATGAGTTATAGCTCTGATTCTGACCGTAGAGTGACCCTCTGATGTGAAGGGGGAAGGTCTCTCACGTATTTTCCAGCTCTTGTCATCTCTCACCTGCCCGCCAGCTGCCCTCAGTTTGTCTCTCTGGCCTTCACACCTGCTCCTTATCAGCTAATCCTGCTGAGCTGCCACCCGCCAGCTCAGCCGCACCTCATCCTCTAATCAACCTTCCTGTAAGTATACCTCTCCCTCGACAAACTTATGTAAGAGCTGGCTTTGTTACCGCGTCTGACTTGTCTCTTGAGGTGACCACTTAACCCACAATCTTTTGAGTTTCAAACACATCTTGTCTAAAATGTTTGAAGTTTAATAGAGAGATGAAGGGGGACAGTGCTGGGCATTTCCTCTCAATTGATCCTCTCATCATTATTTGAACAAACAGCACCTACAGAGGTAGCGCAGATTATGTAATTTGAGTTAGCATGGATTGCCTCTGCCTTTGCTCTTTGGCACAATTAGTGATGAACTTGAAAAAAATCAATATATATGAAATAAGCAGCAAATGAGTCAAAGACGAAGGAGGAGCTGATCCAGTGACATGAGGTTACCTAACAAATGACGAATGAGTCTTGGCAAAGGGAGCATAATTGGAGGCAAATGTTTTTTTCTTATTTTAGTCAGAACAAGGCTTTATATTTTTTGGCATGTGTTTCTGTTTTGCCTCAGCAGTGCAGGTTAGATTAGATGGGAAGTCCTCACTTTATCTCAAATAGGGGGGACAAACAAGATTTCATTGCCAAGACTCCACTTTGTGTTCAGCAAAGTCTCCCTCACTATTTAATATGCTGGATAATGGGGTCTCTCAAGTGATGTGGCACATTTAAAAGGACTAAAGGGGAAACAGATATGTGCAAGCTGAGTCGTGACCTGCGATGTTTGGACTGTATTTGTATAATGTGGTCATAACGTTCCCCCATATAACTGGTCTCTGCTCATCTGCACTTACAAAATGTTCATGTTTTCGCCAATGAAAAGAAGATGACCTGATCCTAAACCATCGGGTTTCTCTTTACAGTGTGGTTTCTGTTAATATGACGGTTAAGAATGGATCAGTTTAATTAGCTTTGTATTGTTAAAACATTACAAAGATAAAGAAATATTCCAATGTTATATAACTTTCATTACACCTGTGTGTAACGCTGTGAATCCTGCCCTCTCACTGACATTACATAGAGCAAAAACAATAGATAGGTTGGCAGACATTTTTCTTTATTAATTTTACTGTATCAAACACAGTTTTCCTCAGGGGTTGTCTGAAAGCTGAATCTATATACAATGTTTACAAACTGAACAAAGGCCTCAGTTTATAAATAGATTTAGATCTACAAGTAAGGACTTTTTTTTTGAAAAACTATTATAGTGTCTAATAATGAAGGTTTACTGAAGGTACTATAACTGCACACAATCAAGTGTCAAAACATGTCACAAGGCCGAAGCCCGAGCATTAAAACAACACAACAGAGAGCAGACAGGACTGTGAGATGAATGGCATTAGCCCTGCACTGTTTATTATTCAGACTTCTCAGGACAATAAACCAGAGATCCAGACGCGCAGCCCTGGGGATGTATGTAGAGCGCGTGCGTGTGTTTGTGCCATAGAGATTAGTGGCTCTTGCGCGTGCACTTGTCAGCGTGTACGTGCTTCATCGCATGCATGATCACATTAGAGCGGCAGATCATCCTGTCAGGTTTTAATTAGCAGGCCTCGCAGCTGCCGGGCGTTAGGAAGGCGGGAGGGAAGATCCAGCAATAAGCAGGTTAACGCTGCATAAAGGTCCGATCAGGCCGCAGAATCTGAATAGATTCTGGGTAGTATTTCAGCTGCAGGCCAAGAACGGCACAAACACGACTGGTATAAACATCATCTCTACATTAGATGCTGTAGACGCTTGTCTTGTCCAAAATTAAACGTGTGGTCAATAGCAGGAAGTTTCTTTGTACACACAGGACCTGGTGAATCAAAAGTTGAATAGAATCATTAATTCCTCATTGCGATGTTAAAATAAACATGCAATTGTTATATCGAGCTAAAAAAGTCAAAGGGCCGTTTTAGTAAGGAATGGCACAGGGGTGCAATTTAGCTAAATGTTTACTGGCTTGGATCAGAATACTTTGAAATGTGGTTCATTACTGAATACATTTTCAACTGTATCAATCTAGATACAGTGCAATTTACATATTCAGCATTTACAGTTATTCAAATGACATTACCCTTACGATAAACAGTCCTGGCACCAACTCCAGGTGCACAGTGTGTATTCTACGACATGTGAGATGCTGATAGTATTTACAGTTGCCTACAAGTATGGGTATTCTTCGTATGGTGAAGTAATTGGCTAACTAGAGTTTAATGTTAATAATATTACGATGGAGCTTGGTTGTCACAGTAAAAAGTCTGGAAACATGTGCAGACTGGAGACAGAGACGATGCGAACAGTTTCCAAGAGTTTGGAGACTGTGTTGGAGACAAAGACAGCTTTCGCTAGCTGTTAGCTATTAGCTACATGTTAGAAAATGTAACAACACATACGAACAAACTAAGTAACATATTCAGACACACTAACCATTCTGAAACTTCCTGCTACAGCCGCAGTCTGAATTTCTTCTTGAAAGACAGCATCTCGGCGAGCATTAACGAGACATCCACCACAAACATTAGCGCATGCTACCGCTAGCTTAAGAGTCATCCTCTTCCAGAGAGGGGCGTGTAGCAAGCAAGTAGGCGTTGACAGACGGAGCTCATTAACATTTAAAGGTGCAGGCACAGAAACAGCCTGCATAGACTTCCCTCGCCCATTTAGATCAACTTCAGTTATAGCCACGAAGTTCCCATGTCATGGTGGTGATCGGTGTGCATTTGTTTGACAGTAATGTGTGGGCTGGATGTGTATGCAGGCATTTGTGGGTTCAAGTTTTGCATTGTCTAGCCCTTTATATAACTGTAAGAAACGCTGTTGGAGCAGGTGCTTGAGGGTTTGTTTGCAGTGATAATTAGAGTAATTTTGACTGTACATTTCTCACTGTCACCATGAGGTCTAGGGATAGCTGACTGGATCGCTGCTTTTTTTATGTATATTTATACTGTATATACACGTTTCTCACCTACTTATTTGTACATTATACACTGCCTGGACTGCCTTTAGCTTTCATTACGGCATGCATTTGCTGTGGCATTGTTTCGATAAGCTTCTGCTATGTCACAAGATTTTTTTCCGTACAGAGTTGCATTATTTTTCACCAATTTTTCTTGTATTGATGATGGGAGAGTCGGACCACTGCGTAAAGCCTTCTCCAGCACATTCCAGAGATTCTCAATGGGGTTAAGGTCTGGACTCTCCCTGAACCACTGTTTCACAATTTGAGCCCGATGAATCGTGGCATTGTCATCTTGGAATATGCCCGTGCCATCAGAGAAGAGAAAATCCATTGATGGAATAACCTGGTCATTCAGTATATTCAGGTAGTCAACTGACCTCATACTTTGGGCACATAATGTTGCTGAACCTAGACCTGACCAACTGCAGCAACCCCAGATCATAACACTGCCCCACAGGCTTGTACTGAAGGCACTAGGCATGATGGGTGCATCACTTCATTCACCTCTCTTCTTACCCTGATGCACCCATCATGCTGGAACAGGGTAAATCTGGACTTATCAGACCACGACCTTCTTCCATTGCTCCAGAATCCAATCTTTATGCTCCCTAGCAAAGTGAAGCCTTTTTTTCCGATTAGCCTCACTGATAAGTGGTTTTCTTAAGGCGACGTAGCTGTTTGGTTCCAATCTCTTGAGTTCCCTTTGCACTGTGTGTGTGTGCGTGAGTGTTACTTTCACTATTAAACATAGCCCTGAGTTCTACTGTTGTTTTTCTACTTTTTGATCTCAGCAAATGTTTAAGTGATCACCGATCACATTAAATCAGGACTTTTTTCCGACCAAATCCTATCCCCACTATCCTTCCAGTTTTTAGTTGGACAGTTTTTAACCCAGTTAGTTTCTGCAATCTCCTTAGATGCAGTGTAGTTCTATTTGTATTTTGGGCTACCTTTGATCAACTTTGTTCTCCTGATTGTGAAGTGTGTTTATGTCTATCCTCCTGTCAATGGTTCTGTATGTGAGTATATTGAAAACAATGTTAAAAAATGAGTCAAACTGTGTGCACTTGGCCAATAAAGCAAGTAAAGAGTCTAAAATCTAAAGGGTTTGCTCCGGTCTCTAGCTGCTGCCCCCCTCACAGAATCCTCCCAACTACTCCCACACTCTCATTTATTTTAGATGACAGATAAGATTCACACCAGCACAGCGGCCCCACTGGATTTATCACATTCTTTTAGACTCCAGTGTTTTAGCTGCAGAATCCCAGCATACTGAGGCTGGCATACATACAGCAGTATATCAGACAGAAATGTGGTCTTTATATGTACACTATGCGTGACTCATCCTCCGGAGGAGTTGTACTAAAGATAGCACAAGTGTCACTGCAATTGTCTTCTCAGAGGAAAAATTAATCAGCAAAAGAAGATGAATGTCATCAACAGCTCAGCGTGGTCAGGATGTTTTCAAAGATCAACCCATTTTAGGTCTGCATGGAAAATCTCCTGGAGTCCTTATCCACTTTGATGGGCCTATTGGTGAATTATTAACCCGAGCACTTCAACAGATCTTGCCTATAAAAAAACAATTTAGGCATCTTTGATTCTATTTTTGTGCCTTACTAAGCAGGAAGGCACTCAGACGGAATTAACAGAAAGTAAATATTTTGGCATGTTTGCCCTCTTCCCGTCTGTTCAAGTTAAATGTGTAGGACATAAAATTTTAGCAAGCTTATTTACCATATAGTGCGTCACCATTGCAAATGTGTTGCCCTTAAATAGGCATGGAGTTGGGCTGAGAGTGTGAATACAGCTTCAGTAAACAGCTTCAATTTCATTGGGGTAAATAGGAAAAAATAAGTCCGCAAGGTGAAGCAGTCTGAGACAGCGCTATGAGGACAAATCATGATTCATTTTAATAAAACATGAGAGTAGCATTTGAAAGACTGGAGGGTTCGCTCTGAAAATAAACTTCAGTTTCAAAAACAGGTTTTGTAAGCTTCAAACAAAGGTTTAAATGTCATTATTGAAGGTTTCAGCACTCAACAATAAAAATGTTCTGAAATTGAAAACATGCTCAAAACACTGCAAACCAATCTGTGAGGGAACAAACCGGGTTCAAAACCAGGTAGCAAACAGTGGTGCTTTCTGGTCAGATGTTTAAGATTTGTATTATGTCCTGTTTCTTTCTTGAGTCAATATCAGCAGGAGATAGAAGAGACCACCGTATCTCTGCTGATTATAGATGACTGCTGTGTGATTGCAAAGGTACAGTCTGCCAGATTAAAGTTTTTTTAACACATCTGAGGCTGTTGCTTACTAAAAACAACGACCTCATCATCTGGACATAATGAGGTCATTATCTTGTAATCATGAGAAGAGCTGGAAGACAGCATCATAAAATGCTGAAATAAAAACTAGAATGACTTCTCATGTGAACAGCAGTATGACGCCCCTGTTCATCAGCCAGAAACATCTGAAATTACATAACCCTTAAGCAACTTTTGATCAACATGTTAAGGTTTTTTGTTCACTCCACACTGCACACAGTGAACAATGATCTTCCCTGATCATTTGAACAAAGTCGCTGTATTTGAATTTAACTGAATTAAAATTGACTTGTAACATACAAGTTAAGCTAAAAGTGTTGACTTCAATTAGCCATGCTAGGGACGTGGTCATTGGTCCACCACTTTGGTCCTACCTGAAATATTTACGCAACTTTTGGATGATTCTGCCATGAAAATTTGTGCAAATATTTTTAAATTTTTTCCTGAGTGTACCCATTTGGTTTTTAAGTGAGATATCCTAACTCCTATTTCAAGGATTGCCATGACATATGCATGGTCTTAATCCATTTTCTGTCCACTGAGAGTTAATCCCTATTTGAATGGGACTAGTACTACCAGGAGACCTAATGTAGAGATTTAGATATAACCCCCATACATCAGTGTTGCAATAAATGCATTCACACAGGACAAGTGAAATCTGTGTTTTACTTCATTTAATCACAGGGTGAAATATGACAGGTTGCTGGTGAAGGAATTTTTGCTTTGCCAGTTTACAGTTGCATGGGATTAAGACCTCAGACAATCTCTGCAATCTCTACCTCGCAAATACGGCTTTAGACAAGAAGCAGCAGCAGAACAGCCAGGACAAACTACAGAAGCATGCAGGTCAGCATGATGACAAATATCTCTGAAAAAGGTAATGTAATGTCATCAAGTGCAGCCTCATGAAACTGTTGGCTCGCTGTAGACTCTTACACCCTGTTCACAGGGAATTTCATGTGTATTAGGAAATAGTAATTGCCACCCTATGTTTGTGTTTCATGTGGCACATTCACAAAGGGTATACAAAGTCTGTATTGGAACATTAACTTTCAGAAGCGGAGCGTCTCTCCTTCAACAGCTAGATATGTTTTGAGTTGATTTGCCTATTGTCTACATGTCTTACGTCATAACCACACATTTACAGCTCCCGAGATTAAGGACCGTGAATATGACAACCTTTTGTTGTTTCTGACTCTCTCATCACTTATAAAGGTCAATATAGACGATTACACAGCAAAGCTGTTGACTGCTGTTAAAGGCTGCCATCAGTGTGCCAAGGTGCCAGCCTGCTCATCAGGAGCCAATTGGGGTTCAGTATCTTGCTCAAGGATACTTTGACATGCAGCCGGGGGAGCCGGGGGAGCCGGGGAATCGAACCTGCAACCCTCTGGATGACCCGCTTTGCCACTTGATGTACAGCTGCCCAATGTTAATCAAAACATGACCTGAAATTACTGAGATGTTGATTTGCACAGGACGAGTAATATTATAGTACCTCTAACTTTTGTGAAATATAGTGGGTTGGGTGGAATTGTACTTTACAAATCACGGAAATGGCAGAATTGCACAGATGATTGCTGCAAGTGAGCGAGCGTGTTACCAAAGTAATGCGACTGCCTTCCAAACAGGGCTTTAGACAAAAAGCAGCAACGACTGCTCAACTGGCTACAGACTCAAACTCTGATTATCCAACACATCTTTATTTGTTGAATAGTTACAGATATGATATAAATAAGACAATGACATAATTTAATAAATGTCTACATACAGTATGTAGTTTTCTGTCCATCACAGTGTATATTTTGAGAAAACACTTTAATATGCAAGGCCACATTGATACAAACAGTCAAAGTGAACACACAATTCATTACTCTGCACAACATTTGACAGATATAAACATCTGAATACAGTTAGTCTTAAATCAGGTCACAGTGTGACCTTCTCTCCTGCTGTTTGGTTACTATATGACATGCAACAGATCATCAATACTGCGATATTGAAGCACACTTTGAATTCCCGTGAGGTGCACATAACGAATACATCAGCACGGTGCAGGGATCTTGCCTACAGAGTACAGCCAGTTGTTACCATGGTCACCAAGTTCGACATCGATATCACCCATCTGTTGTACTAACGTGTGACAGAACTCGTGGCAAATGTAAAGCTGGTAGGTGAGTCACACGTAACACAGTAACCATTCTGGGTCGAACAAAACATTGTGACCGCCAAAACAGATGACGAGTCGTTCAGTGTCACACCGAAATAAAATGATCAAACACTTTGGTCATGATTAAACACTAATGTTTTAATGCTTTACTTTTATAATTCTTTGATGTCTCTTTCTTATAAAGAACTTGATACATTACTCTAGAGAAGAACTTTACATGTTATCACTCAAACAAATCCTTCACACTGCTCCATGTGCAGTAGGGTTCATAGCAGGTGAGTCTGTTGGCTGCAGGTAGCTTTAGGTTGTGTTCTGTTATGACCATCAATATAACCAGGCCATGACTCAGAGTACAGGTTATGTTTTGCAGTGAAACCAGAAGCAAAAGCTGATCATCATAATGCAAACGTTTAGACATTTATTTAATCCCTATTTTTGTACGTTCATCTTAAAATATTAAATACATGGGAGCTGATGATGAATGCAGTACGCGAAACTAATACAATCTTTTTTTGTTATATGCACAAGTGGAAACACAGAAGCAACTCCAAACTCTTAAAATGATCACCAAAGACTTTAACAGGAAGTTAAAGTCTTTGGTTAAGTATCGAAAAAGTGAGCCTTCACCACTTGTCACATTAACCTTTAAGTCACCACTTACCAGTTTCTACCACCTAATACATTTTCAGTCTTTGGCACCTTCCTCTTGCCTTTCTTTCCTGTCCACTTGCTGTTTATGCGCCTCCTGTCAACGCCTGCCTGTTCTCGGCACAGTCACAGTTTTTCTTCTCCTGAGTAGCAATGTGCTGACACAGATTCTGTAACACCTTGGACTTCAGAAAGCGCCTGTAGGAGTCTTTCGCCATCAAGGTGTAGATCATCCTCTGAGCCTCGCCGAAACAAGACGGGCAGGCATTCTCGACATTCTGCTTCGTTTCCTCTCTAGTCACTGCATCTAAGTTGACCTGAAATGACACCAAATGAAATAAAAGAAAGGGTTGAGATTTTTATTTTATTTTATTTTATTTTTCATTATTCCTCAAGATCCATTGAGGTCAAAGATCAAAAAAATCAGCTGGAAGGGAAACATCACTCAGAAAAGTAAAAATCTGAAGCCATATTGCTCCTCTAACATATACTATTTTTTTAAGTTTAAGAGATTATTGTTGAAGTCTGTCAACAGGAACGCCAGAAGGAAAAAAAAACAGTGACAATTCACAAAAAGAAAGAATATTGCAAAAACAATAAACACTGTCACAAGGCAAAGCACAAAGCTCTGGTACAAATTGGGACAAAAAATACACCCAAATCTTTATCCTCAGTTTATTTTATTTTACTTTTTTCATTAAGAATAAACCCAAAAGAAAGAACTGAGTAGAAAGCCAAAGCCAAGTACCCAGCCCCCTGGATAATGATAAAACCATGGAGGGTCAGTCTCTAATTAGGAGTAGTACTGTGCAGTATTCATAGCTGTGCAGTCACAATCAGCTTCAAGTGTTCACTTCATTGCAGGAGAATGTGCAGTTGCATTAATTAGATTCACAATCATGCCTTTAAGGTGCTCTTCAGGCTTTGACCCAAAGTTCTGTCCTTTTCCCTTTTTGTCTTTGGCTTATTTGAATTAATTTCTGGCTTGTTTTGTCCTCCATATTTTCAACTCTCTGATGGTTTTACATCTCCAGTATTATCATCTGTTTCAGATAAAAGTCATTACCTCACGAGGAGCATCTGCCTCCACGTACTGCTGGTAGATCTGCTTGGCTCGGCTCGCCTGCTTGGAAGGGGAAGTCTTCTTGTAGTCTTCACAGGCGACCCAGAAGTCCATGTTCTCCTCGCTGAACTCTGACTTGAGAAAGCTGGTGAAGACCGTACGACCCACTGAGACGGACAGAAAAAATATGTTTGTCTTTAATATCCAGTGCACCTTATAGACCCATGGGTGCAGGTGTAGAAGTTTTGTAATACATTCTGTGTAAAATCTGGCAATTTGGGTACCAGACTTGTTTTGAATCAGTTACACCAGTCCAACCAAAAGCTAGCTTGGCCCAGTCTGAAAGACATGCGTGTTTTTCAATACCAACCCAATTTTGCATTGAGTGCCAGCAAACAGTCACCAATTAAATAGATATTTGTCGACACTTTTTTTTTTTAAACATTAAATTTATTCAAACTCTTTATGCTTCAATTTTAGGTCATTTCCATTGAAAATGGTCAATTTTAAATTGTAAAAACAGTGTTCTTTTGGTGGAGAATGCCTCATTTTGTTGCCAGGAACACGGCTGGGAAAATGTCCCAATAGCCAAAATCGGTGGTCTCTTGCCTGGCAGCCGTCTCGTACAAACTTAACGTATCCGTGGTTTGTAGAAACGTACAAATCCAACATTTTATTTTGCTCCAAAATCCTATATGTCTGAGAGGACAGATGGAGGACCGCGCTGAGGCCACGATGAGATAAACAAAAGACTGATCGACCAATGAAAGCTGACGGACGATGTCGGAGAGGAAGAAGGAGGATGCCTATGTTTGAGGGTCAGCGGATGAGGTCACGGAACACAGCCGGTCAGAACTCAGCTGGTTCCCTCAAGGCCATTGATCCCCTTTGGGTCCATGCACTCACACAGTGTAATTCTCGGAGGGCTTGTGTGCACACACACAGACACATACACACTCCACATTGGCCAGCGAGCCCTGAGGGGCCGCTGAGGAGTGCCTCGAGACACGTAGCTCTAGCGCAGAGCATGAGAACGCCTCAGAGACTTTCCTTTGACATCATGAACACAGAATTAAAGTGTCAGAGGATCAGATCAGGGTGATGCAAGTAAACTGCACTGTCAAGTCAACACATCTTCTGCACTACACCTGCTATCTCTAATTTTGTGACAAAGAATAAAGAATTGAGAAACATTCATGAGTTTGCCAAAACTTTACTGGCAATAATTAGCGAGGAATGTGAAGGTCAGGGCCTCGTCCGCTAATATTCCCATGATCACAGCAGCATTATGTCACAGGAGACTAGTGATGTTTAGTTTTAAAGGTTATTTTCATAAACCCTGAGAGAGATCCTGCCGGAAAACTAATGAGTAAGAGCATCCGCCTGACCGCTGGTGTAAGGCTTATTAGTGTCAGACAAAGTTCTTTGGATCCGAACATTAAATTGCTCGCCTCGTTCCGGTTGAGGTTGAACTTTTTTTTTTTTATGTGTGAAACAGAAATGTTACACTTACTTTCACTGTTCATCATGTGGCTGAAGGATTCCTTCCATTTCTCCATCTCAGCTGCAGTAGGCACCCTGAAACACACGCGCAGACATGGTTTTAAATGAGGTTACAGAGGCTCATCAATGGGACTGAGAACCTTCATCAGCATAATCATTGAGGTTTACTAAAGTCATTATTGGAGCAGTATGTCCTAAACTGCTGGCTTCCTGTCGTCCAACTCAAACAAATAAAAGCTTTGAAGGTTTCCATGCAATAAAACCTAGAGGGACTTATCACTAATCATCACTGATCAATTACCGTCGCAAATCTCTTCTTGCCAGCATTCAGTAGCTGGCATCTACCCACCAAAACCTACGGTACAGTCATGCTCCTTTAACAATTTCCCCACCTCAGAAACAACAGCAAAAATAATTGGTAGCCGTAAGGATAAGAAAAGACCAATCCATATTCATCTTAATCACTCGTCTTTGTGTTGTGAATGGAACGAGATATTGTTGTTGAGCAATTATCGCAGGAACAATGAATGATTATCGATTTTCTGTAACTGTGTCTGAATGGGCTGCGTGTTCCTGAAAGGGAAAGGTCAGGGTGAGCGGAGTCATTGCTCACCTGCTCATAAAGAGCACTAATTGCCTTTTCTGAGGGAACACAGCCTCAGGGCAGGTCATAAAGGCCAGAATAAGACCTATGATAAGACACAATGTGTTCCTCTGCCATTGTGATTCATTTTCAAAGTGTAATACTGTAACAGAAACAGTCATCACAGTGTATGTCAGTGTAATATCAACCGTGAGGGCTTTAGACATTTTTCTCCATGGCAACATGAACAAACACATGATGGGAGAAAAGTCAAGCAGGAAGTATTGTATGCATTTCAATGAAATAAAATGGTTCTTTAACCAAATAAGTCAAGCACGCTCATGCACGTCAACTCATTCATCACCAGCATCATTCAGTGACACTTTACAATAACCATCATTGATAAATGGTAAGCTAATAGTATTTAATGACATGTTAATTAGTAGTTATTTGACTGTAAACAAACAACACAGTGCTTTTTAAACCATTAAGTAAGCGATTGTAAAGGTTTAAAAACACCAGTGGCCATCCAAATGTTAACAGGTGAACTGCACAGTATGTATTAATCATTTAGAAAAAATTACAGCAAAAGTTGTAATTGCTAGCTTAGGAAGAATACCACAGTAAAACAACTACTGACTAAAGTTTATCTATAGATTACTTTCTTTTAATGGTGGATGTGAAGTGTTGCCCATCACTCTCACCATCAAATGTATCTTCAGGAAATAAGTCATGTGTTTTGGACTCGATGTGTGTAAAAGGTGGTTTGGTCAATAAAAATTGCCCTCAAACTGAAAATATTTAAGTCCCTGCCCACAATCATTAAAGATTGCTACTGATTAAACAGATCACATTCCCCAAGTATTCCCATATGCAGAGCTTGTCCGGATGGGAATGCAATTACTGAATCCTTCTAATGCAACAGAACTTTCCTTAAGAAACATGAACAGAGAATGAGTTTATTTCATCACAATCCATCAATAAAATCTTTTTTAGAGCTCCTGGAGATGAAGCGTAAACATAAACATGTCTTTGAAAGCATCAACAAAGTGAACGAACACAGATTTTTGTTCCTCTCACCTCTTTGCAGCAGCAGCGGCGGCAGCAGTCGTGTTCACTTTCGTCTGCTTCTGATCTGCTGCTTGGGATTCAGGCTTCTGGAGCAAGAAGCTTATTTTGTGCTTGATGTCTTTGGCGCTGTGGAGGACAGTGAGCGGGATGCATTTCAGTTTGTTTACAGTGGTAATATCCACACTCAGACTTGCCTTGTAAGAGGACTGTTTTATGTAAACAAGAGGTAGAAAACTGGTTTTAATTTGTAAAAATAAAAAAGATAAATCTCTGAAGCATTCACAGTTTCAGGTATTTCAAGGCTACATTTGCTGTCATCTTATCAGGTATACATACAAACAAGTTCATGCACTTCACTTACCTTTTCAAGCATGTTGCAGGAAGTGTTGCAAGTCCCTTACACATGGTGGAGCGTTAACGATTCCAAAGTCAGTGCTGTTGTTGCAAATGACGACAGTGAGGTAACACTGTGGGAGTTCCTATAGCAGTGTTCTCCAGTATGAGACAGAAGGCTGCTGCTGTCTCCACCCCCAGCAGTGGTTTTATAGCTCCAGAGCGCACGATGACAGAACACTGACCAATCCCAATGGCCAGGGAGAGAAAAACAGAGAGAGGGGGGCAGGCAGGGAGGGAGAGAGAGAGGGAGGAAATTGGGGAGGAAATTTACAGCAGTTGTACGCAAAACAAAAAGGTGTTTTCATTTGTGTGTGTGTGTGTGTGCTTGTGCGTGTGTGTGTGTGTGTGTGCGAGGAAAAACACTTAAACAAACTCAGCGAAAAGTTGCGATAGTTTACAGGACAGCATATTAGATTGGCGCCCCTCACTAAAAGCCTCTTTGTGTTCCGATGTTATACAACATGCTTTTCGAATTGTTCAATCAGGGTTTACGTTAACCGGCATATGGTGGCTTTTTGCTATATTGTGCCAAATTAAAATAACAACAGCCAAAATGTCTGGTTGGAAATATGCCAAAAAGATAACTTCATTAACAAATGTTAAATGATCTAATATTGTGTGACCTCGAATATGTTGGCGCAACAACTTAAATATCAGATATTTCGCAAAAATGAGGTTTTGCCTACATTTTGAAAGATTCTCTAATGCTGTTTTTCCACTAGCACTTTCGGCCACACCGAGTCAAACCAAGCTGCACTGATCACCAGTTTTACTGAATCCCTTTAGTTTCTCTCATCCTGTTTGTAATTTCAAACGTCTGCTGTGTTTGACTGTTTCATCGTGTTCACTTCCAGCTGTTTCATATTCAGTTACTGCTGCTGAAGACACATTCCCTGTGATGCTGCTTCATAATAAAAGCCTTTAAATGACGGGGGCTTGTATTCTGAAGAAGTTCTAATAACTGAATTGTGTTTGTAACTGAATTAGTGGAGCCACTTTGTTAGCGGTGATTGGAAAATAAATGCCAATTAAACTGCATATCTTTTTTCTGAGGTTTAATACTTTCCAGGGCTTGTCTCACCACCTGTCATACATGTACTTTACTGTTTTGAACTGTGATGTCATCAAGTGTTTTGATGATGGTGTGGAGGTGGTGGCAGGGGGACTGTTTTCGGTTCAAATGTTGCTCCGGGGTATACGATGTTTTTGGTTCAAAAAGTGTGATTGTTTAGGGTCCTGTAGGGTTGCCGGTGGCAGCAGAGACATGAGATGAAGGTGGGGAAGGTTTCATCACTGAAATTTGTGACTGTCAACAGAACACACGTCATGTGTTTCCTCCATATTGCCTACTTTTTGGAGTGCAACACTTTATGTACTCAAAACCTGCACAGGAATAGTTTGCAGCATGGACATGGGACACAGCTCATACTGCATACTGTGGTGAAACATGTTCAAGCTGTGAGGGAGTATTTAGTGTTTCTGCATGTTCTATAGATGTAAAGAGTGAAGAAATGTCAGACACGAAACACCATAGATGAAAACAGCATTAAAATGAATAGAATGTAGGGCTTCAGCTTCAAAACAACTGACCTTTTACACGGTGTCTGCTGCTGAGCAACAGTTATAGGCGCCACAGATCCACAGAGATCAGCTGTCTAGAAGCCTGAACAGTCCTCTGGCAGAATCTCCTCCTACCGTGTGATTAAGACCTTTTTTCTGACCTCAGTGTGTTTAAACAGGATTGCCGTCCATCCGTGAATGCAGAGACCAGCTCAAAAAACACAGCAAGGTCTGTTCAGGCATTTGTCAAAGTGTTTTTTGAATATATAAAAAGAAAGAATTATCATAACAACCATATTTTTTATATTGACACCATTCGTGACCTAAAAAACAGCCAGTTGGATGACAGGGAATTAACACAGAGGTGTCTGTGTTTATGAGTCAGACTCTTATTACAAAAAGATGTAAAATTAGTAGTCAACTTGTTGTTGGTATTGGGGAAATTTCGGCTGCACTCTGTCTTCTATTCTTGGGAACTGTGAAGCAATGAAAACAATGACCCTGACAGCTTAGACCTGCTCATTCATCTCGACCTGAGAGGACGAACTGGTTCCACATCTGCAGCCTCACTCTGAGGTGATAAATAAATAAGATCGAGTTGCAGACAAGCAGATGTAAGTTCAAAGTCTAGAGGATTACCATCTAAAAAATGCATGCATGAAAACAAACACGAGGTCCCTCTTTAATTCTCCCTATTTTACACATGACCTCATATCTAAATCTGTAGCCTAGGCCAGTCTTTCCTTTTATCTGTTGCCGAAAATCAGCTTGGATTCTTCTCTTTGAGTGATTTAAGAGCAGCTGAAGCAGAAACATACCTTGCTGATTTGTAGCTTACATGTGTTGGCATTTAAAGCATGGAGGGCTGCCAAAGGCTCCTTTTTTAAAAGACGAATTAATGCAAACAGTGTTGCCAGTTTTCAAAAGATTACTACAATCAGAGAGGAGGTCGTAATGGTTGTTTGTGCTTTTGGCGAATGGATTTCTAAATGTGCTGGCTCCCTATAATCTACTGACGAGCGTTTTTACGCAGTTAACAATTCTCTTTCATCAAACCAGAAAAACGCTGCATATGAAGGAGAACAAAGATCATCCTCAATTCCAACAAATAACAGTCGTAGGAAAATGTAATGCATTTTGAAAAAACACCTTTTTGGGGAAACATGGTGCTTTGACTGCAGTCAAGGTTTAGTCATTATCAATGCCGATGGAAAGTCAGAAGAAGTTTCGAATGTAAAAAAACAGGAACATATCAACATAAAATGACGTCCCCGAGATCCCAAACCGTTTTGTGAACGCTAATAAATATTGTTTTTCCAGCTGACACGCATGCTGTGGAAGATGAAGTTTGATTTTAACAGTGCAATAGCTCCATTTGGTATCCGTCAACAAGAGTTCAATTATGAATTTTGACTCGCCATCTCCTGTAACTAACTGATGCTCATCCAGTCAGCAAGATATGATTAAAGCACCAGAGGCCAAGCGCACACAGCTGCAAGGTGATGATTAGTCTGTGTGTTCCTCGTGCACACACACACCTGGGAAGCCAACTCTTATCTCTCAACAGGCTTTTTTTTCAACCCCAACCGCATCTCATCAGGTGCTTCAATGGCTATATCGAGGCATCAGCCAAGACCTGTTGATGGACAAGAGTACAGAGAAGCTGTACAGAGGTGAGATTCTAGTCTAATTATGAAGATGAAAGACAAGTTACAGGAGCGAAATTACAGCAGCATATTTTACCTTTGAACAGTTATGGTGTGATATTGACAATGTATTTAGAGAGAATTATGTGTGCTTCTCAGATAAGGTTTTCTGAAAACAAGAAAGCTACTTCTCTAAAACTGAAGACTGCCATGTTCGTTAATTGCCACAATATTAATGTACTGAAGCAAACTCGGCAATACATTTCCCCTAAAGTATATCTAAGCGACGCAAATGGTCAGTGTTTGTTCTGAAAGTTCACACTCAATCCAGCAACAGGGTGGCAGTTCTCAGAAATGTAATCTTACAGCATGACACTCCTTCAGGTGAAAAGCGCCACACACTGGCCCTCAAAACAAACCCCTAGAATAAAGCGGAGGAAATGTTTACAATGGATTTTTCTGCAAACCACAGAAAGGCTGAAACTCAATTTCTTTATTTTGCAACTTTATATTTAGTTATGTGAAGTCTTTTGCTGTTCGAGTGCTGTGTTTATGGTCTGTTACAATTTTAGGGGAAAACACGGGGAGGACCCAAATGCAGACCCACCGGGGCAGGAATAGGGGAACTAAAGGGGGGCTTTAATAAAACAAAGCTGAATGATACAGGAAAGCAAGGCAAACCAAAATCGAGTCACGATGGACAAAGGCAGCTGACGGCTAGCCTCCTGTCTAAAGCTGAAGCAAAGTAGAAGTCAAGAGGAACAGAAACATACTCAAGTGAGACATGTGGAGACATTAGAGATGACCAAACAGGGGAAGACAGAATGAACTGACCTCATTTAATCTGATACATCATATAAATGTTGATACAATAAGTACGAAAGAACAGATTTCATGTATCTGGTGTTTGCAGAGACATTCACCGGCAACTGGGCTGGTGTCTTTTAATCTGCCACCCTTATCCCTGTGTCATGGCTAAGGCTGCTAAACCACTTGGTTCAGGTTGGGCAGAGACTGTCTCAAGGAAACGCTCTCAAGTCTGTCACACTCCCACTTTGTCTTTTGGCCCAGTGTTTGTATAAAGGTGCAGTGTTAATTGTTAAAAGAAACCAATATACACTTAAGGCAGGAGACAAAATGCAGTCTGTTAGTCATAACCGTACACCCATAAGACATCCTCATCAGTCACTATCTGCGCAAACACAAGAGATCAGTTGATGGGAAAAATGTAAGTAATTCTAACGTCTGCTGATGCAATACTGTAACAATGAGGTTATGCACACATTTCCCCCACTCCAATAGTAACCCTTATTTGTTTTCGCGAATGACATGACAGTAGTGGGCCTTGTCCGTGATAACGACACGGCCTACAGAGAAGAGGTGAAACATCTGGTGGACTGGTGCAAAAACAAACAACCTGGCCTGAACGGTGATTAAAAAAAGGAGAGGAGATCATCGTCAACTTTAGGAGGAGCCAGCCCATCCACACACCACTCCTCATCAATGACACAGCAGTGGAGAGAGTCAGCAGCACCAAGTGCCTGGGGGTGCAGATTACAGACACTCTGACCCACACCATAGCTCTGGTAAAGAGAGCTCAGCAGTGCATGCACTTTCTGAGTCAGATGAAGAGAGCACACCTCCCCCCTCCAATTCTCACCACCTTTTACAGAGGCACTTCGGTCCTAACAAGAGTTATTACAGGATGCAGGCATGTAGGAAGGCAAACTCCAAGTTAACTGGGTAAACTTCTGCACAAAATGGACCAATCACGGCTGTTTGAAGTGAACAATCGGAGCCGGCTCCTGTCTGGGAGCCGGAGACAAGCAAGCGAACCTGCTGCTAATGAAGGTGCCAGTTTGTTTCCTGCAAGCTGCAATTTAAGCAACAAAAAAATTTGAGGAGCCACTTGGGAGCCGAAAGAGCCGGCTCTTTTTAGTGAGCCGAGCCATAAGAACCGGCCCTCTTAAAAGACTAAGAATTCCCATCACTACTTAAGTGACTTAACCTGCATTCTATTTGCCAGCAGGGGGCGACTGGTTTCAAAAATACGTCAGACTGTATCTAAGCTTATGGGAAAATGACCTGCCTTTTTGACTGGATTTATTACCCCAGTAAACAGTTTCCTAATGAGAGTATGATCTCAATCACTTGTTTAAAATCGTTTTCCATTCAGCATGATGTTCATTTAGTAAATTCCCATGGTCCCATGTACATGAAATTGGATGATAAAGCTCTTACCATTATGGTTAAACACAGTGAGGACCCAAATGCAGACACACAAGGGGGAAGTCATAGAGGAACTAAAGGTGAGTTTTAATAAAACAAAGCTGAATGATACAAGAAAACAAGGAAAAACAAAAACGAGTCACAGTGGACAAGAAGACAAAGCAGCAACTAAAGAGCAAAAACAAAGTGCAACAAAAGCAAAGTACAAATCAGTGAGATACAGGAGGAACAAAAACCAGAAACATACCTAGGCGAGACATGAGGAGACAATAGAGATGGCCAGACGGGGACATGAGGGAGACAAAGACTATATACAGACACACTGATCAGGGGATGAGGAACTGGTGGAGTGAGGAGGAAAAAGGAGAAGTGAGGGAAGGAACGGAAAAACACTGGAAGGAGGGAAAAATAAACAGGAGGAACTGAAAGGGTACAATTTCAAAATAAAACAGGAAACACAAGAAAAACAAACGCAATCGTGACAAAAGCATTAGAATGCTTTAGGGTGTGGCTACCTTGTGACTGAAAGCCCAAGATGGCGATACACCTGCGCTTCACCATTCGTACGTGTTAAACCACTGGATATTTTTTAAGAGATGTCAGGACAATTTCCAGGTGTGGAATATTCTAAGCCAAAACAGGATCTTTTCCCAACCGTTATCATGTGTATTTCTAGCCTAAACCTAACCAGACCATAAGTACAGCATTTCAGCAACAAATTGAGCTTAAAAATATGCAAAGTTGCAACAAAAAGAAATGCAAAGTTTGGATATGTCCTCGGTTTTGGAAGAAAGGTACATTGCCAACATTTATTCTGGCAATTGGGTTGCGCGGACAGTGTACGGATAAGTGGATAAGTGTACGGACAAGTAACAGGTGTCTCCGTCTTGTTAAATTATCCTGCTCATGCCTCTCCTTATTCCCACTGATCTCGCGGCTCCTGTGCTGAGGAGCGACAGCAGCCCTGCACAAGCCTTCAACTGCATTGCAATGAGTTAGGCAGAGGACGGTTCGCGAAGGTCAATTGCATATCTCATTTGATCAAGAGCTGCATCTGTCATCATGAGAGACACTCAACGTGAAGAGTAAATCTGCCAGGCAGGATGTGGAAATCGAAGGGGGGCAGCTAGAGGTCTCAGTCTCACATCATTGTTCCATTCTGATTTGATCTGTTTAATCTGCTGGCAGAGTATTCAAGTACGGGTCTGCGTTAACAGTTTTCATAGCGACATTCAAAATGTAATGGTTATTAGTAAAATAATTATGAAATGACACTCCATATAAACAGTGTATGGAGAAGACCAGACCTCATCTGACTTACAGTCAGTAATAATGACGGCGAGATCTGCTAACTTCAGCTGTCCTCCCGTTTATGACTCGGAAGGTAGGTACAGCAGTTTGTCAACTCCTTTCTGCCTCAGGATGACAACTTTACAATGAGAACATGGTCAATGCACCCACACCTTTACACCTCTTTTGGATGAGAAACTGAAAGGGTAAAGTGTGAGGGAGAGAAAAAGATGGGAATGGACAGAAGAAGCTGGTGATCAATTACAGGTCCTCAATGGGAGGTTTGATCAGTACTGGACAAGAGATTTAATCAGAACAGTGAAGAAACTCCCTTTGTCATGTTACACAAGTTGTAACTGTTCTTCTCTGGTGTCTCCTTTTCTGTGTCTTCTGTCAAGTCAGAGGTGGTTAAACAGACATCCTGTACAGGTTTTTAAATCTTACTTCCTTTATTTAGTAGCTTAATTATCCACCTGTTATGCCCATCAAATTGTTACCTGCAAATTTCAACCTTGTCTGGCATCTACTTCATAGGCTCTCCTCTTCTTTTTGTTTGGCAGCATCAAATATAGAAGCATCATTAAAAGGTTCCATTGTGCTGCAATTGAAGGTAGAAAGTCTCCTCATAAGGGTAGGAGCAGAACAAGAGAAAAAAAACAGTTGTTTTATGAAAATGTCACAGCTGGTAACTGTGAGGAGGTTTGTCTGGCATGACACTTAAAACAGACTGCCTCCAATAATAAATAGTTGCTCAGGGATTACTGTAAAAGACAGCTTTCATCATGCGCCCACAGCCGTGACAATTAGCATGTCGAACCCAAACAAAGAAGCAGACCGTTCCAGCTTCAGCTAAATGAATCGTAGCAGAAAGCTCAAGCTGCTGGTGCAGAGGCAAAGAGGCGCTTACTGTTGTGATTGTTCACAGGCCTCATCAGTAAGTCGGTCATGACGGGTCATAATGAGCTGTGATGAGGCTACGTGAGGAGCACCATGCTGGTAGCGATACCTATCAGAAGCGCTGTTGTTGGGTGATAGGGTTCACAGCTTTGATCAAACATGTGGACAGTGTCACGATGGACGAGTCACTCAGTCTTGTGTAGTTGTGTGCTTGGCGCTGTGTGTGTGAGTTTGTTGTGGGGTTGCCTGCATGTAGTGTGCAAGAGCATTTTTTGTGTATTTGTACTGCTGTGGAGGAAGTGTTCTGTATCACTGTCGGGAAGTCACGAACACCTGGCTTGATGACAGCCACTCTGACCTCATGACAAAGCAGCTAGTGTGCACAGGACCACACTGTTCCTTTTTTGGCTTGAATGTCAGCCTCAGTGAGGCTAAGATGCTGTGTAGAGCAGTTGGAGTTAAAAAAACAAAAAAAACATCGACTGTATAAAATATGGACTTGAGCTTCTGGGTCTGAAAAGTGAAGCCAATTTAGAAGTGACTAAAAGGTCCCGTATTATACTGTTTTTCATCAATTTCACACGGCTGTCAGAGGTCCAACAAAACTGTATTTGAAATGCATTGCCCCAAACCATCCCTGGACCTGAATTTCCGCTGTCTAAAAGTCGCTCTGCTGAGCTCTAGTGGGAGCAGGCTGTTTCTGTGCCTGTACCTTTAAATGCTAATGAGATCCGTCTGTCAACGTCTGCCTTGCCTGCTACACGCCCCTCTCAGGGAGACGGTGCCGCTTGCGCTAGCAGTAGCATGCGCTAATGTTTACGGTGGATGTATCGCTACGGCTCGCCAAAATGCTGTCGTTCAACCATACCAGTTTGACCCAGAATCAGACCCAGAAGGAGAGGCTCCTGAAAAAATACAGACTCTGCGGCTGCAGCAGGACGTTTCAGAATGGTTAGTGTGTCTGAATAATGTTAGTTTGTTCTATGTGCTGTTACACTTACTGCCATGTAGCTAATGGCTAACAGCTAGCGAAAGCTGTGTTTGTCTCCAACACAGTCTCTAACCTCTTCGACACTGTTCACATCGTCTCTGTCTTCAGTCTGCACGTTTCCAGACTTTTTACTGTGACAACCAAGCTTCATCGTAATATTATTACAGTTTTTATTGATGGCTTTGACCTGTTTAAACAAACTGGAATCCACTTGGTTTCATCATCACTGTCTCAGCAGAGCACGTGACACCTCTTGCGAATGTGTTAACCCTTTCTCATTGAACTGACACATTTTCCCACCCTTTTGCAGAACAGTTAACACGGATGTCATTCAAGCAGTCCAAACTCCATTGTTTTAGCTATGGTAACCAAACAGAAACCATCTGTTCCTAACTATTAGAAACTACCTACATCAGTATGAAATCACTAAAGCACCTGTTTGACACTCCTTAACACAAATCTTCAATGAGCAATCAGTCTGCAGGCCTTAAAAAGTGCAGCGGCTGTGTTGTTCTTTGCCAACATGGATTGAAGAGGTCTAAGGCAGATGAGAGTGAGAAATAGGTGCAGAGGAATGTCAAGGTTGGATGGCATGCAAGAAGATTTTTTCCCTTGGTTCATTGCAAGAGAGGATAATGAATGTGATGTGGATGAGGCCATGTGGCCCCATCGTCAAGACAGAAGAGACTGAGTATCAATAGTGGCTATTTCTTATACTCTACAGTAATAGATTGTTATACTTTACTGTAATATTTTATATCTTTAACTTCCTTTCTATGTTTTAAAACAGGTCAGTTGTTCAGGAAAATGTTTGCTGTGAAGCTGCAGAAATGTTTTGTGAACTATGAGACTACCAGCTTTTCTTATTTTCTTATACTCTAATAGATTTTATTTTGGTTTCCATGTATTTTGTGTAATATTTACAGTATTTCAGTTTTCAGCCACAGTTCGAAAAAAAGAATCAATGGAATCAAAAAATGCATCAAAGCATTTCTGATTCTGGATTCAATTCTTTGCAAGAAGGCAAATTTGACAACAAATGGCACTGGCATGAAAGCTTCAACAGTAATAGGCCACAATGACAAGCAATGGTTCACCGATTCGCACTGAGTGCTGTATTTTGTATTTTGTTGTCCACTGTGTAATGGTTGATTGGAAGAGCTCATACACTGGTTTGCAAGTTGTGTTATTTGAAGGCAAAATTAGCTTTTGTTGCATATTTTAAATGTTTTGGCACGGTTAGAGCCTTTTGCAAACAAAATGAGTCATTTTGATCATGAGTGCCACTTGTGTGTTAACTGTTTTGAAAATGTGGAGTTTGAGTTGACTGCTGCATCAAAGTAATCAATAAAAACTGTAACATTAAACTCGCTTCAAACGCCATTGTATAACGGACTGAAGCAGAGCTAACTTGTTAGCCAATTTCCAGCTGACTTCACCAGACTCGTAGGCAACTGTAAATACTATCAAATCGCTGCGACACTTACCTGTGGCTCAGGTGCAGTTGCTGGGTCCTGTATGGTTGGGACTGATCCTTTTACGAGGATCAGTGTCGAGGCAAAGCCAGCTTTGTACTGACCCTCGTTACTGAAGCAGTTCGATGTGAAGTGGTAGCACACACATACAAGCTAACACGAACCGCAGCCGGCACGTTGTTGTTAAAAATGAAACGCAACCACTGTCTCGGACAGAATATAGGCACCTATGTTGATTTTTACAACCAACAACAGAGCTATTTGTGTGTCTAGCTCTGAGCAACGACACTGCGAAACACTTGTATCTTACCGCTGGACACACCGAACTTCACCTCGGGGATGAACGCCCCCCTCTCGGATACCTCCTATCACTGCGCCGAGGAGGCCGGCCTATGAAAATGACTCCTTTCGTTATGTAACGACAGGAGCTGAATCTGAACAGCCTGTAGGGGCGCCATTTTACCAGTGGGTGGGCTGCAGAGACCATGCAGGACTCGCTTGTTTTCCTCATTCTGGGAGTTGGCAGGCTCAGGGAGGACCAGCTTATGTATGTAGAGACCAGAGAAAACGTGTTTTTCATAATATGGGACCTTTAAACATTTTTAACATTTTTTAGTTGCCAGCATGGTGCCACCCCCACTGTTTTTATAAAGAAGTGTGAATGTATAAGCTTATGAGAGAAATACGTTACTTGTCGCCGGATTTATCACCTCTGTAAACAGTTTAGTATTGAGTTTACTAGGGCTTGTCAATATATCGATATTATATCATCATCATGACATTAGCCATAGATGGTTTAAGATTCTGGATCGTGTATCATGATATGAGATAAGTCGGCTTTAAAGGCTGCATTATGGTACACTGATGTAATTTTCTGAACTGACCAAACTGTTCTACTTTTACTGATCTACCTGTGAAGTGTTTTTTTGATGATATTTCAGTATATATTGTGTATTTATGCTCTGAATTGCGAGTTCAAAGTCTTTTGTAAACTATGATCCTATTTAGAGTAAAAAAGATGATAAAGCATCATAGTTTTAGGACATCACTACCTGCTGGTTGATAAGTCGCTTCAACAGCATGTCGTTGGATCCTTAGTCACATCCAATCAGGATATTTCGTCCAAATATGGTCACTTCCACAAACCAAACGTTGATGTCACAGTGGATTTACACTTAGTTATAACAAGCTGGGTAACTGATAACAGATGACTGTCACCTTCTCATTACTGCAGAAAGAGGTACATAAAAATAAGTTGAACTTCCTTCCCTATTTGTTTCCCACGTAGACTTAACAACTTAAATGACTGCCATCCCCTCCTCTTCTTTCGACGAAAAACTTCTCAATATTGAAGGACAGTCAGCTGGACCTTGACCTTCCAATTACAGTTCAATGGTTCATAAAGTCATCACTGCTGTCTAATGTTATATACATCAACACACGCCATCTTTCTACAAATATCACTACATCTGTTGTTATGTCATATAAACACTGACTCCTACAATGGAAGCCAGATTGACCATGGGCCCCTCTAGAGACAAACTTTATAGTCTGCACACTGCCTCTAAGTGTTTTCGGGAGCCATGTCCTAGCCCCGGGCCACAGCAGGCCACAACAGCTACACTGGAAGATGGTCTGTGTAATAACGAACGTCAGAATGTCTAATGTGAAGGGAAGAAAAAGGGAAGCTCTGTGTATTGTGATAATGTCAGAGAGCATATGGTTTATTACACATCCAGCATGTTTTTAATATCAGAAGACAGCCTGCCAGACCTTGTATTTCTGCTTTAGTGCAATATGTTAGTGGTAAATATCACCAGGGTTCCTGAGAGCAAATAAATGGCTCATGGGGCACTGTGGCCCTGTTGATGGTGTCTGCAGCCTGACAGAAGTGTAGTATTAAACTAGCCCCAAACCCACTGGTACATGCGTGCACCTTATATATTTTGGAGCATAACAAGTCCTGTGTATGGGCAAATCTTGAAAATTCAAAAGAAAAAAAATCCACAATGGTGCAAAATATTATATCTGCTACGCTGCAAAAATATAAGTTTTAAATGAAAAAAATAAAAGAATATGGGCCGATCTAACTTTGACACATTGTAATGGTGCATTGTAATCAATCACTGTTGTCGTGGTTTTGGGTTTTAGTTTAGTCACTTCCTGTTTTATGTTGAACGTTCATTCTACTCTTGTCTTGTTTTGCGATACACTTCCTTTCTTTGCGTTTTTCTGGCTTTACCCTTCCTGTGTTATCCCTGTAATTCACTAGTTAATCAGTACTTGCGTATCGAGTCCATGGGTGTTCCCTCACATGTCAGGTTAATTGAATTTTCAACATCTTTTCGCTACTCGTGTTTCACCTGTTTTTTTTTATTATTTTGCTCTTAGATTCTTGATTTTAATTGCCTACCTTTTTGGATTAATTCCTTTCTAAGGCTGATTTCCTGTTTTGTTTGGAGTCTTTCATTTGGGTCCTTTTTTGCTGAACATAACAGTTACAGTGGCATTTCTTATTATCATTTTCATTCTGTAGTTTATTATTTACCTTTTGTTGTTTATGATGCTGGGAACAATGCTTCAGTACTTTCAAGGTTGTTTTTAAAAAAAAACAGGAACCTTGTTAAAGCTCAGACTAGAAATTGGCACTAGTATTTTGTGGAGCAGTTCATGGAACTGTGACTGTGGAAAAAGAAGGTTAATCAAAAGTGGATGACACATCAAGGCTAATCAGCAGTGAAAACAATCGCTAAGAACTTATACATTAACTTCATTTCTGCAAGCAAATGCGTTGATTATGCTGATTCCTTTTAAATGAACTAATTTCACTGCAAAATATTTCCCTTTAAATGCTACTGTGAGAAGACTTTTAGAGTAAAACTTTAAAGGTTCAATGTGCAGCTGTAGTGTCATTATACAATACAGGATTATTAATGCAGTGGTGGTCCTCTCCACACTATACAAACAGAAAATAAACACAAAGCAACATTAGAGGGAGCGACTGGCTGCGCCATCTACACAAGCTGCCACCTAGGACTATAGTTGGGTTGCACTTCTCATTTCAAGTGTACAATCCCATAAAAATCGATGGTTTATAATCATCAGTTGTTAGCAGAAGTAGTTAATTCAGTCCTTTCCTATGATTGTTAATGAACTGAACCATTTTTAAAAATCAATTTCAGCTGAAAACTTTTTTGTGCACATTGTAGTCCATCTGTTTGGGATTCCAGAAGCTGTCAAATGTGTTTACCTGTGTGTGCATGTGCATGTTTGTCAAAGTGTGTATTTGTGTGTACATGTGCCATCAGTCCATTCACTGCCAGTAAAATGGTCACACCAAGTTCTCCACTAGCCAGTCTCGAGGTGTGTAATTTGGGACATTAGGGTGTAGTCAGTGATGTGTGTCCTTTTGTGTGTCATAGAAAAAAGCAGTTTGAGGCCACTTTCCTCTACACTGTTGTTCAACCTCAACCCAATTATGTGAAAATCATTGAAGAAACCCAGATGATTCTCACAATAATGTTAACCTCTGTCAATATTCTGTGTTTCTACACTATTACATCAAGCTGTTTGAAACATCTATGTTTTGTTGTTACATAATAATTCAGTGTCATCATCACAGTAATACAATTTGAGGATGGAACAGCAAATTTCAATGGTTTGAGTCAATAAGTATTTTTGCCATCCAACATGACTGATTCAGGCACTCTTTGGATAGTCAGCAGCAACACATGCAGTTCTTTCCTTCCAAGGTTCATTAGAATCAGACTGGCGGTGTAGCAGTCACATCCTTTAAAGGTAATTCAATATAGAATCACATGACAGAAAACCTGCCGCTGCACTGCTTTTTATGGGTTGAAATTACTCATACAATAACAACGGAACAAATCAACTCTATAAGAAGTCTGCACTAAAAGATCATTCACTGAATGTAAACAAGCATTACTGATACAAAATGTTTAATAAAAGAAAGTCGTTTATGTCAGAGTTAACTGTTACCATGTTAAAGGTGAGTTTTTTCAATGTGATTCCACTACGGGGCAGAAAAACTCCACAACAAGCTGACGGATGCACAGCTGCAACATGTTATCATTTTAGTTGTTATGGCTAATGTGTTGGGAAGTAGTTGCATTCCTACAGCAGACAGAGCAGCATTAGCATTCATTTGGATTCCTACCTTTTGTTGTGATGGGTCCAATGTTCATTCTTCTAGCTCTGATTTAGTCTGCAGCTTCTCAGAAAAATGTCTGGCTCTTTGGCTGCAGCATGTTTGACTTAAACAACTGCATGCCACTTGATTGATGAGATTGGTGAGACTGAACTCTGCAGTCAAAGCAAACAATAAATGGAAAGTTTTCCATAGTTCTTGAAAGGTTCGCAATTCAAAGATAACATTGTTTTCTAATCCAGCTGTCACTATTTGTATGAGCTATCTGCTATCTTTTGAGTTTACAACCATACAGGTTGTGGATGAAAACAAAAAAACTCTATTTCTGCTTCTGAAATTTAGAAGTAAAAGTTTCAAGCATTGAATTTCTCAAGTACCAGTGCGTACGTGTTTGAGTACAGAACTTCAGTATTAGGTCTCCCACCTCTTGACACATACAGCCTTCAAATGGGACCTCTTCAGTGGAAATTTTACGAAAGCTTCTGGAAAGTTTAAGAGTTGTGATGCAGTTGGTCACATTTTCAGAAATGGCTGAGGCAATGGAAGTTTATTTTCCAGTGTATGGTAAGTTAACTTTCTTTGTTTTTCTTTGTAATAATAACTATCTCTGAGAAAATGTTAATAGTCCCAACGGGCTCATCTTTTTCCTATCATCATGTCTTTTTATTTCCTGCATTACTGTAAGTTACCCACTCGGTAGATTGGTTAACTGTAAACTGACACCGTAGCCTAGCAGTGGTGTTCTCACGACTTTACCACTTGAACAGCAATCATATCATGTACCCCAGTTCACAACCACAAGCTCACAATTTCCACTAGAGGGGAGCAACACTTGAGCGTGGCTACGCCCCAGTCAGTTATGTCACAGCAGGTGTTTTGCTACTGAGACTAAATACAAGACATCTGCATGACATTACTGATTGGTGAATTTACATTACCATACTAATTATACACCAAAACAATATAAAAAGAACAACATGTTATGTAACACCAATAAGAGATTTTGCGTGTGTGTGTGTGAGAGAGAGAGAGAGAGAGACATACTGCATAGAACATTCACTGAACTGTGTTGTATCTCCTTGAGGGACGACTGGCCCACCAGCACAGTGAACACTTGATCCCAGTGGGTCAGCACAAAGATGGGGAAACAACAGCGGCTGTAATCTAATGTGCAGCTCAGTTTATTCAAATAAACCCACCTAAACTGCATTTTATCAATATCTTTTTCCTTAAAATCATACATAAGAAATTAAAGCATGGGAAATACCAGGTGGGCAGGTGTCTATTCATATTGCTTTGGTTAATACTAGCTAGTGTTCCAAATCTAGCACAAGATTTATTAAAGCTATAATATGTAACATCTCTGTATTAAAATGCCCCAAAACAACTCGATATTTGGCATGTATTTGAAATCTGAAATCTTTAAAGTAACTGTGCGTTTAACTTGGTCTCTGTCTCTATAACTCTCTATAAGAATCATAGAGTGAGGAAGGAAGTTTACCCTTTGCACTTAAATCATAGCACTTATGCACTTAAGGTGTCCTTGATAAATAGCAGTTACTATGCTCAGACAAAGGCACGAAAATTGTTTCTATTTTTTTTAATTCTTACTTTATCGACGGTGATATGTTGTGGTTTATTTTTTGTGACAAATGTAGTTATTGTACCTGTATTGCTTTGGACAAAAGCTCGAGTCAGCATCTCTTGGGGTTGAAAAGTACAAGTTTAAAAATGTTTTTAAAAACTTGGGTGTGCAGTTAGAAAAAAGCGAGCTGACCAGATCTCTGTAGCTTGATCCTTGGCTGCTACTGGCATAGAATACTTAAATCTTGGGTGAACTTTCAGTGGCCATGTGAGACGGCTGTGGCTCAGGGTTAGAGCCAGCGCCTTCTTATCAGGAGGTCGTTGGTTCAATTCTGGTCCTGGTCTGCATGTCTTTGGGAAAGATACTGAACCCCAAACTGCTCCTGATGTGCTGGTCAGCACCTTGCATGGCAGCCATTGCCATGAATGTATGAATTACTGTAAGTCTTATTATTATTAGGTTAATGATGGTTAATACTAATTCAGTCAGTAGTGATGTCAGCCTAACAATGAATTAGACATTATTATTCTTTTTTAATATAACATTTGCTTAGGGAACAATGTGCTTCAACAACATATTTTTTGTAATGGGGAGGAGGGGGTAGAGGATTGATCCGTACACTAAAAGCCTTTTCACACCAAGTACTGATTTTAGTCCAAAACATTCACACAGAAAAGCATCAAAACTGATTTCATGGCCATGCAGCTGCAGAACATTCATGTGGGGGAAGAAATATTCTGATGGATCTTGATGTCAGTGGTTTACCAGCTGAACACCGCAAGGACTACCTCCCCAACCTAGTCAAGGACAATAACATATATGACTTGAGATCACCAAGCAGCTGGAATATAATGATGCTAATTGATTGAAACTGATGTTCATTTGCCTTTGTTGTCAACAGTTTATTTCATCATTTACAGGATTTTTTAAGCAGGAGTTCAAGCAGTTATTGCACCGGAACAAAGTGGGCAGATAAAAAAATGAAGACACACAAAAGTTCTTCCAAGTCTGAGAAACACTGTGATCCTTCTTACATACTCCCCCACAGTGAGACCTGAGAGACGGATGAGATGGACTGTTTCTCAGTCATGACCCTCAGGCAACACTTGTTTATCATCTCCCCCTTAATTTTATTCCTCTTCTCCTTTGCTGGTCACTGCTCTCTGATATGAATCACTGCTGATAAATCAACTGTTTGGTGACGTCAGAGATCTGTCTCTGTTCTGCTGAGGATGCTCTGAATATGTGAGGTGATGACCTTACATGTCGTCAGTAATGCGAATGCAACAGAATCATATTTGATGACGACTGAGTCCGTTTCTCTGTGTGCACGTGTGCATGCTCTTCATATAATGTGTCCAGCATGGAACTTTCAGGTTGTACCGCTGTGGTATTATATGTACATGTAATCTTTTTCTCTGAATAAATATTTTATTTTGATAATCATTTCAATGTATTCATTGTAAACCAATTAGGGCCACCGCAGCTTCCACTGCAGCATCGCCTCACACATGTAAAAAAAACTAAAACAAAAGAGAGCCGTGTGTGTGTTAAAGCAAGCGTCAGCTGTTGGTCTATTGTTAAACTATATTGTAGCACCACCTTGTGTCTGGTCCAAGACAGTGGACCCTCAAAGTTAGTCCCTGAGAACTGACACAGAATTTCCAGGAAAAGGACATAGTCACAGGTATTCATGAACAGAATCTAAATCCTTCCCCTGATGATGTGCATACAAGTTGAGCAATATGTTTTACTTTTTTCAACGCCAAAAGTTTCTTCTTTCTTTTTGTCTTTATCTGGTAAACATAATGGAGGTATTAAAGCAACTAACTAAGTGCTCTATGCCCTTGTATAACCTGTATTTTACCAGGACATGTAACATCAGAGGACAACTTGGTCATCCCTCTGCTCTGGCTGGTCGCCAAAGAAAGAAAGCTCTTTGGTTCTAATTTTTAAAAAAAACTCTAACCCTAACCCTGGGACTGAAGAGGAAAGGTGACATTGTTACCTAAATAAAAACTTGAGGTCACTTGAGGTTGAGCTCATCAGTCTCACCTCATGGTTAGAATTTAATCATCCTAACATTCATATGTACATGTAAGAGTATTTTATACGTTCATTGCATTGTGGAGATATAAAGTGGCATTTAGGTTCATAAAACAAATGCTTTTGTTGGTTTCCCAGTGTTCTGCAGAGCTCAACACAAACTCAGCAGTCACTCTGGAAGGCGTCCCAGAGGAAACGAAAATTGGAAAAGAGATCTCAGTAGTGTCTCATTCATTTTTCCTAGACAACTATGAGATCTATGTGAGACCAAAGTGAGGCTGTGGCTGATTTCTCCTGTTTCTCAATTGTTTCTCCTGAGAAACAGGTGCAGAAAATCTCAACTTGGGCTCCCTGTAAATTTCAAAGGAGATCTCATCAAGCTCTCAATGAAGTTTCAGAATGTCTCCCCAGTGCTGGAAAGGAGCAAGGTTTAAGCGGTAAAGTCTCAAGTCTCACCTATTGCTCCTAAGGAATTTTAGGAGAAACAAATGAGAAATGTTTGAGACCAAAAAAGACGACAACGAGACTGAAATGAGAACTGTCATTGAGCTCCTTTACGGCTCCATAGCCATAAAGGAGCAAGCTTTGAGCAGTAAAACTTTCCTCTGGGGTGTTTCTGTGTTCCATGTACTCCATATTCTGTCAATTTACAAGTGGCAACAAGTACATTTATAAAAATATAATATGATATATATTTTATTTTTAGAATGATACTTTCAATCCGAGACAGCTAAGAAACTCAGTGTGTGAGAACAGATTTCTTTGGAGTCTGCAGAACATTTCACTAGAAAGCCACATTGTTTCTTAAGAATTTGTTTGAACTCAAACCTGATGTAACACGCTGAAAAGAGGAAAGTGAATAAACACTTTGCATGATTTATTAAACCACAACTGAGTCAGAATTTTCTCTCTGCCAATCATTTATGACTTGAATATACTGCTTTTCAGGCATATCAGGTGGACTTTAAAGGCATACTATGTAGGATTTATCCATTGCTGTTATTAAAAATACAATTCAAAGGTGGAGCTGGAGGAAGTGTCCGGGGAGAGGGAAGTCTGGATGTCCCTGCTTAGACAGCTGCCCCTGCAACCTGGCCCCAGATAAGCGAAAGAAAATGGATGGATGGATGGGCAATTCAAAGGTGAAAGATAGTTGATTGTTGAGCCTCATTCCCAGGCCGTCAAATACTCATGCTTTAGGTTGGCGAGAGAGACACACACACACAAAAAAAAGAAAGAAAATAAGAAAATACAGACTTTTTTCAAGATACTCTGCAGACCTTTTCCATTGGCTAAGTGGTCTAATGGAAGATGTCTAATGAAAAAAAGAACTAGATTTTTTTTTAAAGCATGTGCCATGCAGGGGGAGGGTAAACACCATGGCAACCCAAACATCGCTCTTAATAAGAACGTTTAACTCATCTATAAAGCATTAATGAATGATTTGTTTGAACTTTTAATAAAGGGTGCCTTATTAGAAAGTTGAAGCACGTTACCCAGGTCAAACTGCTCATTTGGCTGGGTGATACTGATAGAGTGATGGCGATGGAGACAAAGGCCAAAGGAAAACCATAAAAACAAAGCCAAAGCTAGATGCCATCCCCCACCCAACACAGAAAAACAAAGAGGTCTTCTCAGTGAACAACAGCTCGAGATGCTCACAGTATTTAGTGTTGCCTATACAAAATGGATACATTATGAATAGTTATCACATGACCAAAAAAGGGAAGAATGTATAAAAGTAAGTGCCACATTGACTGTGATCACACCTACTAATCACATGACCAATGATGCTTTGCGACCTTGCAAAATGGCATTGCCCAAAGGATGTGACCAGAAGTCATTATAAAGCAGATCAAACACTGTTGTGTGAAAAGGTCGACTTGACTGACAACCCAAAAACACCAGGTCAAGGCTTCTGCCACCATGATGCGTGCTCTGCAGAAGTTTCTGCTCTTTCATGCTCTGACATGTCTCGGACAGAATGGTAGGCTGCTCAATCTGACTGCTTTTCTCCTGCCTGCCAAGGTGATGTGAACTCATTTTAACGTCTCTTCATTTTCTTCTCATGTTTTCAGCACTTGAAATCATACACGGGCAAATCGCTCCACGGAACCAGATGCTGTATATGGCCTCAGTGCAGACCAGATACGGACACCACTGTGGAGGCTCCCTCATCAGCGACAACTTTGTCCTCATTGTTGCACACTCTAATAGTGAGTGAGTTAAGTTTCAGAATCAACAGAAAATTTTTTTTATGTTATGTTTTATGTTGTGAATTACATAAACTCAAAAGAAATGTAAAATCTGTTGCTTTGTTTTGTTGTTAGCAAAACATCCTGAGAAAATCTACTGACGACCTTTCAATTCTAACTTTTTCCAGGGGACTGGTGAGGGTTGTTTTGGGGACCCACAATCTCAGAAGCAGGGGGACAGTGAGAAACATTGTGCAGAGATGCAAACACCCTAATTATCAGCATCACACAACAGGAAGTGACATCATGCTCCTCAAAGTAAGCATATACTTTTTCAGCCCATTTGTCCCAGATGATGTCTCGTGTGTTACAGTCAAATTAGATGCATTTAAGATTTGCATGTTTATTTTTTCTTTGAGGGTAAATGTCAAAAGGGGCAAAAAAAACTATGCTGAGTATAACTGTCCTTGAAATTCTAACCAAGACACAGCACTATCAAAGCTGTTATATTGTAGTGTTAACTTTCAGACAGCAATGGTCTTGGATACCTGCCAATGTCATCTGTGCAGGTGGATATCAAACACTCAAAGGAGCCTGCTATGTAAGTTTTCTTTCAGTTTTGGAAAAGGTTATGAACACATTATATATTTTTTTGTATCAAAATATCAAGATATTTCCATTTTACAGGGTGATTCTGGTGGTCCTCTGGTGTGCAACGGGATGACTGCTGGTGTTGTATCTTACGGAGATCGCGGTTGTAGGGAACCACGTTTTCCAAATGTCTATACAGACGTGTCCAAGTTCTGTCCCTGGATCAACCAGATTATCAGGCATAATGGTTGTTAAATGCAACAACCTTACACAAAGCTTTGCTTTAGCAAACCTTCATTGTATTCAGGTGTAGTTATGTCTAAGTCGCTCTGTCAGTGTTTGCTCCTTGACGCAAAGCAAAATAAAAAAAAGTTTCAAATATGGTTTTCTCTTTTCTTCATCTGAAGTCACAAATGGCATTTTGATTGTTTTTCCACAAATTGTCTTTGGGTGATTAGATATAGCATGCAGTAGAGTTACTGTAACTGTCTTGTGTTGGACAATATTCATTAGTCATATTCATTCATTGTTACTTAGTCAGAGAAGCAGGTTAGTGATGAACACTCGTTAACAGAGACTTGATTACAAAAAGGCACATTATCAGAGAAGCAGTGTGTTGAAAAGATTAACAATTAATGAACATGTGAATTAACTAAACCAGAGAAGAGACAGAGCTATTTAAACCTTTCAACAATTATTATCACTAGTGCATTGCCCGTAGGAAATATGTGTTCCTATAGAAAAGTGGGAGGTTAAGAGGCGTTTTCATAGATGGCCAAATGAGGCTGTGTTTGAAGGTGGAACGTCAGGGATATTTAGGTTTGTTGTGAAATCTGATATTCCAGGGTATAATTGGCCGTTTTTGACTATTTTTGATTTTGCCATCATATTTCACCTTAAAAACTATTTACTTGGTGTCATTATTTTCAGCACAACCTCACGTGTGACTGTACAGTTATTTTTTTATTTTGACATACTGTATTTACACAATGGACCTAAAATCACAAAAAAAAACATAAAATCCGATTAGAAAAAGTTAGATTTTTTTACTGTGAAAACCACAAATATGTTTAACATACCATTTTTTATTACTTATAATGCAAATATAAATTGTTGTTTGCTAAATATGTGTGTAAATTTTAAATATTTACAAAGTTATATGTAACTATTTAGATTTAAATGCAGGCAATGCTCAGGTCTGCCTGAGCTCCTTCCAGCTGAATGAAGAGCTGCACTGCCTGCTCCACATTCAGCATCTCCTCATTGCTTTGACTCATTAAACAAAAAACCGACTCCACTACACACTAAACACACTACACCAAACACTACATAACACACTAACTATACACTCCAAACACGCTAAATGTCACAATTCTCTCAACTCTCAATATCGCTGTCTGTACACCAACCGTCGTCGCCTGTCACTCATCCGCCAACGTCCCTCCCACAACTTCCTGTTCCTCTACAACCAAACTTGCTGCTTGGACACTTTCGTGACAAAAGCCGGTTTTTACTGTTTCTTCTGCACCAGACACAAAGCAAACGTGATGGCAATGTTCGCGAAAAAGCGTGGCGGACATTATTTACCCTACCCTTTTGGACGTGCCGGTGTGTCCGGTCCGTCGACTCGGTAGGTGGGCCGTTTAGGTTGGCTGGCGGCTAGCTACACACGAACATCCACAGATTTCGATTCCATTTTGTTGTCCGCACGTCTCTGGATCTCCTCAGACCTGAACAGACTCAGTTCGGACTCGTTTAGCCTCATTAATCCACAACAGTCAGTTTAGATGCACAGAACAGAACAGCACCGAACTGCTGGCAAAATCCCGGTCCAGCTCACGCCGCTGCAGGTATCCACCTGTTTCCTCAGAAGCCTCTGGGGGCTGCCATGACAGATAACTACTTCCGCCCGCCAAGCTAGCCCTAAACAACTAGCGTTATGTCATAAAGGCTGAATTGTTTTTAAAATCAGCTCAGGTACAACATGTGTCGTTGTTGGTTGCCACAGCAATTCATGAAAATTGAAGTTTTTTCAGAAACGTCTCGTGTAGTACATCAGCAACTTAAACAAACATGTCCGTGCCCTGCGCCCCACACGTCATGCTGAGGAAGGGGGAAGGGAGGCTAGCGTGGCTCGCAGCTTTCAGACTGATATAAATATTTGTGTTTATAAATATATTCCACAGAAGAGCTGCTGCATGACTGCATGACTTCTCTAACCCGACAATGTCCGAGCAGCCGCCTGTCTCCACGACTTCTCTTTCCTTCAGCATTATCCACGTTGCATGTTTAACGTTAGCTTGACTGACGCTGTGGCTGGGCGCTAACGTTACTGCTGCCTTCACAAATATAAACTTGCTGTGTCTTTTAAACAGTACTTTCCCGATTGTGTTACTGTGCAGGTAGTTGTATGCTTCTGTGCTTTTGTAACTACGTAATTCTCCGCCGTCAACACCTTTAGAAAATATAAGATAGTTAACGATCGATGTAACATTAGCTAACGTTGAGCTAGTGCTTCATGTCATCTGCCCACTCCGTGAGAACTCGGTGAGGCACTGTGAGAACTGTCCTCACGACTTATTAAGACATCCGTACTGTGTATCCACCTCCGATTTTTATCCATTCTGTCGCTTTCTTTGTGTTAAAAGCCGTTTTTTAGAGCGAGCATGACAGCTACGTTAGCGTAAACACATAGGTCAGCCAGCTCAACCGGAAGAGCATAACCGACTACCGCTATGAACCATGGGTAAACTCACGAAGTCAGGAATAAGGTGGATAAATCCGCTTGATTCTTAAGGTATGTCGTGGGCTTGAGATCTGCAGTGATTGGCATTTTGGACCCTGGGACATTACTGTCAACCATTGGACTGGTTTTTAAATCTTGTTTTATTATCTCGTTTTATATTACATTTTACCCTGTTTTTGTCATTTATTGATTTTCTTTTTAAAATATAACTTGTTCCCGGCAAACTGGCGTCTGCTTGTTGTTTTGAGTCTAAGTCTCCCCAGTAGAGTTTATACATTTAAAGGATTTTAACTTTTAACCGCCCTCACGGGTGTGACACATTTATGAAATAATTTATTCACGGTATCATTGCAGTCCAAACAAATGCGCAGTCGCACACCCTTGAACCAAGCAGCAGCCATGTTGAAACTCTCAGGTCAGTCTGATCCTGATCCACAGAGATATTTGAGGCACACACACACACAGACAGACAGACAGACAGATTCCTTGCTTTTATAGAGAGATAACATCATTGTTTAAGTTTCAATATAGCTCAGTGTCTTCAATGTAACCTAAGCTCTCCAGAAGGAAGGTCCAGCTATAATGTTAAGCAGCTGTTAGCTCCAGAATATGATCTGGGTGAGAAGACCATTAAATAAAGAATAGTAAATAGTAATAGTAAGAAAACCAAATGTATCAGCGTATTTACACTAATTCAATGATTATTGACAATCAATTAAAAATGAAACAGTCCTCCTTGTGTACAATAAATCAACTACATCAGGACAAAGAACACCTTAGAACATGTTCATTTAGGCAAAAGAAAAACATTCCAAACGATGTCACCGATCCGTGAAAATTAACATACTGACTTTTGCTGTTGTCTGTCAGTTTCTGGTCTACAGTATCCTCTGGTCCAGTTAGTTTGTCGCACAATTCAAAGCAATGTTTGACGGAGCATTGTCAAGTTGATCCACACAGACGAGCCTTAGTGTTGCATCTGTGTTAAAGTCATGCAAACGAAGTTGAGTAATTACTTGATGCTTTACAGGACAAAATAATAACAGTACACACTGTCAAGGTAAGGCCAAGGAAACAACATGATATGCACAATCAAGATAAAAAAGATAAATAAAATAAAAAAACACTGTAAATAAATAAAAATAAAAATAAAAATAAAACAGGATGAAAGGGATAGAAAACCAGCCAACCAGAGATCCACTGCCTCTGCTACCACCCTAACGCACCTCAATATGCAGGAAGGTTCGCTTTGCACCTCTACCACACTCCACACACACATACAAATGCTGTATGCATTTTGTACAAGGAGTTATTGAGGTATTAGCTGTGGTAGGATATTTGTATCTATTTATTTTATCATTCTTATATTCTTGATATATTTAACTTCTAAACCTCTCGAATGATTGCCAACGGCTCTCAGACTTGAAGGCAAAGGGAGAATTTTATCTTACATTTTTTTTAACTGTGCATATGAAGATAAATGCTTTGACTTGACTTGCCCTGACTACCCTTCTTCCAAAATGTTTACCATTATCAAAAAAAAAGTGAATGACTATCAGTTCAACAGTAAATACTATTTTTGGGTGACACATACGGATCAACTGAAAACATCAAGCATGGCCAATTGAAAATATTAACATACTCAGTAATGATACCTCTGTTAGAGCACTTAGGATTAATCTACCTCATTAGTTTCATGACTGGTGAAAGGCGGTATGGCTCAAAGCTAATGCAGGAAACTGGTTCCTGTGGTTCATCTACTTTTTCACAGAATTCAGGAGGTCTGCTTTGAGTGGGCTTTTTCACCAAAACCCAACACAGCCACTGGTTCACAGTGTCAAAGTCTGACTTCCACAATAAAGAATCTGCACACATGCTCTTAACTTTTTAAATTATCAAGAGGCTGAAAGTGTCTTAAATACAGAAAGTAAAACAAGTGATTGGTGAAGGACATGAATAGTAAGAAATAAGGTAAGAAGAGGAAGAATTAATTAATGTGTTATACCTTAAATGTTATACTTATCATGTACTTATCGCATAATGTGTTTGCTTTAGTCAATAAACAAGATGTAGATGCAAAGATGACACAAGCTGCAAACCTTTGCATTTTCCACTGAACACAGGATGTGGTTTGAAGTCAAGATAGAATAGATGATAATCACAAATGCAAACGAAGCAAAACTCTGTATAAAAGGGTCGTCTTTGCACCACCAAGAGGACCAGCCAGTTGACTTGCTGCCATCATGCATGCCCTGCTCAAGCTTCTGCTCCTTCATGTTCTGACATGTCTCGGAAGAAATGGTAAGCTGACAGAATATTTTAATCAATTCCAATTAATTAGACATTTACCTAATTTTGATTTTAACTTATCTTTGCAGCCCTTGGAGCTAAAATCATACATGGGGTAAAAGTCCCGGAGAACGCGATGCCGTATATGGTCTCGTTGCAGAGCGCCACTGGTGCTCATGTCTGTGGAGGATTCCTCATCAGAGAAGATTTTGTGCTCACTGCTGCACACTGTGACTACGGGTGAGTTATCTTCTGGCAATCTTTGATGCATGTAATTAGAATTTTAATAAGATTTCAACACGCATAAACTCATTTTTTGTCTCAAAAGAAATGTATTATTAACCATTTCCTTTTGTTAGTGGCAAAATTTTAGAAAATATACTCATGAACTCTCAATGTTCCCTCATTCAGGCAACCTGAACGAGTAGTTCTTGGTACCCACGATCTGAAAAGGGTTGATGATGAAAAAATAAGATTAATTGAAAAGAAATACATACACGAAGATTATGAGCGTGTAGCCAAGGGGAAGGACATCATGCTCCTCAAAGTAAGTACGTCATATCTTTTTGTGGACAAGTTATATATTGTTTTTATCAGCTCCCTATTCCATTGATTGTTTGTAAAACTGAGGTCTGACGAATAAACTGTCTGATCGATAAACAGAAGTATGTTATGAAATCAGACTTTAGTTGGTTTAGGCAGTTTGCAAATTTGAATTTCTGATTTTGTGTGTTTCCAGCTGTCTAAGAAAGCTCCAATAAGCAACAGCGTACAAACAATTCGACTTCCCAGCTCACCGAGGAACCTAAGAGAAAATGAAAAGTGCCTCGTGGCTGGATGGGGTATGACTAAAACTCATGGTCAAGTTGTTGATGAGCTGAGAGAGGTGAATGTGTCTGTCATTAACCAGAAAGTCTGTGCGGAGAAATGGAGTCAAATTCATCTTCCTGAGAAAGTCGTCTGTGCCGGTGGATATAACACCAACTATGGATTCTGCCAGGTATGTCCTTTCAAACAAAAGGTCAACTGGTTTCCTGTACAGAAATGCTACAAAGCATATCAATGATGCATTTTCTCCTCACAGGGTGATTCTGGTGGTCCTTTGGTGTGCAACGGAGAGCCTGTAGGTATTGTGTCTTTCAACTGGTACAGCGACTGTGACTACAGCAGTGATACCCAAAACAAACCCAACGTCTACACAGATGTCTCAAAATACCTTCCCTGGATCAATAACATCCTCAGACTTGAATAAAAATCTTGCAGTACTGCTTCAGTATACATTATCTGTAATATGGAGGTTTTGTGGTGTAACAGATTGCTCTGTCTGTGTGACTGCAACTTAAAATAAAGGCTTATTTCAAATGCAATGTTTATTTTCTTCTGTTACAACTTAATCAGAAGACATAATTTGTGTTCAAAGGTGCGATATGTAAGATTGATAGTTTAAATCATGCAGAAATAACACAGTGTATCTAGATATAGCAGTGCTGACATTGTTTCAAAGATGTCTATGTACTGTTCTGCAGAGATATTTACTAAAGTTAGCATGCTAACTAGCTAGCCCCATGCCTGAAAACTGCTTCCTCCAAGTGGTCCAAAGCTCCTGTGCCCAGCCAGTTGCACGGCTAACTGAGCAAAGAAGCAGTACCCACAGACTGACCCACAGATGTGACGAAATTCTCACTCATTACCTTGCATCTTAAATTACATTACACCATTAAGTTAATACAATAACAATAATGAAAGTAATACAAAGATGATACAGTTAAACTTGCTTTTCAGTCCTCGTTTGCAATATCTCATTTAAACAGATTTATGTGGGACAGTGGAAAGATCCCCACAATGCCAGATCTAATATTGTTTTAGGTGCACACGACCATCCATGCAGCAAATTGTGAATCAGTGATTGACAAAATTGCATTTAAAGTTCACTTGGTGGGACTAGATAGAAGAGGAGTGCACCCAAAAAAGTGCAGACTGAACAAAACTGAGACTAGACAAGAAGCAAAGAAAAGAAAAAAAAACCTTAACATGAAATGATTTATTTACACATCACAAAAAACACTTGAATCCTTGTCAGTGACCACTTTTCCTTTGGCATATCAAGATGCTAATTAAACAGCATGATTAGTGCACACAGGTGTGCTTTGGGCTGGTCCCAATTAAAGGCCACTCTCACACGCAGTTTTATCACAGAGCACAATGCCATAGATTGGTATGATGACTGCAGGGATGTCCACCAGAGCTATTGTCCTAGCACAAGCCACCTCAAATGCCGCCTTCTGAGGATTACGCAGTACATTTAGCTGGCTTCACAATTGCACACCACATTAACAGTGCCAGTCCAGGAACTCCACATTCGGTTTCTTCACCTGCAAGATCTTCTGAGATCAGCCACCCAGACAGCCCACGCAACAGTTAGTAACCAATGAATATGTCTTAAAATGATAGTTCAATCCAAGACAGCTGAGAAACTCAATTGTGTGTAGGAACAAATTTCATCAAAGTTTGCAGAACATTTCACTAGAAAACCACATCATATCTTAAGAATTCTTTCTCAGGTGGAGAAGCTTGAAAGGGCTTTATTGGAGATAGCTGCCAGCACTCAAGCCCAAGCTCATGCCTCAGCCCCGGCCATCCTCCAGAGGGTTCCAGACTTTAACGCTGGCCTCCGGAAGGTCCCGGCCTTCAGTTTGCATCAAAATATCTTCCCTGGATCAAGGAGATTCTCAAGCAAAAGAACTGTAAAATATGAGAAGTCAGCATACTGTTGTGTATTTTACTGGCATTTCGGCTCTGGAACAGCCTTCCACTTCCACAGTTTGGCCGACACTGTTGCTGTCGCTGCTTCCAAGTTCTGTTCCCTTTTACAAAATGGCCTGTCCTAACATCTGACATACTTTCTCATTTGTTTGGAAATCTGAGGCCTTTGCTTAAAACCTGTTGAATTAATTAAAACATCATGTAACTATTATTGTGGATGTTCTGGTGAGTTTAAATCAGTCTGTCAGTGTTTGGTATTTAAACATATATGAAGCTACTATGCTCAGACCAGAGCTTGAAAATTGTTTCAAGTTTTTTTCATCCTTACTTTATCAGTGGTGATATGTTGTGGTTTCTTTCTTGTGACAAATGTACTAACTGTAATTCGCTTTGGACAAGAGCGTCTGCTAAATGCCCTAAATGTAAATGTAAATGTATATGAAATGCAAAATAAATCTGCAATGACAAATTCAAAAAGCTATGGCTTTATTTAAATTCTTCATCTGAAGACAGAAATTATATTTAAAAAACTAACATATGCCTTTCTTTCTAAAGGGTATACACAAAACCTAAATTTGTGTGTGTGTGGTTCTTGGATGTGTGTTTGTTTAAGTGCAGAAGTTCATGTTTGCATGATTCAGTAACATTTTCCAACACTTAACCTTTATCATATTTTGGATTCTGATCAAATGAAACATTAACAGACAACTACTAGTGAGTGTTAATAGCAACCTTTAGCTGCTAATAATAAAAGAAATTAAACTCGACCGCGTTTGATAATGGCTTCTGTGAGAACACTGATGTTCAAATCTACATGAGGATCTGTGGTGTCTGTGGTTTATCACAGAAATTCATAAGGAATATGTCAGCAGGCTGGGTCAAGTAGATCCACATCAAAGAAAACTTGTCTAGCATCTTTGTGTTTTAGAGTAGAGGCAATCCAAGAGTGTGTACAAGAAATGAATTCCTGCTGTAAAAAGATTGCGCAGCCAGAATTAATATCTACTTAGCAGATATATAAAGTTATGCAAGGTAAACTAAAATTTGTAGAGAGGACTACTTCCAAAAAACATTTCCTTTTACAAAGTTTTACACTTTGGTTTTTGCATGGATTACAACAAATGAGATCAAACATGTATCAGTGAGGTTTTGAGGCGCTGCTAGGCGGATTTTGTCACCGTTTGGACTGAGTCAGGCTCACAGGGGACTTCTATGAATGATTCATTGTAGACAAACATGTAGGCACATGCTAACGTAGAACCATCAGGCTGCAACAACAGTTTTGTTCTGTAACACAGCTGATAGAGAAGACTGTGGCCGTGGCATCTGTACTGCAGCGCCTATTAATGGTCAACAAGCAGAGAAACTATGACATGACTCATGGGGCTCAGTGCTGAGTATAAAGACGTGCTAACTAGACAGCATCAGCTTGCATGTAATTATAATAAATGCTATATTTGTTGATATATACCTTATCATACATTTGCAGAGAGGAAAAACTGAATAATGTAGTCAGATCTGTATGATGTTGCAAACACTGACTATAATTAATATAACAAATGTAAATGTATTAATTATTAGATGCACAAATTCCATTCAATTAAATGACAGTATGAGTATATTTTTACTGCATTTTATATTACATATTGGTCTGTGTATGTTTGTTTTCCCCCTACATGTTCTAACTATAGCATGTGCTTCACAGCCGTGAGAACACACATATCTGATGTGTCTATCTGACTGTGAAAACTGTGGTTCCTATGTCTCATCCCGTCTAGAGATTACAAAGATACCTCGCCCATGCAAGTATTTCTACAAAGTTTCATATGTGGTTTTCACTTGTTAGATTAAATTCAATCAAAACTCATTTAATGTGAGAAGAAGGTCCAATAAGGCCCAGAATTAACATGTTAAGGAGATGCAAATAAAACATTTAAAGGGAAAAGAAAGGATTTACACAATGATCCATCACAGCCTACATGCGCATCACCCTGCAGCACCAACAGATGTGCAAGCAGTTGTTTTATATAATATAATATAGTAACTGTAACACCAGTGCATGAAAGAACGAACCTGATGCATATGAGATGAAAGAAAATGGCAACACTTTATTTGAATGGGTGTGCATAAGCCACTGTCATAAACCACAACAAAGGAGTCTGAAAAATGACAAACAAGGGGTAGCATATCACCAGAGTAAGCACTAACTGTGGCTGTTGTTCGCTGGTTAGCTCACTTAGCCATGAAGCTAGCAGTCCAGACCCCGAGCACAGACAACTGGGGGAGTGTTGTGTTTTACACCCGTGCACAGGAGCTTTAGATCAGGGTCAGGGCTAGCTGGTAAACATGCTTACTTCTGTATATCTTTGCAACACAATAAATAAAAGGCCCTAAATGTAAACAGATGCCATATCACCAAAACTGTTGTTCAAATGTTGTTTATAATTTTAAACTTTTTTCTTCTAATATTCTTTTGCAGTTCAACATCCACATCAATACAAAAAAGAATAAAATAAATTATTAATTCATTTTTTCTTATTTTCTTGTGTATGGTAAGTTAACATTCTTTATTTTTCATTGTAATTATAACATATCTCTGAGAAAATGTTAATAGTCCCAACGGCCTCATTTTTTTCCTATCATCATGTCTTTGTACTTCCTGCATTACTGTAAGTTACCCACTCAGTAGATTGGTTAACTGTAAACTGACACCAGCAGTGGTGTTCTCACGATTTTACCACTTGAACAGCAAGCATTTCATGTACCCCAGTTCACAACCACAAGCTCACAATTTCCACTAGAAGGGAGCAACATTTGAGTGTGGCTACTAATGAAGGTATTATTGTTGCAAAAGGTTTGAGCACCTGTAACAGTGGAATTTGTAGTTGTGTACAGAGATTGTGTATGCGTATCAGTAAATTTGAGGTCACATACTCTGAGTTGTGTGCTTGTAGATTTTTTTCTCTCCACTGATACAACACAACACTTACACATTCAAATTCTTAATTACCCGTGCACAAATCCTATTTTACAAGTCACACATTAAAAAACTGACACATTCACATTTTTGCTCCTATTGTTGTAGTATATTTGGTGCAAAACATATTTGTGTACCTGTATCAAACAATGTGAAGTTGTGGAAAAAATTTGAATATGTGCAAATCTGAATGTGAACTTGTGCAATAAATGTTCAATGTATGTAAAATAATTTCTCACTTACAAAATGTGTGTTCTTTTTTGGGCTGCCTTGTCGAACACCCAGGGAGCAAATGGGGGGTTTGGTGCTTTGCAATAACCCAGGAAGTGAACCAGCACCACTTCAGCTACCAGTCCAGTTTCCATATTGTGGTCTGTAGCTGGACTTGAACCAGCCACCCTCCAGTCCCTAAGCCTAAGCCCAGTCTTTACCAACTGAGCTATGGCCACATATCTCAGTGAATTTGTGATTTGTAGTTGAAGGAAACAGAATCTGTGACTCGTGGGGAAGATTCGAACAGTTGTACTTCTTGATTTGTGTCAGTGTTTTAAAAAAACAAATATTTTTGTGAGAAATTATTTTACATACATTGAACATTTATTGCACAGACCCCTTATCCAAAGATGATACCAGCTCCTTTCCTTTCAATGCAAAGTCTGCCTCAATATTCACACAGATTGGGTCCTTCACAAAACTCATCACTTCACTGGAGATGCTGAAATCCTCAAACCTAGTGGCAAAGTTATTTTTTAATGAGTCAATAAAGCCTGACATCACCTCAGTAATTTGCAGGCCAGATTTTCTCAATGTGGGGAAGTGGAGCATCTTGCCAGGACAAAGATCAGCAGAGAAGAGTGAGAGCTTTCTTTGAAAAGCATGACGTTTTCCCCACAAGCTCTGCAACTGTTGAGCTTTTTTCAATTTGGGGGCTCGTCCAGAATATAATTCCGTTTAAAGAAATTAGTAAAGATATTTGTAGTTGTTTAGACTATTTTGTTTTGAAAGTGTAAAGTCACTTCCGGTGGTTCGCGGTAAGTACTTTATATATATATATATATATATATATATATATATATATATATATATATATATATATATAAATGTATAAATATATAAATATATATATATATATATATATATATATATATACACAGCATCTGTATATGTAGAATATGTCACAGACATGAAGAGTATACACACAGCAGGTGAGAAGTAGTTCCTTTCCTTGGCACTCTCTGTCTTTCACTTTCACAGTCTCTCCCTCTTGCTCTCCCTCCGGCTTTCTGGTACTTTCAGCGGGGTAAAGGAAAATCATGTCATCATATTTATTGACCATTATCAGAATCAAACTCACATGTAAATAGACAGGGTTGCAGCAGCTGCCAGGCAGCCAATGTGAACACAAACACGAGTGAGCAGTAGCAGCTAAGCTATGCAGCCACCATGCAGGCATCCACTGTGCCCAACAGGTAACAGTCTGTGAAGATTGTTAGCATTCTCAAATCACATGACACCTCGAAAATAAAAAGGTAGTGAGCTGCCTTCGGTAGGGTTCCGGCCTCAGAAAGTTGTGATGCTGTTTTGGTGAAACAGATCCAAACCCTGGTATTGATTAGAACTGTGTAATTATGTGACTAAATTAGTCTCATATAGGGCAGCCTCTAACGTACAGCATCACGCTTTCCCAATGGAAGCCCGTCTCCACTAGAAGGGTGCCCTAGATGGTACTGTATTATGTTTTCTTGCACACTGGGAGAGCCTAATGGGCACTTTAGCTAAGCTATTTCTAGGATGGACATTGCCATCCCCGAGCCACCTTGCTAACAAGGCTAAGAATACAAATAACTAAAATAATTTTAATTTGTTAAAATGTAAACATAAAGAAATTCTGTTTTTCATGATTTTTTCTTTAAATTTCTGTTTTCTAGCAGTGTAATCATATTTGTCATGTCATTTTTACCTCCTATATAGACTATGCATGCAGTGGCTAATTGTTAAGTTGACTCTGGTAACAAAATGTAAATGGAGACACAGGACATAAAACTTTCTGGTTCCTCTGTTGTCTCGAACAAATTGAAGGTTTGAGTGTTACTCTGAGGCTGGTATTCACTGAAGCTTCCCTCTAAAGATGTGCCCTCCTGAAGCCTGGGGCCTGGGCTGGACTGCTGTTCTCCAGTCTGCATTAGCAGGTTGCATGACGGGTTAGAAAATACACTTCTGAATGGAGTCAGTAAAGTGAGGGGTGGTGGGGTGCCCTTTTTCTTGGGCTGGTTGTAGTAACCCTCTGGAGTTTGTGTAGAGAAAAGAGGCTTGTCGTCTTCAATGACATAGCCTTCTACCACTGGTACTGAGTCATAATGCAGTTCAGAAACATCGAAGAATTCTGCTTCATGATCCACATGGAGAGGACGACATTTATTTGCACCCTGTAATACAGACAAAACAAATACATTCAGATAAATGATTGGTGGTGGCTTGGTGTGCAAGAATGCTCCAAGGGAAGAAAACAAAACTTCCTTTTTGCCAAATATTGAAGGGCTAATTCACTTCCATAAAGTTGCTTTCAAGGTTCAGAGAACTGACATGCAAGATCAGTTTGCAGCATGTTCGCCATGTTTTCCTGAGCAGATGCACCAGGACAAATTTAAATTGGGAGCTGGGAATACCAAGTCTGAAGTACCAACTTCTGACTTGCAATGGATTGCAGCATTTGACCAGATACCAGTGTCTATGTCTTTCGACCCACACAGTCTTTCTGTCTAAATTCTGAAGAGTCTTGATGGCATTCTTTGCGACATCATCACGGTTGCTTCATCAGACCTTTGAAAGCCTCTTTACGCACCACAAAAGACAACTGACGAGTACACTGATCTTTGTAAATGTGAACCTGAGAACCTACCAGTGAGTTTGGCCATGTCAACACTGGCTCTGGGACCAGAGGATAGACTTTCTGTTTGATACTGTTGATGGATGAAATAATGCAAGAAAAATAATCTCAAACAAAGGTTTGACAACACAATGCATACATTCAAATTGGAGGCGCTATTGGAGGCAACAAATAAGCAAATTTCACGGAAAATTGTGTTGACATGCTTACCATGTCCAGTGTTTGTAGCAAATGATTGTGATGAGGCAGAGGACAGTAAAAACAGTGAGCATGGAAATGAGGAGAGGCTTGACCAAGTTTTCTGCTGTTGAGTGAAGACAAATAGCCCAGATAAAGAAGAGTAAATCACATTAAATATTGCAAGATTTAATGTTCTTCCCATTATTTTACTTTAAAAAATGAATTTCCACACAAGCAGAAACAGTTATCTGAAAGGGAAAAGCAACATACTCGGTGGATTCAAGGTGACAGTAATATATGTAGTGCCACATTCTCCGACTGCTGTCTGTGCCATCACTTTGAACTTGAAGTTACTGATGCGAAGGTTTGTTGCTGTCTGTCTTGATTTAGTGAACCCTGAGGACACCAGCTTGACATTACTGTTGCTGATCAACATCCTGAATAACCTTCAAGGTCACAGTTGAACACTAGAGTGTGCCCTTAGCAAATACCGTACTGAAAATATAATGTGTTAGCAGTATACAGCCATGTAAGAGATGCTTTATAAAACTCTCTACTGTAGGTGTGTATAGCTATAGGGGCATTAAAAGTGTTTATTATTGTGCAGCATTTGTTAACCATCATAAATTCCACTATGAAGAAATTTAATATTACAAATGTTTTTTTATCGAGTTGAATGTTGCCTAAGTGAAGTCAGGACACCAATCTTAAGGTTATTAAGTCCTGATGTAGCAATGTGATCTTACCTCTGTGAATGTGAATTGGATGCTGTTTGTATCCCTTGTTCTAAGATTGAAGTACTGTTCCAGCTATGAAGTTGCCTCCTGTTACAGCAGACTCCCTTTGGTGCGGTAATTTTTTGGTGCTAGCACTTCATCTTAACACAAACAGCAAGTTAAAACAGTCAGTTGGAAGGTCTTCTTCCAGCAAGGTCTCTAAATTAGAGGACCAAATACATTGTTTGTAATGGCTTTCTGATCTGAAGCCAAAATTTAAACAAATCCCTGCTGACAAGTTAATCCATTTGTGTCAAGTGCATAAGGTAATAACAATTGAAATTTGGGTTAACAGCTTCTTCTGCTTGAGGGTAAACTTTAGCAGAAGTTACTAGTGGTGGAATGTAACCAAGTACATTTATTTAAGTTTTGTTCTTCAGCATTACTATTTTCATTATCTGCGACTTTATACTTCTATTCTGCAACATTTCAGAGGGAAACATAAATATATGACATATATAATATTTACCTTTGATATTTTGATCACATTTTGCTGAAATTGGGTGGGTAGTAACGCGTTATCAGTAACACCGTTACGTAACGCCATTACTTTATTCGGTAACTAATAATGTAATGCGTTGTTTTTTTAAATTCAGTAACTCCGTTTCCATTACCAAACGCTGCATTACTCCGTTCCTTTTGGTGAGGTTTTACAACGGCACACAGTTCCCATAACATTTTAGCGATCAATAAAGTTTAATTGAATTGAAAAACAAAGCACTTGTCGCCCTCTAGTGTCCCTCACGTAATCAAACACACGCCATGAAGATCACTGGACAGGTCAGGGCACGGCATGATGGCGAGCGAGAAGGGGAAGATACTTTGGTGTTTGTGTCAAGGTTTGTGTTGGTGCACTACGGATCATATTGCTTGGATGATTAGATTCAGTGATGTGGATGCAAATGAATTGAAACGGTTGTTTTAATCAACAGTTTGAATTATTCAGCATCAGTACAGAACTGAAATGATGGCTAGAGGGGAACTTAATCAATCAACCTTTATTTAATGGGAGCATTGGAAAAACGTTTTACAGTAACTAAAAAGTTACTTTCTCAGTAACGCATTACTTTTTGGTTTGGGTAACTGAGTTACTTTTTTACAAAGTAACTAGTAACTGTAACTAGTTACTATTTTTCAGTAACTAGCACAACACTGCTTATCAATTTGTGTTTGTGTTTTAAAAGAACATAAATATTTTCGTGAGAGATTATTTACATACATTGAACATTTATTGCACAAGTTCACATTTGCACATATTCAAATTTTGCCCACAACTTCACATTGTTTGATACAGGTGCACAAATATGTTTTGCACCAAATATACTACAACAATAGGAGCAAAAATGTGAGCGTGTCAGTTTTTTAATCTGTGACTTGTAAAAGAGAGAGAGAGAGAGAAAGAGAGAGAGAGCATAGAACACTCACTGAACTGTGTTGTATCTCCTTGAGGGACGACTGGCCCACCGGCACAGTGAACACTTGATCCCAGTGGGTCAGCACAAAGATGGGGAAACAACAGCGGCTGTAATCTAATGTGCAGCTCAGTTTATTCAAATAAACCCACCTACACTGCATTTTATAAATGTATCTTTTTCATCATCATACATAAGAAATTAAACCATGGCAAATAATCCTCCAGGTGGGCAGGTGTCTATTCACATTGATTTGGTTAATACCAACTAGTGTTCCAAATGTGGCACAAGTTTTATTAAAGCTATAATATGTAACATCTCTGTATTAAAATGCCCCAAAACAACTACATATTTGGCATATATTTGAAATCTCACATATTCTTTAAAGTAGGGCTGTAACGATACACCAAACTCACGATTTGGTTTGTATCACGATTTTTGACCCACGGTTCGATACAAACCTCGATATTTTATTTCTAAATTAAACATTTCATTTATGTAACATTTCAATAACTTATGTATATGATACTTGTCTGATAATATCAGAGGTGCAGTATTGAGGAAGGCGTGTCTATCTGATGGTCTGTTAACTGCACAGGTCCCTCACTCAACTTAATACAGAGAAATGTCCCACAAAGCAACGTTACAGAACCAAACTAAGGTAACGTAGTAACTGTAACTGTCTTTGGCAACAAGGAAAAATACCACAGCTGTACGTGAAGAAGCGTCCTTCCTCCCGCCCGTCCTACAGACTCCTCGTCACATTTCTGCCCAATAAACAGCGTCTGTCAACAGCAAAAAAACTTTACCTCACCGAGTGTTTATGATGAAAAAAAATCTCTGCGACAGTCAGCCCTCCGGACCGAGACTTCAGTGAACTTTACCCCGGAAGACAGCCTCAGTCGGGTTTTGATTGACAGGGGAGACACCGGGGTAACCCCTTGCAAACGCAGACACGACATCATCATGACGTGTACCGTCACGTCTCTTTCGGAGCCGCAGCGCCGGCTTTCTGTGTGAATTGCACAGCGGTTCGTCTTTACAGCGGTGTTCCGCTCTGTGTGAACGAACAACGTCAGAGAATTGGCGAACGACCGCTGCGGTGTTAATGTGGCTACAGCTCATAGTGCTGAATCTGGACCTGAAGTTGTGTCGCGATTCTGCCTTCTCACAGCGCGAGACAGGTTCGTGGATCTGAGTGTCGCGATTTCGGCTTTGATACGTGTATCGTTACAGCCCTACTTTAAAGTAACTACGTTTAACTTGGTCCCTGTTTTGATCAGTCTCTATAAGAATCAGAGAGTGAGGAAGGACGTTTGCAAACAAAACTAAACGTCCCTTCAGTAAAAATGTACATGACAGCATCCACAAACTGTTCTGCCTGAGTGACGAAGCTGGACTTTCATTAGCAATGACTGCTGCTGAGCAATGAAGACAACAACTCCCATGATCCCACGCTAATTACTTTTCATTGAGACACCCCAGTGACAGAAATTACATATGGTGCATTTAAATCATATTACCAGAGTAATAACACTGATGGTTAGTACAAATTCAGTCAGTGATGACATCAGCCTGACAATGACTTAGACATCACTATTCAAAATAATTGTTAGAATATAGAAAATGATAGACAGGATTCTTGTTGTAGTTGCTGCCGAGAGTAATTCAAGTGCAATTGTTCAGGGGATTGGAATGGGTTTTATATCTGCTCCTTTGCACAATGTTCATCTTCAGTCCCCCCTAGTCAGTGGATTCTTTACAGTCGCTGTTCTATTGCCCATTAAAAGGGTCGATTTCATTCTGAGTAACGACCTGCAAAGTTATGCCAGTCCCTGAGGTACTATATGCCCCTGATTTGAGCTGAGTCTGACAAAACAGCTCAAACATTGTCTGTCTTTCCTGCTTGTGTGGTTACAAGCGCCCGGTCAAAAAAGTATGGTAATGATTTGTCCAACTCTTTTCTGGTTACACAGCAGTTTCCAGATACTGTTATGACTAGGTCCAAAAGCCAGCCTGAGGTCCAAGCTGCTGATGCTGTCAGGAGGTTGTAAACTTGCCAGCCACTCGGAAGGAATTCATTGCAGCCCAACAAGGTGATGTTACACTCTCAAAATGTCACTCCTCTCTTCTTAGCCAGGAGGAGGCCAAGAGGAAGAAAATGGCCTACATCCTTGACGACGGCTTGTTGATGCGTCGCTGGACTAGCGATGCCACAGAGGATGCAGACTGGAGTGTGACTTACCAGGTTGTTGTGCCTACAGCTTTTCGTCCTCATGTGCTAACCTTAGCCCATGACCACCCATGGTCCGGACACATAAGGGTCACAAAAACATATGACAGAGTCCTCAAACATTTCCTTCGGCCTGGACTTAAAGCTGATGTTGATCATTGTCGTACCTGTTATGTGTGTCAAGTAGCTGGAAAACCAAATCAAGTTATTCCCCCTGCTCACCTCTGTCCCATTCCTGTCATGGGAGAACCATTTGAGAGAGTGATAGTAGATTGTGTGGGGCCAATGCCAAAGACTAAAGCTAAAAGTCAGTTCCTACTAACCATTGTGTCCTTCCACTAGGTTTCCAGAGACATCTCCAAGGCACCGTTAAGGTTCTTCTCAGTGTTTGGTCTGCCGAAAGTGGTCCAAACTGATCAAGGGACCAATTTCATGACCAATTTTTCATTAATGTTCCTGAAAACATTAAGCATTAAGCATGTAACATCTAGTCTCCACCATCCTGAAAGCCAGGGGGTGTTGGAGAGATTTCACCAGACAATAAAAGCAATGTTACGCAAATACTTCTTTGATGGAGTTCTATTTGTTTTGTTTGCTGCCCGTGAAGCTGCGTGGGAGTCGCTAGGTTTCAGTCCCATGGACCTAGTGTTTGGACATGAGGTTAGGGGCCCTTTGAAAGTTTTTAAAGAAAAACTGGTCACACTAGAGACAAAGGTCAAGAGTATACCAGAGTATGTTGCCAAACTTAGGGACTACCTCCAACAGGCTTGCTCTTTAGCCAAAGATGCTCTGGCGTCTTCCCAGGTGAGAATGAAGAAATGTTATGATAAGAGAGCTGTCAACCACGTGTTCCACCCTGGTGACAAGGTTTTGATTCTCTCTCCCATACCTGGTTCTGCACTCTACTAAATTCTGTGGTCATAATGCTGTAGAGAGGAAGATCAGTGAAACTAATAATGTCACCCAAACTCCTGACCGCAGGTGTCGGACACGAGTATGTCATGTCACATGAAGCCAAACCACTCCCGTGCTGATGGAGACGTGTCATCTGCAGTCCATGATGTTGTCTCACCTATGGCTTTGAGTTCAAAGGTGAGCTCTGAGGACAATGAGTTGGTGATGGATAATGCTACACCACAGGGGGCTAGGTCAAGTAATTCTCAGGTGTGGTCTGATTTGCCCCACTACTTGTCTCATCTTCCTGATGCCCAGCATAATGATGTTGAGAACCTCATCTGTGACTTCCAGTGTCTGTTTAACGACATCCCCTCACAAACTTCTGTCATAACTCATGACATTGTTTTGATCAAACCTTTCCCAATCAAGCAGCATGCATATTGGGTTAATCCTGCTAAGAGGGAGATCATCAGGAAGGAGATTACCTTGTGAAGAACGGATTTGCGGTGCCAAGTTTGAGTCCTTGGAGCTCCCCTTGTCTCTTGGATACAAAGTGTGACAGGAATCGAAGATTCTGCACTGACTTCCGCAAGATAAATGCTGTAACTGTTCCAGATACACATCCATTACCCCTTATTGATGACTGCATCAATGAGATTGGTCCTGCATTACATGTCAGTAAACTTGACACGTTGAAGGGATACTGGCAGGTTCCTTTAACACCACATGCATATGAAATTTCAGCTTTCGTGACTCCTGACCGCTTCCTCCAGTACAGTCATGCCCTTCCGGATGTGTAATGCTCCAGCTACCTTCCAGAGGCTAGTTAATAAGGTACTGGGAGATGTTTCGAACGGCACAGCTTAACTGGATGACATTGTCGTGTATTCTGATGACTGGGCTAGTCACATGACTACATGAAGAGAAGTGTTCAAACGCCTGTCAATTGCCTCCCTAAATCTCAATCTTGCAAAGTGTGAGTTTGGAAAAGGTAATGTCCTCTATCTTGGTCAGCAGGTTGGTTGAGGGCAGGTGTGTCCTGCAGATGTGAAGATCACAGCCATCGCAGTATTTCCTGTCCCAACCACCAGGAGAGAGCTGCGCCGTTTCCTTGGGATGGCTGGGTGCCATCGCCGGTTCTGCAAAAACTTCTCAGTAGCGGCACCATTAACTTGGCCCTTCGGTCACCTGAGTCAGTATGTTTACATGCACATGTGACGGGAGAGGGTGTGAGTGTGTTTGTGTGAGCGTGTGTATGTGTAGTGTGTGTTGTCAAACACCACCACCTGGGATTTTAAGCCAGGAAATAGCCATACAAGGCCGACACAGGTTCGTGAAATCACACCAGGGCCAGAGGACGTGGTTTCAAAGAAATTTACTTTTTATTAACAAATTGCTTAAAATGACTTAAACATAAATGAGGGTTGCAGAGTTGGCTGACCAAAGGGGGGATTTGCCCAGATGGAGCCACTACACTGGCAAAAGAAACAAACAAAAGAACCCAACCAGGGCTGGGGGTTACCACGGCGGCAGGGAACTCAAAAAGGGACAAAATCCAAACTATAAACCACCAGTGCACTGCAACCAAAAACTGTGTCAAACACCAGCACCAGAGGAGGACTGCCGCTCACTTGGGCCTCAGCACTAGGGCTGAACAATATGGACAAAATTTCATATCTTGATATTCATGCCAGATATCTCGATATCGATATGATACGATATGACTACGGGTTCGGTGAAAACCAAGCATTTTTCAGAAAAATAAAGAGATTTTAAGCCATATACAAATGGTTGATAGAGAAATCTTTACCAAATAATCACAAACTCACTACAGAGACAAATATATTTGAAGTAACAACAGTGAAGGGAGGGAGAAGATCAAACAAACTATGTGCATTTTTACAAGATGAACGATGACAACCTAATCTGGAGAGAAAGAGTGAGAGTGAAGATCGAGACTGAACAGCTTCAGGTTATCGCCGGTAAAGTACCAGTGGAATCTAGAAAGACTAAGAAGTCAGAATTAACGGCTCAAATCCACAGAGTGAGTCGTGGCCGCCGTGTCCGCTCCTGCTGCGCCAGCCAGCCCACACACACCGGCCTGCTGCCTGCACAGCCGCGTGAGAGGGGAAAGAGCCCGGCGCTGCTGCAGAGGAGCCGCGGACTGCAATCACTCTCAGCAGCATGAGAATTACAATATGATATATTTCTCGCCTTTCCCCTGATGATCTGAATAAGTCCCTTCATTTTGTCGCTAGTCGCTTTTTAGAAATAAAGTCGCTAAGAGGGTCTGAAAAGTCACTAAATGTAGCAAGAAAGTCGCCAAGTTGGCAACACTGTGTGTGCGTCTCAGTCTCCGTCACTCCCGCCCTCGTATGTTTGTCATTGGTTGGCTTCAGCTGTCGATCCACAGCAAGCATGAAATAAGGTTTGTGGTTGGCTGGTCATAGCGGTGCATTCAAGGGCAATCGTAAAAATGATGTTTGTTGTGACTGCCAGAGCTGTACACGCAGGGCGAGCGGGGGGAATCTATATCGTTTATATCGTTGCTTTTTCGATATGAATATCTTGAATGTTCATATCTAGATATAGATACGATAACGATATATCGTTCAGCCCTACTCAGCACCTGTTGTAAAACAAGAAAAAAAAATTTAACACAAGGCACAGTGTGGGGACATCTGGGGGCATCTACGGTTTAAAAAAGAAAAAGGAAACCAAATACACAATTAATACCAAAGAAACCCGAAAGAAAATATCAGAACAACATATAAATAATTTGTATATCACAAAAGAGAAATAAATTTGATCTACAACTAAGGAGTTAAAGAAAATTAACAAAGAAACACCATATAAACGTAAAAGTAATCAAATATTAATCAAAGCAAAAAATATTTTAACCCAAAATCAACTTAACACAATAATCCAAATTATAGGAAAAATGAATACTAAACTAAGTGCAACCTGAATTAAAAAACAATCTTTGATATTTAAATTAGTAAAGGAAAATAATGATTTAAATCAAAAGAAAAGAAGACAGGTGAGCCAAACTCGGCTTGACTCAGACTGAATTTCTTAGTGTGGACACCAATAATGGCGTGATGCCTTCACACTGGACCTGAAGCTGTGGCCACATGCAGTGACCCGAGACAGTATGGAGCTTCTCAGTCCACCCGGAGCTGAGCCAGGACAGCAGCAACCTTGTCGTGGTGGCCGATGACCGGAACACACCAGGACACCAACTGGATAAGTGCAGAACTAGGAGAGTGGGAGCCGCTGGTTACAGCGGCGCGCTGCACAGCAAAAGAGAAAGTGTCACAACTAGCGCAATAGATGGAAAAATTGCAAAAATTGAGGGAACTTGCAAAAACTGCGGTTTTGATGAATAAGAAAAAGAAAAAGATTCCCCCGCTCTTATACTCTTCTATTTACCTTAATGTAAGTAGTCATTTCTAATGACTTCCTATGATATGCAAGCATACTACATCACAGAAAGTGCTGGGAATAATAATTAAGTTCTCATCTCATCATTTTATTTCAGACCTTCAAAAACACAAGGCTAAAACTTACAAAACGTTGCTGAGACAAACAAGTTCCTACCCTACCATCCCCAAGTGTTTGGCGGCAGCAAAGTGGTTGTCCAACGTGGACTTCCGCCTGTGGTCCAACACGCAGTTGCACGGAGTGCAAAATAATTTGCCTCCACTGTCATGTAACACACCGGAATAATCCTTTGCTCTGTCTTTTGCGCTTATTTTTGTTGGCAAGTGAGAATTGCGGTCCTCATGATGTCTTCTTCGCGGGGTATGGCGCTTTCCGATGATGTCACTTCATAAGGAACAGGAGGAAAATGGCTGCTCTTATCTGAAGTAAACGCAACATTTTTCAACTTTCTGCAAAAATATATGTGACTTTTTCTTCCCTGAAAATGCGGGGATTATGAAATCATGCAAGCCCCACATATTTCGCGAATTTTGCGCGGAAATTGTCGATTTATGGGGCGAAAGTGCGACGTCTTTGAAAAAATGCGGCCCCCGCATCAATGTGCGGACTTCGGCTGATTATGCGTTGAATTATGCGATCGCATAATCGCGTTTTTCTGGAGGGACTGATTACAAGTAATCATTTCACATTGAGGTCGCGGACCTCGCGGTAAAAACAGTTCAAATTTGGAGCGATATTTAGCTCCTTTCCCAGTTAGCTAGCATGACATGTTTGGTATCAGCGGATTCATTCCAATCTCAAGATTTCTATTTTATGATGCTTAAATACATCTTAAAAACTGAGCCCTCGACGGCCTTCAGAAGACAGTAATGTTCAAGCCATATGATCCACCGTCATTTTCAGAGGGTTAAAAGAGAGTTATAAAATAAAAATAGCCTATAATCCATTTTTATTTCAGAATGATTTTCATGTATTAAAAACAGTTCTGAAATAAAAAGAGCATATGTATGTGTATATATAATATAGTTACAATTCAGCTATCACTAAAATCGAATGTTTGGTCAGTAGTTTGGGACTCTCACCTTCCTGCTTTGCAGTAGGAACAGAGGAGAACATTTCTGATGCATGCAGACTGTGTGACAATACAACTCCGTTTTCTCGAGTGTCATGTAAATGCACCGAGTGTCAACATTCTTTTGAAAGCCTTAAAGGTATACTGTGTTGCTCTCCTGTTCTGTCTGCCCCAGATTTCTCCTTGCCTTTCAGGCTTGAAGTTGATGCCAGTTGGGGCTGGAGCCAGTGGCGTAAGTATCAGCAGCGCAACCGGTGCAGCTTCACAGGGGCCCAGACACCGTCAGGGGCCCATGAAGGAAGAAAAAAAAAAAAACAGCTGTCCAGAATTGCCACAGGCCCTGTTATTGTGAATGAAATAGCTGGGGGTGGGTCGGTAAGGTAACGCTGAGTGGCCTTGATGCCTGTCTGTCATGATGAGTCGCGTCTCGTCACCTCTCTGCTGTGTCTGCAGCTGAGCACTGTGGGCTGAGCCTGTGCATGTCTCTCTCCCCGGACCGGGAGAGTATCATACCGTACAATACCAAATAATAGCCGGGCGTTTATTTGTTTCAATCACTTAACAGACCAGGCGGCAATTCGCGACAGGCGTTTAATTCCTTCCTCTCAAAAATCCGGGATGAAAATGCCACAAACTTCCCCAGCTTCTCAGTGAATTCTCTGGCATCCTTCTGGTCAATAGTTGTATGTCTTCTGCAAGTGAAGTTGTTGCGGCAGAGGAGACAATTCAGCCAACCAGCACTCCCGGCAAACTCCTCATCTCTGCTGTCACTCACTGTGGTGTACATTTGTTTCGCCATTGCCCTGATCATTTTGCGGGACATTCTTTCGTGGCGTGCCCGTTTGCTGATAACTTATTACCGCATATTTATCTCAGGCTCCTCGCTAGCCTTCTTCCTCCCTCCAGCAGGCAGCCTGGCCCTGCTGCTGTCCTCCTCGGACAGACGCTGAAGCTCTGTTTGATTTTTTCGCCAGTCTCTCACTCTCTTCTGGTCAGGCACGTGGGAAGATGTTTTAAGTAGGGGGGGCTGCCAACTGAATGAATGAATGAGTGACATCATCGTATTTTTTTCTGCTACTGTACCCTAGCGCATCGCACACTACTAGGCTGCTTACTGGCTCCCAAAAGCTACACTCAAATAAAACATAAATAAGTTCTAAGATGAAATTCAAATTTTATTAAATTTTTTGTCCATAAGTAGGCAAAGTACAGTAATCAACACATGACATGACAGACACAAAATTCGTTTTTACGCCCTGACACTGTGACTGTCCTTGGTGCTGAACCTGACAAAAGGCCTGAACAAAATTAGCGGCTACATTGAAATGCTACATTGAAGCTCTGTCCTTGGTGCTGAGGCTGAGCATATAAAAACAATCAAATGTCTCTTCATTACCTCTCTGACATTACAGTCAGGCCCTAAAAAAAACATCAGCAGAAAAAGGTTGTCTCTGCATAAAAGCCATTCTCTGGCTCTTGGTAGTGAGTGCGTCCTCTCCACCATAAGCTGCCATAGGACGCCGTCGCGATGACTATGCCCTCTGAGCGGCATCCCCTCCTGGCCCAGGAATTTAATGGATGTGAATAAAAGTTCCAACACGGTCCTGGCAGTCTTTTGATCCCGAGCTACTAAATCAGAAAGCATAGCACTGATAGGAATTGCTTTCAGTGTAGCTAGTGCCCGCAGTGAATCAGAATGCTCGTGTTGGGCAAACTTTTCTCTCGCCTTTTTCCAGTTGCAAAAGCCGCCCCTAGCAAATGTGCTGTCACTATGAGAGTGCAGCAATAATCCCTTCGCCACTGCTTGATTGCAGGTAAAGCACAACACACTGTCTGTTTCTGAGACATAATGCAACCATCGCCATTTTTCAAACCATCTTCGTTGGAATGATCTCTCAAAACTTTCAGAGCCGAATCTCCTTCCTGTAAAGTTGAGATTTGGTTGAAACGGCGCCTCACCCCCGGCAAAGGGGGCCCTGGTCATACCGCGACGTGCAGAGTTGGAGCCGGGCTGTTGTTTCTCGCTGCCCCCGCTGCCGCCGTCTCCTGGTGGGAGCTGCGGGACTGGTGCTGAGCTGCTAATGCTAGCTGGGATCTCTTCTGTAGAAGGAGGATGAATGTTGCTGTTTTCATCTTCCTTGTTATCCTCCTCCTCGGTGATATTCGTTTTTTGTTTTTTTTTTAAATAGGCACAGTAATGTTACTTGTGAAAAAATCCAATATTCCTTTCTGTTTTACTCCTCGTCCACGGTTGTCACTCGCTATTGTTGTTCGACTATTCGTTTGAATATGCTGAAGCAGCTTCCTGGTGAGGGAGTCTCCTCCACAAATATTTTTTTTTTAAATGTATTTTCCCACACATTCCCACAACTCTATTTACACCCCATATAATTTATAGATATTATATATATATATATATATATATTTCAAACATTTAAGTTTACAGTGATGTTACACTCTGATGCCACCACCAGGGGGGGCTGCAGCCTCGGCAGCACCCCCCTTCCCGCGCTACTGCTTCTGGTCGACAGAGAAACGTCGAGCAGCTGCTACCCCTGAGTTTTCCTCTGCATATTTTAAGACAAAGTTTGAATTTCAAGTCGTACTTTTTATATTTTTGCTCCACCGCAGCCATGGAAATCATCAATGTGATATTGACTGACAGAAAGCAAGCACAATACGTGAAAAAGGCGAAGAAGAAAAACTTGCAGTGTCAGTGGTCACGTTTTCTTCCTTGATTTAAAATATATATATATATATATATATATATATATATACCCAGCATTTATTTTAAAGCAGCGGTTATTTACCAAAATATACACCTGCACCTGGCATTTAAAGGGGATCCTCCGGTTAATTGAAACCCGGCTATTATTTGGTAATTTACGGTAGTTACCAAGGCAAAGCCCAGCAGAAAAAATAAATAAATAAATAAGAATAAAATAAAAAACGGTGCGCACGATCATGCGCTTGTGTTTAGGGCGGGGGTGGGGGGCAAAAAAAAAATATTTGCATATTTGCTATCACCATGATGTTACGCTACTGAATGGAGCTGTGCTTCTGCAAGAAGATGACAGTGGCATTGATCTTCCTGTGAGTTACTTTTCTCGAAAGTTTAACAAACAACAACTTAAGTACTCCACCATTTAAAGGAAACTCTTGCACTGTTGTTCAGTCTACAACATTTTGAGGTTTACCTCGGGTCAAGTGTCAAGCCTATTAAGGTCTTCACAGACCATAATCCCCTTGTGTTTCTGTCCAGGATGTATAACCACAACCAACTAGGGCTGTTTTCGACTAAGGATTTTCATAGTCGAATCAGATTCGTCAGATTTTGCCACTGATCGTCGAACCCCGCGACGTCTCATAACAACAACAACAACAATGGCGGACTACATGCTTGTGTTCGTGCTGCAGAAGATAAGATATATGACTGCTCATTTGGATTGTGCAACTGCAGTGGGTGATTTATTAATACGTAGTAAATAGCTAAGACTGCCGTTTAAATGCACACATCATTTTGAACTCTTTATTAACAGAAAGTAGGCAGATTTTGTATCAAAATAGGCTTTATATAACGGAAAAATGACATTCTATGTAACAATTTATGCTCAGCAGCCGTGGGCACCCCCATGTAGCCAGAATGGTACGGTCTTGTTTACATAACAACATTTTCGGACCATTCGACTACGAGGTTCATAGTCGAATCAGACCTCTCCGAATTGAATCGTCAAATTGTCGACTATTGGAGGTCAGCACTACAACCAACGTCTTATGCGTTGGTCTCTCATTATTCAAGACTACAACCTTGAAACTTGCCATAAAAAAGGATCAGAAAATGTTCTTGCTGATGCTTTGTCGCGTGCTGTGCAGTATTAGAAATGATGTGGTGTCTTTTTGAATTTGACTTTAATTTCTGAATTCATTTCATCATTTATAGTCAAAGAAATTTTTCAAGAAGGAGTTCAAACAGTTACTGTGCCAGAACAAAAAGAACGAAAAAGAAGTGGGCAGATAAAAAAATGAATACGGACAAAAGTTCTTCCAAGTCTGAGAAACACTGTGATCCTTCTTACATACTCCCCCACAGTGAGACCTGAGAGTTGGATGAGATGGACTGTTTCTCAGTCATGACCCTCAGGCAACAGTTGTTCATCATCTCCCCCTTAATTTTATTCCTCTTCTCCTTTGCTGGTCACTGCTCTCTGATATGAATCACTGCTGATAAATCAACTGTTTGGTGACGTCAGAGATCTGTCTCTGTTCTGCTGAGGATGCTCTGAATATGTGAGGTGATGACCTTACATGTCGTCAGTAATGCGAATGCAACAGAATCTTTTTTGGTGACGACTGAGTCCGTTTCTCTGTGTGCACGTGTGCGCGCGCGTGTGTGTGTGTGTGTGTGTGTGTGTGTGTGTGTGTTTGTGTTAAAGCAAGTGTCAGCTGTTGGTCTATTGTTAAATTATATTGTAGCACCACCTTGTGTCTGGTTCAAGACAGTGGACCCTCAGTGTTAGTCTCTCAGAACTGACACAGGCTGTGTCCAAATTCAGGGGCAGCATCCTTCGAAATGCGTATTTGAAGTGCAATTACGTCACTAAGCCACGCGAAGCCTGTCCAAATTCAAAGTGTGCTCCAAATGCTCCCCACAAATGCCTCCTTCTTTTGCCTGTTCCTGGAGGACACACCACTACTATCCTTCACGGCTACAAATTGCCCAAGATTCATTGTGTGCCCAAAGAGAAGAAATAAATAAATAAATATTGGCGACCTCAAGTGGTGCAGATCTCTCATTTAAATGTAAGTAAACTCCCTTTTTTTAGTTGTTTAGTGTTTAGACGTTCAGAGGCTGACTTATATCTTATATCGTATTGTGACTGTGGAGATGTTATAGACTCGTTTTACTTCATGTACATAAATGGACCAAGATGAACAGATTTAGATCAGGCTTTTTTGCTGGATGGAGAGGCTCTTCTATGCTCCAGAGGACAATCCTTACATTATAGCTGTAGTTATTTAGTTAGTGTAGGGGTTCTTTTTATATTATTTGTTCATAATTGTTCATTTTATATAATTCATGAAATAAAATATTGCTGTATCGTTGCGCGTTGTCTATTCCATTCAGTATTTACAGCTTAAGTACAATTTGTAACAGCAAACGGCATCAAGTGCTACTTTTCAGGGACAACAAGGGATTGAATGTTTTCTTTTATTATTAAGATCTTAACATTTACAACTACTTACAAAATTACAGCATAAATAACTATTTACAGATTATTATTATTATTCACTATTAACAAAAACAATTATTATTAAAAACAATATTAAAACAGTTACAGATGATGTACAGTAACAGGCTGAGCAGGAGTCCCTGCAGTGCTGCTGGGCTGGATGGTGTCAGTGGGACATCATCTGGGTCGGTACTCTGTGTTTGGGGGTCCAGTCTCCTCTGTCCACCACATCGTCCATCAACTGGGTCTCCAGTTCTGACTCCATCCACGGCTGCCATGTCACTAAGAATGTTTTAAGAAAGAGGCAAGAATTATAATTTCATACTCTAATTATAATAATGATAATCATAATAAATAACAACAAACAAACTATCTATCAAACATTTTAAATACAATGCCTTTAAAATCATAATAAAACTATATGTGGCGATCAGCAGTTTACATGTCAGCATTAACATAATGTATCAATATGTTGACCCCAAACTGTTAGCTAGCTAATAATGATAATTTTGATAATATTATGTGGGTTCAACAACAGGTTTACCTCTCCACGGTCCTCTCAGCCGGAGATAAACCAGAGCCGCTTCTCTTCTTCCTCCACATGGAGAAGGATTAAAAAGGAAATCAGGAATTCCTGACGCTCAAACATATTTGTTTGTCAAACTTTACTCTTCTTGTCACTTTCGCGGACCTGGGCTGCATAAATAGTGATGTACGGGTAAGGGCGGGATCATCTGGTGATGCAACCAGGAAATGCTACGAAGGGTAGATGTCCAGTTTCACAACAGGCTGACGCTGCCTGCAGGTCTCTCGGAAGGACCCTGCCTTTGCTGGCGGCGAAGGATGGGTCCTTGAAGGATGCTGCCCCTGAATTTGGACACAGCCACAGAGTTTTCCAGGAACGGAAAGTAGCACTCGGAAAGAGTTCAACCTTATCTTTATGTCCTCATTATGCATTAAATCGGCAGAGGGTACTGTCACAAACACAATTACACACAGTACTATGGCAGTGCCTTGGACAAGGGCACTCACAGGAGAACTGATCCAGGACAGATCAGGACATGTCAGCCTAGTGTAGATTTTTAGCATCAGCACGCCATCACATGTTTACTTTTTTTTTTCATGTTCCGGGATAACTGGAAGCACAAACACAAACTTGTTGCTGCAGCCACAGTCCTAACGACTGGGCACCCTGCTGATAATCAAAGGTATTCATTAACAGAATCTAAATTCTTCACCTGATGATGTGTCCACAAGTTGAGCAATGTGTTTTACTGGTTTCAAATCCAAAACTTTCTTTTTCCTTTTGTCTTTATCTGGTAAACATAACGGAGGTATTAAAGCAACTTCTTCTGTCCTTCATGCTCTGTGTACCAAAGTGCTCTATGCCCTTTCAAAACCTGTATTTCACCAGGACATGTCAAATCAGAGGACAACTTGGTCATCCCTCTGCTCTGGATGGTCACCAAAGATAGAAAGCTCTTTGGTTCTAGTATATTAGAGGCAAAAAAAAGAGGACTGCTTGGACTGAAGAGGAAAGGTAACATTGTTACCTAAATAAAAACAGTCAGCTGAGGTTGAGCTTATCAGTCTCACCTCATGGTTGGAATTTGATCATCCTAACATTCATTTGTACATGTAAGAGTGTTAATCATGTGGTATTCTGAGGCAGAAAAAAAATAGCGGGGGCAAACATGTTCTGATTTTTGACCTAACTATACATCAAACTTAATATATGTAGGCCTACTAGATCCCACAATTACAATAATACATCACGGTTTTGGATCCTCCCTGTAAATTTCAGCTTCCATCAAATTCAGTGCCAAAAGTAGCTGAGCAGAGGACATTTCACAACTGCCTAATTAGTACTTCCTGTGTCAATTGGTGCTAGGGCTGATGGAGTTCAGTCATTAATTACAGTGGTAACCTGTCATGAGCTGCAGTGGTAGTTTTATCCTGTCCTGTTATCTCCTCAGTGGAAACTATGAGATCATACAACTCAGAAGGATCCTGTGCAGGGCCATTAATGTATGTAGCATTCACAGCAAGGTAAATGGTAAAAGAAGTGTTCAATTATTCAAGTTCTCAGTAAACAGCACTTTGATTTGTTTTAAATAAAAAGTTTGAATTCAATCGGAATAATTATAACTGTCAAATAAATGTGGTGAGGAAAAAAATGTATTTCTGAAATGTTGTGGCATAGAATTGTCCCTAATTACTGAGTAAATGTGCTTCAATACTTTTTATTAGAGGTTGAGATATTTGCCTCTGGACCGATGAACTGAACTGTTACGTCGACAGATTGCCCAGCAATCAGTGTGGCTCTAAATGAACTCTAACCCTACACGTAACCCTAGCTTTTGCAGGTCAGGCAGGGGCCCCTATATACATATTTACACTTGACCCATACAGTACAGAGTTTGTGCACAAACTAGATCTGTCAGTATGCTGCGCTCGCATTGTCATGGGTGATCATGGTTAACCCTAACCCTAACTCCCACACTTCCCTCTTTTTTTGCTTTACCTCTTATTATGTAGTAAATGATTCCACAATGTAATGGCTATAGAAAAATTACACCATCTTTGTTTGGATTGGTTCCCTCTAAGTCTCGTTTTCACTATGTCGTTTTTTGTCCGCTGCTGGATATGAAATCTCCCAGGAAAATGAAGACTGACTGTCATCCAGCCTTGCTGGCTGCATGTGCCTATTGTCTGCTTTCACATCTCCCTTTAAGAATAAATGAATGAATAAACTTGTGTTTATTTCCTTTCAAGAAAACAGAAATGATTTGGGATTTTGTGACAGTTGCACCAACAACAATACCACACGCTCGGGGACAGCTTTCCCAGTTGTCTGTTTTCACTTTAAAAAGACAATAATCATCATAAGAATACAGCAAAGCAAACTAATACAGAACAGCATTCAGATATATACAGTATAGAGTTAGTTAATACAAAATAAAACACAAACAATGTCACATCACATCCATAAGTACATTGCTGCACTGTCGGTAGAGGGTGGTAGAAGTGGGAGAGCATGGGAAAGAGAGAAAAGGGGGTTCATGAGGGGACACAGTTAACGGACAATGCTCGAAATGACACCAAGGTTGCATGAAAACATTTACGTTTTTCAAGGCAGCTGCATTTGAGTTTATCAAGATAAGGCAGCCAAAAAAAAGCCTCAAAAACCCACTGATTGTAAGAGAGCAGACAGGAGGGAAATGTAAAAAGTAAAAAGTGAGATGCAGGTAGCTTAAACTCTTGTTTCTAGCTGGACAAATGAGGTTAACATGCCATCAGTCAACAACTGTGTTGATGTTTCGCATTAACGCAATTGTCACCAAATCTTCTGAAGGGAAATGGAAGAGAGCCACATAGTAAAGGAGACAGAGTAGCAGGTTTGCATGATTTTGACTCCAGCTGGACCCAGAGAGGAATTGTAGATCAATCCAATCTAATCTTCAGGTTTTTTTTGAATGACTTTTGGCCTTGTTCCTGTAATGACACGTGTCAATGCCCGATAAGTTAATACTGTACGCATGTGACCCGTTTCATCAGCTTTTACAAAAGATTTTTTTTTTTTAACGAAAGAGATACCCTTTTGGAGTGTAAATATTTGGAGATTCTGGGTTTGAATGACCAGATACAGTATGTCAAGCTTCACCTCCACCAACCTGTGCTCAGTTCTGACCTCGTGTTTTGAAGGTTTTTATAGGGTTAAATGAGTACTTGGCTAAAACAAGTATCCATTGCAGATAATGTACCTTTTATGAGTATGAGTGTCATCCAAGTAAAATGTGTCAATATCTGCACTTGTGATGATGGAAAAACCTCATTACTGAAGTTTGTCCATTCAAGTTTATAAAAAACTTATATTGTAAATTGACCATATTCACATAGTGGCCATATCATGCTGAAGGTGGGAAGCTCAAGTGTTATATTCACATCATTAATAACATTCATATATAGCACTTACATCATGCTAAAACGTAGGGAATCTGAACAATTGTTTTCATTTCACTGCTTCCTGATTGATCCACGACTGAAAGGACGATGAACAGTGAAAATCCCGAGGGACAACGGGCCAAAACTCCAAGATAAAACAACATAATTGACAATTGGCTTCCCTTACACGACATCTAACATTCAACCACTTGCTGGCTTATCGTTTGATGCATGTTAAATAAATGCATGCACGCCTAACCACACACTAATGTTAGCAAGCAAGTTGTTGAATGCTAATGTTAGCTGATGGGTTATCAAATATGTTGTTTTAGCTTGAAATATGGCCTGATGTCCCGCTAGACTTTTACTATCCATCAACTTTTCAGTTGATAAATCAGGAAGCGGTGAAATGATAACAACTTTTCAGATTTGTGTCCAACTTGCAACCTGGAACACAGCAGCAAAACATTACCCCGGCATCAGCTTCCCACCTTGAGCATGAGCACAGAGAAAAATTGCCACCATGTGAATATGGTCTGTAGTTCTCTTACTGTCCTGATCAAAACCATCAACACGAAGCTCATTTCGAAGGCTGGTTTCGAAAGTGCTTGGCATTGGACCTGCTCCGAAGCAGGGTTCAGCCGTGGCTGCCCCGCCCCTAAGCAGGCCGTGGTGACGTCTCACAACTGCAGCCAATCCATAACCAGTGGAGTCATGTTTGGTTACTGCTGCTGAAAACCAGGGGCGCTGCCGGGGGGGAAAGGTTAGGACGTTTCCAAGGGCCCGGCACTGACAGGGGGCCCTTTAAGACATGGGCAACCTATACAAGGGCCCAACTAGATTTTTTTTCATGGGGCCCAAAATCCCTGGCTGCGCCCCTGCTGAAAACACGTTTCCTGTAACGCTACTTCATAATAAAAGCTTTAAAATGACAGGGAAATGTTATTGTAAAAGAAGTTGAAAGAAAATTAAACAAGTCTGTAACTGAATTAGCGGGGCTACTTTGTTAGCGGTGATTCTTGGATAGTACTGCAGGGATCAGGACAAGAGTGTTTTCGCTTAAAAATATGCCTTCAAGCAGGCAGCCCAGTGGTGTAAAAGCAGAACTTCCAGCAGCGGCAGGCTGTTGGGCTGAGTCAAGAGTAGAGTAGATCCAGGCCAGCAGATGTTATGGAAAACGACATTACAAATTATTTATGCCCCATTTCCACATAGCTCATGTCAACCAGACGTCCGTTCATTCCTATGAAAACCTCTGATTTGTTAGCAAAACTCCTCCTTTCATTTTGTTTACGGTCCTGAATATATTTTAAGCATGCTCAAAATTGTAACTTTTGTGGGTGACTTCAAACAGACCGTATCTACTATGTGCCGCAGCAAGTTAGCATAAACAACTTAGCTAACTGATTAGCCTAATGATTGTAATATAGCTCTTTTTATGCATTGTTTATCTAAGTGAAAAGTTTGACTACATATTTAGCTAACATTGGTTGCCTGGTAACATATAGAGTGCGTGTATGCAACATTCATGTACACAAATGTTTCAGAAAACTGTTAAATGACCATCAGGCTATCCTCCTCACTTATTTGTCACTGTGCATTACTGGTCCTGTTTTTGTCTCAACAATGATCCATACGCATGTAAAACAGAGAAAATTAGCTTCTCTCAGATGTCAGCCATGGTGTTTAATCGACCTGTAAAGAAATGCATTTCCTTGCGTTGAACACAAGGGACGTACACCTGTAATCATGGACACAAAACAAAACTGCATCAACGACACAGGCTGTACAGGTCGTACTCACACTTCCCTAGCTTTTAAACTATGACAGCAATTTTCTTTGCCACTTTACCCACTCTGGACATTTGTGTTGTTGAAAAATATCGCAAATTTCAAGTGCTTGAATTAGAATTTGTACATTTAAAAGGGCACGTTTGGTACACAACATTTCCTTGCAAAAGTCAAATGTTGTGAGTAGTATTTCTGCAGCTTGAATAATGGCTGTGCAATATTTGATTTTCTGTATGTTGTAACAAATCCACAAAAAACTCCTGAGTGCCTGATCACATGTTGTCTGGATGCATTTCACTCTCCAACATCACACCAAGTTTTACTGTTCGTTTTTTTTTTTTTTTTTTTTACTTACCGTTTCATGGAGTTTGTGATATTCTTATTTAATCCAGTTCGTATTAGACAAATATCATGCTCACAACAGATACTTCGCTTTCACTTTGAAAGACAGACGTAATCTTCATCATGACATATAAGAGTCCTGCTGGATCAAGGACCTAATTCAGATTAGTATATTTGAGTGGCCATGTCCCAATGATTCGGTGTCTTGCATAACTGTACCTGACAGAACTTGCAACACAGCAGCTGCACAAGAAATATTGATTTTTTGCCTGTTGATTCCATGGCTTATTTATTTTTGAATGACAAAGGTCACATGTTTCACTGACACTGCAGGGCCTTCACCTACAGAGAAAAAGAGGCATCTCTTACCTCAGAGTGCAGCTGCTGATCTATAAGGACCAAAAAACTTCAGAAGTGATTTTGGGTCAAAGCAATGTGCTGAAGCATAACATGACCTCTGCTTATATCTGCACTCTCTATTAGAGGTGGGTGCAATTCATCGATGTGCGATGCGTCGCGATGCCTCACGTGACGATCTGGCATCGATTAATTAACGTCAATGCTTTGCCGCAAGACCGGAACAAAAAACACATAACCGGAAACTTAGCGCGCGCCGCCCGGACTGTTTAGTGAGTGGGACCACAACAAACGGAGCAGTAACGTTAGTTTGGGTTAGTGGTGCGCACTATGGAGCCGTGCTACAAACTCCCTCACCGATAAGTGTGAGTGCCACTCTGCTCTACTGTGTTTGTGTTGTGTTCACCTCACTGTACTGAAGCTCCAGACTGAATAAGTTCACATGGATTAAAGTTCTCCATCGCTACGATGGATTTCCGTCATTCAAACTTCACGGAGGCGACTTATGAGATCGATGTAGATCGGAGGAGAACGAGTGTTGTCTGATTTTTTATTGACAGATTGTCACACTCCACAGCCAATGGTATCGTTAACAGCGTGTGCTGCCTGACCAATGACAGTGTAGTGACCCACACAGGGCGGGATCTAAACACGGAGCGGCGCTAAAGTTTAGCTGCTTAGCTAGCAAGGACTCGTCACGCTGCTACGTTACCAATTGAGTTTAGTCAACACGTGAGAACTCGTCTGACACGGAGAGTCTCCTGTTGTGTGCTACATGTGTGAAATAACAACTATAGTCATTACTTTGTCTGGAGAGTATCTGTGTAAACCGCTTCATTCAGCATCACTCCCTGACACCGTGTGTTACCATGGTTACAGGAATGCCCTAAAACTTTATAATGATGATCATAATGATTTTTCGTTAGTTTGACTGAACAAAATCATAAATGTAGCCTGATTGTAGAGCTCAATGCTGAAATCTTGTATTATAACATATAGAACAAATGTAAAGCCTCAGAGCTTCTTTGATTACTAACAGTATGTTAGTGATGACAGAAAGATGATAACTCGCCATCAGACTGACAAGACTGCAAAAGTTGCTGTTTGTATGATGTATTTTTCTGTTAAACGATAAGGGGCTCACTTTAACAATTTTATTATTAATAATAATCAATGATAATGATGATAAGAAGAAGTAGAAAAATAGCTTGCTGAACAGTTCTGTAGATGGTTGATTATTTGAAAGAGTAAAAGCTTGGCAAAAAAAAAGGCACAGTTTGATTTCATAGATTGAAAATTACATTGAAAAGCCAAAAAACATTTTAAGTGTGAATAGAACAGCTGTTCAGATCATCCTCCTGTAAAACACTGTTGGTCAAATATTTAAACTTGATGTCTACATTAGAGAACAGGGTGTGGGGTGAAGCTGTAAATCTTATCTTATTTTTTTAGCACATTTAGACTGAATAAGTTGAATTATTTAATTTTGAAGAATGCACTTTTGTTCCCTATTGCAGCTTTTTGAGTTAATTGATAGGCTATTTATTTACAAATGTAGCCACAGATGAAGACAAAATCAATCTTGTATGGAAAAAAGCATTAAAAATAGCAATAATCGAAGAATCGTGGCACCAATAATCGAATCGAATCGACAATCGTTATAATCGAAGAATCGAAGAATTGAAGCTCCCATAATCATAATCGTAATCGAATCGAATTGTGAGGTACCCTTGTTGGAACACCCCTGCTCTTTATTCAAACAGCCTAAAGTCTAAACAGTCCTAAACAGTCTAAAGTCAAACTGCTGATACTCTCCAAACTCTGGTTAACATTCAGTCATTATTGTCCAAATACTTAATCTTAAGGTATCTGCTCATGGCTACCTAAGCTAGGGCTGGGCGATAAAAGGATCATGATCATTTTCATGTTAAAAAAATCACGATAACGATGATAAATGTTCAACATTTATTTTTGACACAGTTATTTTTGAGTCTATTTTCCTCCTAGTAAACACTACACCAACAGCAAATCTCACAGCAGAGACATAAATGAATGTGGCTGATGCATGTTTCTGGACCCTACCTAAGCCATTGTAAGGGCTTGGTTAAGGAAGAGAAGGGAAAGAGTGTGATCAAATTAAACAAAATGGAGGTTGAAACGAGACACAAAACTTGGCCGTTGATCCACATCTCAGACTTCCACACCATTACTTTGTTTATTACATAAACATTGCAATACTATAGACACTTGAGAAGAGAGAGTTGCCATTGGACATTCAACAAAGTCATTAAAAAACGGATGGTTTGTGTTACGATTTTCCAGGGTAATTTATAACAGTGGAAGAAGTACTCAGATCCTTCCCTGAAGGAAATAACTGAGCATCAGTAAAGTCCGGCATCCACAATTCAACTTAAAGCAACGTGGTGTAACTTTTAAAGACATTCTGGACAAAGATGGTTGATTCATGAGTCTTACTCCTAAATGGCCAACTACAAACACTTTAGTTTAGGTTTTTGGACCCACACTTTAAATTGCCTTCAAAGACACATAAACTGCTTTCACACTGGCCAAACAACACTCTAACACCCACTTGCATCTGGCTCTTGTCTTTAATGTAAAATGTGTACTATCAGCGTTCCCTCCCAATGTCAAATGACTCATGGCTCCAGCTCTGATCAGCTGTGATGAAAACACAGCTAATGCTCTTCCATCCTTCTCCATTCAAGCAGCGTACCGACATTGTTCAGTCGGCAGAGTTTGAAAGAGAGGCTGTTGTCAGTGGCTTCCATGTCAGTTCTTGCCAGTTGCCTGATTGGTCCTCGGCATGTGCAACTCTCAACTGAAAAAGAAGCGAGATGTCTAGCTCCTGAGGAACTGCCATTGTCAGCTCCAGAAAATAAATGACATGTCAAATTCAGAATGTTGTTGCTTAAGACTTTTTAAAGCAAGTTTAAAGTCTTCTGGATGTAGTCTGATGAGGTATTTGACCTGCTGCTTTCTACTTACCTGTATGTCCGATCTTGCTACTGAAAATGCTGGTGACTTACTCTAAACTTTTGTAGAATAAAGGGGTATTTATAGATTTAGGTTTAATTGTAGCTATAAAGTATATCCATGTAACTGCTGTAGCTAAACCACAGCTAGTAAACTGGACTATAGCAGCTACTGAGACATGTAGAGTCGACGAGGACTAGGAACACTCAGCCTCGGCTGCTTGTTTCCAGTGGTCGTGTCTTGATGGTAAGAGATCTTAATAGAGTGATCAGTTTAACCATGATCCAACCCTTACCAACTGAAGGCATATCCATTTCAAGACTTTCACAATGTTATGATGACCATCCAGTATTGACCAGTTGACCCCTTTAAAATCACTAGGCCACTTCAGCTGCATTTATTGATGACACTGGTGACCTGATGCTGCTTTGGTCATATGATACTGTTTGTTGTCGAAATAGTTATGTGTTTGTTGTTTGAATGGACTTCAGTCTGACTGATATCATTCTTTAACTTCTACGTTATCATTGCTGTGTACGGATTAAACACAGTGGATCAGGCAACTACCAACCCACTCCTTATTGATCCCAGACAGATGAGCGAGACTGTGGGGTTGAAGTCTCCCTACTGATTAACGATGGTAAATGAGCTGATGCAGCATTCCTCAACATGACCGAGTGTTTTGAAGAGGGGGTGCAGGTCAAGGGTTATGTTTACCTAAGATGACAAGGAAAGTGATTTTGTGATTGAGTGTGTGTGTGTGTGTGTGTGTGTGTGTGTGTGTGTGTGTGTGTGTGTGTGTGTGTTTATGTGAGAGAGAGAGAGAGAGAGAGAGTGGGCGTGCCTACAGTGGACAGCGGCAGAATATAAAAGGTGACCCTACCCCTCTCTGGGCATCTCTCTGACCAGCCTGTGTAAGTGAGTGCATCTCAGGTCTCTACCATGAAGCACAGTGTCCTGTTATCGCTGCTGTTGGCGTTGGGGTGCATGCACGTCCACGGTGCACCGGTGGAGCAGGATGGCATGCAGCAGGGGTCATGTGAAGACGCCCAGGCGAAGGGTGCTGCAGGACAGGCTCTCATCAAGATCAACCAGGACCGGCAGGAGGGATACGTCCTCGGCCTCCACCGCCTGTCCAACGTCCACATTTCCAAACATGTGAGTCACGACAGTGAACACCACTATGATGTTCATTTAATATTCTTGTTGCAGTATTGTTTCCCTGTAGAGTAAGGCTATGTTTGAAGAAATGAAGAATTAAGGATTTAAGTTAAAAGGAGGGCAGCTCAGTTTGATTATAAGAGCACTGGTGGTACAACCTGTGTCTGTCAGACCACTTTATGTTTCCTCTGCTGAGATCTGGAGATAGACAGTCACCATCACAAACAGATTTGTAATCGATTCCATTAAATAAAACCCCACATTGTACTTTTTACTCCTCTACATTTATTTTGATAACTTTACCAGGTACTCTGCTGCAGAGCACATTTTCAAATAATTTCTGACCAGATAAATGCAGATAAAAAAAAATTAGACTGTCTCCAATAAACAGAATAATGGTTAATATAGGTCAGATAATAATAACAGTAATAGAAAGGATGATAATGATCATAATAATATAATGTAAGTATGTGGTTATTTACTTTCACTTTTGGTCCTTAAATGAATTAATTGTTTCATTTAATATAATAAACTTAAAGACCATTTCCCAATTAATATGGGTGACTCTCACTATTACCACTATAGAAAAAAAATGTTTCACACAATATCTTCACTTATGACTAAGTATGACTTTTGGTTACTTTTTAAAACACAGCCTGATTGTGAAACATCAAAGATGAACTAAGTGAACTGTCAGATAATAAATGTAAAGCATTTAGTCAAAAGTGATTTAAGTTTAGATAAGTGGGTTAAAGAAGACGTGTTAAAAGTGTTTGTCTACAATCAAGCATATGAGTAAAATATTATTTTATTTATTTATTTATTTTATATTTTATTTGACAGGGACAGTGCATATTAATAAACATTTCTGTAAATATACCAGATTTAGCCAGAAGGCTAGTTTTCATCTGCAGTCCCTGGCCAGATGTAACAATAGGCTCCCTAAAAGGCAAATAACAAGAAGGGTTTATAAAAACAACACATTAACTAAGATAAGAACAACACTTTCTGACAAAACATTAATCATAACCACATATCCTGTAAGTATTCAATAGTTCACGGCATAAAATACATAAAGCATGCAGGACAAACAACACTCAGTATCAGACAAATTCAAATAAAGGTAAATAGAGAGAGAATACAGAGAGGCATGTGCATCAAAAACCTATTTTAAGATAAAATAACCCAGACTTTTTTTAAATCAACGATGTGATCATAAGACTCTCCAGTGAATCCCACACTCATTCCTTTTCTACTACTGACCAACTACAAGTGTTTACCTGTAGAGAAACTGTTGTTTGCATGAAATTACAGCAACAACAAATAAAACGTGTGTTTTTGCAGCTGTGTAACCCTGAACACAATGCAAGAAACTAATTAGCAATACATGAGAAGCTATAGCAATTCCATAGATATAGCTATTCAATACTGTAATGAGTGTAACTATGAATCAGACGTCAAGCATTTAAGACTGTTCTGGTCAGGAGATACCAGGGATTATTGGAAGAGTAATCGCCGATAGTGAAAGTTTCATTCATCATCAGTCGTTTTAACCATCACAAAATGAAATGAAGATGCAATATCCATCAGGATGTTACTGACTACAATAATAGCTTGATCATTTGCTGATGTGTGTACATTCTGTATTTGTGTGTCACAGGATGAGAACGGTGCAGTTTTCTACCTGACCATGGATGTTGTTGAGACCAACTGCAGCGTTCTCAGCAGGAAGGACTATAAGAGCTGTGTGGCTCGTCCCGACCACGATACACCGGTAAGAAAACACAACAACACAATTTTATGTATGCAAACTTTATGTTGTCTGCTCTTAACGTCTCCTGTTTCATATCATTACTTACAATATAATAATGATAATAATGTAAAACAACGTTCTTGTTCTTCCATAAATGTCATATTTATTTGTATTTGTACAGCACACTAAAATATCCCCTGTGCTTATTATTGTGTTGGTCTGTGCAGGTTTATGGACAGTGCAAAGCTGCCATCTTCATCAACCGAGTGCAGAGAGTGGTGCGTCTCTACAAATATGACTGTGTTATCAGACCAGGTAAAAAAGAAAACATACTATTAATAAATTCAAATACAAGAACTCACGTTATTATTATCTGAAAAGTAATAAGTAAAGTTGTCAAAAAAGACATCTTGGCCCACAGTCACTAAGTAAATGTTTGAACATTAGACAATTCTGCTGATAAGGTCTCAAAGCTCTACAGTACAAATCAGTCACATTTAAAACCGCTTTTCTCTGCTCAGTTCCTGCAGCTAAACTGGCTGAGAGCTGTCCTGACTGTCCATCTCATACCGCCTTTGACAACGCCGAGGTTCAGAAGGCAGTGTCTCTCTCACTGGAGAAGTTCAACAAGGAGAGCGGGCTGGCCAAGCACTTCTCTCTGCTCAAAGTCTCCCGTGCTACCAGCGGAGTAAGTTTTCTACATGGCCAAGATATCAAGAGACATACTGCATCCTCTCAATGCCATGAATTGCAGTGGGGGTTTTTTCCAAACGCCTACAAATATATTTTAACCCTTCAAGAATTAATAAATTGGGGAAAAATGCAATAATATAACTAGCATAATTTCTCTTCTACGAACGTTGAGAAAAAACTTGTTGTAGGAGTGGGTGAGCAAACAGAACACAACAGGTCCACACTTTCTGTGAAATAACTGTACAAAAACTAAGGGTCAGTTTGCGTCCAAATGATTTTTTTTTTTTTTTTTTTTTGCATTTATTTATCAATTTATTTGAAAGTGACAAATGAAGAGGTAGACAGGTATGTGGCCATGCGCTGTAACCATTCATCTGACCCAAAGGTGTTGTGGAATTTCGGCTTGTTTGATCATTCAGGAGAGATGAATGACTCAGAGACAGTGATGACTTACGCTAAAGTAGTTTATCTAAGCTCGATCAAGGAGGAACAAAATAACAACACAACTGTACGAATAGTGAATTGTCAAGTCAATCCTCTTCTCATTTTCAAAATAAAACTACATGCTCAGCTTCCCTCTCAAACCTCCTGACTGACTCCCATCTGATATGTGTTTGATGGTTTAACTTTTGATTGTTAACAGTTCATTTATTTCCATGTGTGTGTATCCAGATGGCCATGAGGATGTATTACAATGTAGAGTACACCATCCAGGAGACCACCTGCCCCAAGAGCACAGAGGCAGTGACGACTGAAAAGTGCCCCCATATGACCTGCGAGTTCGCTGTGAGTTGCACCAAATTGCTATATTTTCACAGGTTTTTTGAACATTTTGCTTAGTTAAATGGATTGTTTTAATATTTATTTTGCATGTTGAAAAGACACAAAGTAACTCTTCATGTATTAAACAAGGCTATACTGTCACTGAGAACAAGCTGAAGAGAAAAGGCCAAATAAAATGAGACAAATAATCAAATTAAAGACTTTTCTATCCTTCCAGTTTGAAGTAGAATAATCAGGTTATTATTTGAGTTTTTAAATGCTTTCTCCTCTCTTACTTGTTCCCTCTTGTTCTTCTCTCCGCAGCACAAGGGCTTCTGTAAGGCCTCCCTATTCTACTCTCCCACCAATGATGCTGAGACCAGTGTGGAGTGTGAGATCTATGAGCCAGAGGTAAGACTCACTAAGCCATGATAAAACACAGTGTCACACTGATTTATCTATTATGTTTTCTGTAGCTTTGTTTATTGTGATTCTGTGGTAACGGGAACAATCACACATCAAATCTGTAATACCTCAATAATAGCAATGATTGCATTTTTTCAGAGTTGCTGACTTCAGATTTGGAGTTGAGTAACAAAGAACAATCTGTCCCGACTGATTTGATTTGATACTTGACTGATGAAGTTTGATTTGGTAAAATAACAGAACATTAAGCATTTTTTAAAAAGGAAGGACAGTAAGCAGGCCTTACAGGGCGACAGACACTCAAGATTATATTTGTTCTTATACTGCTTTGAAATGACATGGTCTCAGTTATAAACATCATTTTCATCATGTGTAAGTATTCTGAATCATACAGTTCAAAAGATATGGTTAAAAGATTGACTTGACTTGGATGTCCTGAAAGACTTTAGACTTTAAAAATTTAATATAATTTAGATCTTAGGTCTATCCTTTAGTTTCGTACATTTGGTAATAAGTTCAATCATAAGTCTCCCATTACACAGGTTTCCAATCCAACCAACTGGTTCATATCTGTCCAGTTACAATAGTTTATCTAATATGGGGCTGGTCTGATGTTGACTGACAGAGAAGCGTCAGCTGTCACAGCACACGTTTCGCTGCTCTGTTGTAGGTCCGTCCACAGCGCAATCTCGGCAGTGCTGATAAGATATGAATGAAGATTATGTTTCTGCATTGCCTATTTCTTGCTTGGAATGCTTTCAGAAATATATTTCTGAGTAACATTCAGCTGTGATACAACACAATTCGTGAACAGGTGCCAGACTACTATGCAATTGCAAATTAGTCTGCCAATGTCTTTAAAAGGAGCTCTGTGGACTGGAGGCCAGCCTTAATTTTATGTTTGTGGCGGAGAGAGAGACTGAGATGAGGCCCTCAAAAGTCCTTCACAAAGAAATTCAACTCATTTGTCATGTCAGGTTACAATGCGCTCACATAAGGCCAAAAAAAAGGGATTAATACATGTAATATGCCACAAATTGTAACAGAAAGCCCCAAGTGGTTCTATCTGTAATTACTTTAGTGATTACAATGTTATCATAGAACAAGCCTACAAAAATAAGATGCCAATTGCAAAAAAGAAGAAGTATCCTTCACCCCTTGCTATAAAAGACTTGAGACTTGACAGACTCAGAGACAGCACTCTCATTATGTCTTCATAGTTTATTATCACAGTGGATGTATCAGAGGATGCACAAGTATACCTTTTGACCCAAGCTCTTCTCTTTCGAACATTAATAAATTATCTTTGTGTTCTCCAGGCTGCAGAGACACAGAAGAAACTGCACTTGTTGGGCGGAGAGACCGACCACAGCCACAATGCCACACACACACACGACCACGACCATGACCATGCACACGCTGCTGACCAGACACACTCACATGACCATGTACACGACCACACCAAGGCCCACGCTCATCACGACCAAACTGCGAAGCACGCTGACGACAGCGATCACCACCACACACACGACCATGAGGGCGGCAGCCACAATCACGCTCACACCCACTCCCATGACCACGGGCACGGTCACGATCACGTGCACGCTCATCACGCCAAGGCACACAACCACAGCGGCGACGTGTCCGACCAACACCACGACTACAAGCACGCCGACAGTGAGCACACCCATGACCACGACCACGAGCTCGCCCTTGACCACGACCACAAGCACGCTCACCTGCACGAACATGAGCACCACCACCATCACCATGACCACGACCATGAGAAAACAGCCCACGACCACCCAGAGGGCATGGTGAGGATGCTGCCCCCCATGGACCAGCCCGTGACCCTGCCCTCCTTCCCGGATGTCCCCGCTGGTGGCCCTGAAGTGGGAGTCACCCTGCCCCTGAAGCCCGACCCCCAGATCCCTGGAGCAATGGAACCCACCATCAAGGCCTTCCCCACCACCGTCTCAGCCCAGTGCCTCCCAGCAGCTGAAGGAACCAGCCTGGTGGATAAAGTCTTCGCTGAGGACCCCATGTTCAAGCAAGTTGCATAAGGAGGCGCCTGGAACTCACTTAGGAACTGAACGTTTTTAAAAAAGAACTCACACAAAGACACAGACTGAAGTGTCAAGAAGACAAGAAGTTGAACAGATTTGCACCTGACACGATGTAACACAATTCGACTGCTTCCCGGGTTAGGATTAGCTGGAATCGTCCGTCAACCACACAGATTGTAATATTGTGCAGTCAACCTGGCAGACATAAAGGTTTTATGTTTGTCTGTAAACTGTGCTTGGCTATGCAAAGTAATTAAAGATTCCACAAATATACTCATCCAGTGTTTTTCTATTAGTACCCTACACTGTTTGTGTTTCCTGTTTACCTCATTTCACTACTGTCAGTAATATCAAAGGAATAATCTTGAAAACGTTTTATGCTAAGGAGAAAGGCAGAACAATACAACAATATTTTCATAAGATATGTGGCTGTGTTAATACATTGCTGACAGTCACTGAAGAACAACTGAATAAAATGCATCAAAAAAGTCTATTTTCCAGGCTTTTTCCTGATAATATCTGTGTGTAAACATATTCAGAGTGTTCTGTGCCCTGTCTTCTCTCTATATATACACACACACACACACACACACAAACACACACACACACACGAGAACATTTGGATAAAGAGATGAATCACACAATCTATAAGAACATGAACATTGCACTACTACAGACACTTGACAAAGGAAAGTTACCATTGGACATTCAACAAATAAGTCGTTCAAAACGAATGGTTTGTGTAGCGCTTGTTTAGGGTAATATATAACAGTGGAAGAAGTACTCAGATCCTTCCATGAAGGAAAAGGACTGAGCATCAATTCCTGCATCCACAACTCTATCTAAAGCAGTGCAACTTTTAAAGACACATAAACTGCTTTCACACTGGCCAAATAACTAACACACACTTGCATCTGGCTCTTGTCTTTAATGTAAAATGTGTACTATCAGCGTTCCCTCCCAATGTCAAATGACTCATGGCTCCAGCTCTGATCAGCTGTGATGAAAACACCGCTAATACCATTCTAATCAGCTAATGTGCTGATTCTCATCCCAGCTGCTTCGCAGTCGGCTGCAAACCGCCCCAGGACATGCTGGAGGTCCTGGCCCGAAGAAGCCAACAAGACAACAAGACAACATCATCTGCGAAAAGCAGAGATGAGATCCAGTGGCTCCTGAACCAGACCCCCTCCGGCCCGTGGCTGCGCCTAGAAATTCTGTCCTTAAAAATAATGAACAGAACCGGTGACAAAGGGCAGCCATGCCGGAGTCCAACATGCACTGGGAACAGGTCTGACTTACTGCCGGCAATGCGAACCAAGCTCCTGCTCTGGTCGTACAGGCAAAAGAAGTTTTAAATTTCTAATGAAGTTCAAATGAATTAAAATAGTTATAGTTATAACTTAATTTGTAAATTTGTTGAATTATTTCCATTTGTATCTTGATAACAGATTTTCTTTTTTTATTACATTTTCCAAAAAAAACAAAAAACGAGTAGCACTTTAATTCATAAAAGTGGTCTAACAAACGTAAAGGGCAAATATTAACCACATATGCTGTTTGTATTGCTTGTAATTAGGATGAAGTAAACATCTGTTGAGTATTTTAACATAAAATTCTTTGATTGTGTTGGATTACAGGCCAAAAAATGCAGAGGGTCCACCAGACCCACCAACACTGGCTGAGTAACAAAAATATGAACACCACACAAGGGCTAGAGGCTAACTCATCCTGTAGACCGTTAGACAAATGCGTCTCGAAAAAAAACACAAAAAAAAACGAGGAAGGAGGTCGGGCAGAGTTAACAACAGGTAGGTTACTCACAGTAAAAGGTATCGTGGAGGGGGGTCCAGGTGGCTGGGAGGCAGGGGCGATTCTAGGATCTGACCTTTGGGGGGGCTCAGCCCCCAGGAAGCAGCTGACAGATGTTTCATAAAAGCATGACATGACGTGCAATTTTGATGTCCAAAGCACATTTATGAAGTAAAAGAGAGTTATTAAACACAGTGGTCACAAAATATCATACCGGATAACTGTCCAGACCTCATGATGAAATGCAAAAAAGCTACAAAATACTTGAAAAGAAAATAAACGTAAAAATCTCTTCTCCAGGCATTATTGTATGAGATATTTGATATATGAAATGTTACAAAAAATATGACATCCAGTGGATGTTATGCTTTGAAGCAGCTTGTCCCAAAACTGGTATGTCAGCTATTGTCATCTGGGATAACAAGCAATCTGGATCAAATTTATAGGGCATTATGGGGGACACATTATCAGACAGAAAGTTAGGCCATCAGGAAGACCCAAAAGGACCCCCAAACAATGGTGAAAGGTTAAAAAGTCTCTCTTAAAATGTGCTTTGTTTACTCTTTTCAGTCACTGGTTCACTATGTAGTAAAATCCTGTGTCATATGGGATAGTGCTAAAAAACATATTCTGAAAATTCATTTACGTTACCGTTATCGTTATCGTTATCCAGTATGACACTTTTGACTGGTGTCAAATAAAATACATTTTTTGAAGATGAGATTTAAAAATGAGCAAATAACATCCTCAACAAAAGGTAAAAACTACACTGATCTGCAGTTTTAACCTATTTACATTTTTGGTCAACTTGAAACCTTATTCGTCACTGATTATCCAACCATGATCTATGTACAAGTTCCACTGACATACAATCCCTCCACTAAATCAGCCATTTCACCAGATGAGAGTCTAACATCTTCCTAAACCTGTGATGTATAACATTAATGATTATGGAGGAACAATGATCAACTTTTCTCCAAAAATTAGATGTTGTAAACTGAGGAGAAGGCTCAACTGACCACAGCTGTCTGTCTGTAATATTGTGCTCTGATACGGTTTTGCAGTGCTGCAGTTATACGTGTGTGTTATGAAAACAACACAAAGTGTTCCCAACTGAAGGATTACTACAAGAACTTGTGTTTGTCTCTTTTTGAGATTTGTGTGCTGGTGCCAATACAGAGTGTTTTATTTTGAAAAGTAACCGGATGTTGATATCCGATCCGATGATGAGTGCTAAATTCTGCTGAATTGCTGCGTCCTGCTCCGTCTGCCGAAATAAAAAGTCCTGCGTATCTGCTCCGGACTGCTGGAGCAGATATGCAGCGCAGCGGACCTGGTGGAAGTTAAGACATTATCTAAAGTGAAAAACCAGCTCAGCTCCGCCACGCAGCGGACACGTATCTGGTTGAATCACGGAGTTCGTTTCGCCAAATTGTTCGCTGAAAGTGAAACCTTCTCCTTCTGCGCTCGGAACAACTTTCGGACCCTCCCCCTCCACACATTAGCCACTACAGTGCCAGTCCCTGCGCATCTCACACACATTGGCCTGCCAGCTGTTATTCAAACAGATTCTCTAGGTCGCAGTCTGGAGCCCTGGACATACGATCTGTGGACTAAACAATAGGATGGGCTAAGGCAAGTTTTGGATGGGCTTGAGCCCACCCAAAACAGGGCTAGCCTCGCCACTGCGTGGGAGGTAAGCTGGTTGAGTTGGTGGCTCAGCTGAGACGTTTGAGCATAAAGCCTGACTCCTTTACCTCCAAGACTATGTGTTCATGTTTTCCAACGAGGATGCCTTGACAGATCTGCTGGGTCCATTGTTGATTCTCTTATAATACATTGGTAAACTATGACCCAGGAGCACACACGGCAGGGATTAGAGTTCGAAGGAGGTTTATTGAGGCTTCACAGTGGTTATGCAGGTGAGAGTAGTGAGAGGCTCCGCCCGAGAGGAGAGGGAGGAGAAGAAGAGGTAGCTCATGTTGGTGCTGGTAGATAGCATAGCATCTGGGGCTCAGGAGAGCTCAGGGCAGGGCTGCTGGCTGCAGAGGTGCTGAGAGCTGGGTCACTGGAAACAGCCACTGGTATTTGGAAACAAGGTGGATCACTGAATGCAAAACAAAGCAAGGTTGAATCTTTTGGAGAACACAAAGAACAATGAGAAAACTCTTAAAGCGATTAGCACTGGCAGGAGCCATGTACCATGTAGTACAGACGAAATCATCTAAATCAAATCAAATCAAATCAAATCAACTTTATTTATATAGCACCTTTCATACATAAAAATGCAACCCAAAGTGCTTTACATTAAAAGAAAAGAAAATGAAACAAGCCCCCTTAACATCCCCACTCCCCCCACCCTCATTCATGTAACACACACACACACACACACACACACACACACACACACACACACACACACAGACACACCCTTGAGCATACTACACCAATACGTACACCCATATGGCTGAGCACTCCCCGACCGTCGAGGCCTGGCCAACCCCCAGGACGGCACCCCCGCAGGCAGGCCAGACAGAGCTCCCGGAGTGGAGGGCCCCCATGAGGAGAACACTGGAGCTGGAAACTAAGAAACAATAAATGAAATAAGTACTGAAAGAAATGAAAAACCTCCTAAAACAACATAAATGAATGTTAATAAAAATTACTGAGAGCAAAACATAACTTTTAAGCACTAAACCCGTAAAAGCAGCATTAAAAATAAATATAATAAATAAATAAATAAGTAAGTAAATGAATAATAAAACCTATTAGAGAACTAAATGAGTAAAAGGTGGCTCAGTTAAAAGCTAAATTAAAAAGGTGAGTCTTGAGCCTGCATTTAAAAGCATCAACAGACTCAGTGGCCCTGAGGTCCTCCGGCAGGTTGTTCCACAGGCGAGGGCCGTAATGATAAAATGAGGCCTCACCAAAGGTTTTGGTTCTAACAGTGGGAACAGATAAAAGACCAGTACCGGAGGACCTCAGGGTCGGTGAGGGTCGATACGGTAAAAGCAGGCCAGACAGATATGAAGGCCCAAGGTCATTAAGACACTTAAAAACTAATAAAAGAACCTTAAAATCGATCCTGAAGCGCACAGGGAGCCAATGCAGTGATTCTAAAACTGGTGTAATGTGAGCCCGCTTTCTGGTCTTCGTCAGCACACGTGCATCTGAGTTCTGGAGCAGTCGAAGCTGCGAAATGCTCTTTTTTGGGAGACCAGAGAGCAGGGCATTACAGTGATCTAACCGGCTAGAGATAAAAGCATGCATTAGCACCTCTGTGCTGGCCAGAGAGAGAAACGGGCGAACTCTGGCTATATTCTTAAGATGGTAAAAACCAATCTTTGTAGTATTTCTGATGTGTGGAATAAAATCAAGCTCAGAGTCGAAAAGAACGTCCAGGTTTTTTAGGCACTGTGAGTGTTTAAAAGCATTTAGTTTTGGTAAAAGTTTCTCTCTCTTGCCTTCAGGGCCAATAATTAAAACCTCTGTTTTGTCCTGGTTGAGCTGTAAGAAGTTTTCTGCCATCCATGACTTTATATCTAAAATACAGTTTAAAAGCGAATCAATAGGCCCCATGTCATCAGGAGACATGGCGATGTAATGCTGTGTATCATCAGCATAGCTGTGGAAATTGATGCCGTGCCTCCTGATGACGTCCCCAAGGGGAAGCATATATAAATTAAAAAGTATTGGACCTAAAATTGACCCTTGGGGCACCCCATACTTAAGTTCATGCGTTCCTGACGAACATGTATCCATACTTACAAGAAAGTGACGATCTGTGAGGTAGGAATAAAACCAGTTAAGAACAGTACCAGAGAGGCCCACCAGGTGTCTGAGTCTATTTAACAAGATGTGGTGGTCTACTGTATCAAAAGCAGCGCTTAGATCCAGTAGCACCAGGACTGACAGTTTCTGAGAGTCCATGTTACACCTGAGATCATTAACAATCTTCACGAGGGCTGTCTCGGTACTGTGGTTCATCCTAAAACCAGATTGACACTGTTCTAAAATATTGTTGCTGTTTAAAAAATCATTTAATTGGATATAAACCAGCTTTTCTAAAACTTTACTTAAAAAGGGTAAGTTGGATACAGGTCGGTAGTTGGTGAAAATATCAGGATCCAGGTTGCTCTTTTTCAGAAGAGGCTTCACCACTGCTGTTTTAAAGGCAGTAGGGAAGACACCCGTCTGGAGAGAGCAATTCACAAGATTTAAAAGTTCAAACTCAAAGAACGCATAAAATTGTTTTTAAAGCGATGTGAGAATTGGGTCTAAAAGGCAGGTTGTTGGGTTAACTCGGGAGAAAACTCTACCGAGTGTTTCTGCATCAACCAGGACAAAATGCTCCATTGTCTCCTCAGATAAAAGCGATAGTCCAGGTCTGTTAATAGCAACATTGTTTTGTTCTAAGAGAGTGGATCTGATGCCATCGATTCTACCTCTGAAGTGGTCCGCAAAATCCTCACATAGATCGATTGTTGGAACTATGGAGGACTTCTTAAAATCAGTTTTAATTAAACGGGTGATTGTGGAGAAGAGGAATTTATGGTCGTTCTTTTTATCTGAGATGAGTTGTGAAAAATGGGAAGTTCTTGCCTGTTTTACTGCTTTATTGTATGTTTTGAGTTTGTCCCGGAATATGTCGCAATGAACTGTTAACTTTGTCTGCCTCCATTTTCTCTCTGCACTCCTGCAATTTCTTTTCAGTTGTTTTATTTCAGTCTTAATCCAAGGTGGTGTAGGTTTGGTTGAAAAAGTTTTTTTTGTGGAAAGTGGAGCCACTGAATCCAGGGCTGACCTGAGTTTACTGTTAAAATTATCAACAATAAAATCGCAGGGTGCAGGTAAAATGTCAGCAGTGCTATTGTGTAAAATTTCAATAAAATTTGCAGCCACTTCAGGAGTAAGATAGCGCTTCCTCACTGTTCTCACCGGGGCCTCCTGTTGGATAAAACTGGAGATATTAAAAAACACACAATAATGGTCAGACACAGCCAGGTGGACAACAGAGGACACACCAGTGGACAGGCCATATGTTATGACCAGGTCCAGGGTGTGTCCTCTGTTGTGAGTGGGCTGTGTGATGTGCTGCTTAAAATCCAGGTAGTTTAAAAGATTTAAAAATTCAGTCGCAGTGGGATCTGAATTATCATCTGTGTGTATGTTAAAATCACCAGTTATTAAAACCCTATTGTATGTTGAGTGTAAAATTGATAAAAGTTCAGAAGACTCACTGATAAAACAGGGGTGGTGCTTGGGTGGTCTATAAATAGTCATACATAAAATCGGAGGACTGCTAAAAACAAAGGCATGGTGTTCAAATGATGTATAGTTGTTAAAAGAAATGTCCTTTGTTATTATTGAGTTTGAGATGATTGTTGCAGTCCCACCACCTCTCCTACCACTCCTGTTAGAAAATAAAAAAAATAAATTTGGTGGGGAAGCCTCAGTGAGAACAGCTGGTGCATCAGTGCTGAGCCATGTTTCAGTTCAAAATAAACAGTCAAGTTTGTTGTCTAAAATCAGGTCATTGATGATAAAAGGCTTGTTCGACAGGGAGCGAACGTTAAAAAGTGCCACGTGGAGAGCTGCATGTGGGCTGGTTGACTGTGAGACCTTGTTGATGTTGACGTGTTTCAGGTTATGACGGGAAGATCAGGGAGGTGTGATGGGATGGTGGATGTGTAGTGGTCTGTTGTTTGTGATGACCGGGATGTGTGCAGGTTGTGAAGTGGAGATGGAGGTGGACTTGTGGCGTCAATCTGTGGGACAGAAGGTAGCATGAAGATTAGGGCTTTTCAGCAGAGCGCTGATTGCCAATCTGCTGTAGGTGTGTGTATCAGCAGCTCCTGGTGAGGGAAACCACACCCAGCCTCTCAGTGCATCTCTGCAAGCGCAACAAGCACAAAAACCAAAACACCATAAAAAATAAATAAATAAAAAAACACACACCACGACATAGAAACATGACTGACTGTGACAAGAGCTATAACAAGAAAAGTTTGAGATTTGAAATTCATTAGTTATTTATGAGTGTAATTAATATGGCTCTGTTATCAGACCAGGTACAAAAAAAAAACAAAACACACACTATCAATACATTCAAATGCAACAACTCACATTATTATCTGAAATTAAGTTATCAAAAAGCTCTTCAGCTGGACTTAAGTTGCAGTACAAATCAGTCACATTTAAAACCATTTTTCTCTGCTCAGTTCCTGCAGCTAGTGTGAGTGAGAGCTGTCCTGACTGTCCATCTCATATGGCCTTTGAACAACGCCGAGGTTCAGAAGGCAGTGTCTCTCTCACTGGAGAAGTTCAACAAGAACTGCTCAAAGTCTCCCGTGCTACCAGTGGAGAAAGTTTTCCACAAGTCCAAGATATCATGGGGCATACTGTATCCTCTCAATGCCATGAATTGCAGTGTTTTTTTCCCAAACCATTGCTGTAACCATTTAACCAAAATTCAACAGACTTTTATTCTGAAATATTTGGCTTTCAAGACAGAGAGACAAATAAATAGGCAATAAAACCTAAACCCGACTGTACTACAGGAGCAAGAGAAAACAAGGAAATCAAAATCGCTCCAAAATGGAGGAAAACAAAAGGCTAAACTGAAAACAAGAAGAGATCTGCACTATCAAAAATTACAAACAAAAAATCACTCTTCTTGAGGCACAAGGATTACAGAACAAAAAAATCAAGCATGAATTTCAATACTTAACAAGGCAAGACTGTGATGAAGGGCTGGGGTGCACACAGGAACGAGACACTCTGGCACAAGACAAACAAAGACACAGACTATTTAACACATGAGGGAGAAGGAAACAGGTGGAAACAATCATGAATCAGGGATGACGTCAAACCGCGGACACATGAGGAAGGGCAAGTGACCTGAAACGAGAGGGAGGGTTAGACTTTCAAAATAAAACAGGAAGTTCATGAGACAAAAACCAAGACAAGACAAAACCTCACCGCTGTGTGACACCCTCTCACTCCTCCTGACCGACTCCCATCTGATGTTTGTTTGATGGTTTGACGATGTTGATTCAGAGTATATGGTTATGCATATTCCTTTGTCGACGGTTTCATTTCTCTCCGTGTGTGTGTATCCAGATGGAAATGAGCATATGTATATAGAGTACATATAGAATATACCATCCAGGAGACCACCTGCCCTAAGAGCACAGGGGCCGTGATGGCTGAAAAGTGCCCCCAGGTGGCCTGCGAGTTTGCTGTGAAATTGCCATAGTTTCACAGTTTTTTTTACATTTTACTTAGTTAAATGGATATTTTGCATGTTGAAAAGAGACTAAGTAACTCTTAATGTATTACACAAGGCTATACTGTCACTGAGAACAAGTTGAAGAGAGGAGGCCAAATAAAATGAGACAAATAATCAAACCATAGACTTTTCTATCCTTCCAGTTTGAATTGGAATAATTAGGTTATTATTTGAGTTTTTAATGCTTTCCTCTCTCTTCTTTCTTGTTCTTCTCTCTGCAGCACAAAGGCTTCTGTAGGGCATCCCTCTTCAACATTATCAGTGATGCTGAGACCAGTGTGCAGTGGGGGATCTAAAGACTCACTAAGCCATGATAAAACACAGTGTCACATTGATTTACTTATTTTGTTTCCTGTAGCTTTGTTGAATGTGATTCTGTGGAACAATCACACATCAAATCTATAAATCCTGAATTTTAGCAATGATTAAATATGATAATTAATATTAATATGATAATTCAGAGCTGCTGACTTCAAAGTTGAGTTACAAAGAACAATCTGTCCCAACTGATTTGATCTGAGACCTGACATATATTCAAGTATCAAGTTTGATTTGGTATAATACCATTAAATAACATTAGATTCAATTTAACAAAAAAAAAGACAAGATGGTAAGCAGCAGGCCTTGCAGGGCCACAGGCTCTGAAAATTATATTTGTTCTTATATTGCATTTGAAATGACATGGTCTCAGTTATACACATCATTTTCACCATCCTGGTCCTGTCCTGAAAGATTATAGACTTAATTAAAGAATTTAATACAATTTAGATCTTGGGTCTATCCCTTATTTTCATAGATTTGGTAATAAGTTCAATCATAAGACTCCCATTACATCCACCATAGTTTGGTTTTTTTTTTTCAGGAAAAACAAATGCAACTGTCACCCGTGACTACTGACATGGGATAGAATGGGCTTCGAGTGATTCAACAGTTGGATCTTTCACGGCACAGGAAAGGAAGGCTTCGAAATGGGACAGCCCCTTTTTGCTGCAGTGACATATTCAGGCTTCCAATGCAACCTTCGAAGGATGCAGCCCCAGACTTGAGACAAAGCTAGGGATTCCAACATTTCAAGTCCATTTGGTCAGAATAGTATACTCAAAAAAGTTGTGGCTGTTATCATGCAAAAGGCCCAGACTGAAAGATCTTGGCGGACCACTATATTTGAATCTTGCAGAACACTGCAGAGTCTGAAATGTGGTGCAGATTTTGTGACAACTGGGTGCAATCTGCCCAAAGGCATTATTAGATCCTGCTAATACACAAATATCACCTCAGTGCACTCACCGTCTGTGTGGGTGCACATTATCTTTGTGGACACGTATTGGCTGAACTCTGCAAACAGTGCTTATCTGTGTTCTGTAGCCGCAGCAACTGCAGCTCTGGTTAAGTGAACCATAAGAGTACACTCAGTGAGGAATCAGCAGTCAGTGATGGAATAAAACAGAATAGTTTTTTTTTTATTGTAAACACAACATGGTCCTTGAACAGACAGTCATAACTGTGGATGAAAAAATATTAGGCTGATTGATCCAGTAACATGTGAGATAGGCTGTGACAAATACAGCCAACATAATGAAATTCAATGTACAATAAAGTAACTTTTCAACTAACAAGTGGTGGGGCATTTTTTTCTGATGGTTTTTCATCAGTTGAAATCACATGAGGATCTCCAGTCTACTTAACATTGTTACATAGATCTACTTAACATTGTTACATAGATCTACTTAACATTGTTACATAGACCAAATTCAGTTGCTAATTCAGCTTTTATTTGACCTTTTAATACTTCTATGGTGACCAGGAGCCTTAGCTAAAAAGAATATCAATAGATCTGTAGAAACGTCTTAAAGGAGCACTATGTAGTTTTGGGTGAGCCATTTTAATCAGAAGAGAAAGCTCTTCGTCTTCTAAGCAAACTGAATAAAGGACCATGAAGGACAACACAAATTATACTGTTTAAATTTGTTTATATGTGGCAGACCCTGCCTCCTTTCTAGTTTTGAATAGTGTTTTTGGGACCTTACTGTCTTGTTTATTCAGTACCGTACTTTAAATATTTACCTCATCAGTATTGTAAATTTTAAAAATCTGAGTTTGACTTTCTTCTCCAAAACTTCATAGCGCCCAAGCAAAGCAAAAAAAACGAAAAAAAAGAAATGTGACGACCATCTTACAAGGAAATGTATCTACTGTGAGTTGCTAAGAAAGGAAAAAACTGTTTATTCCTTAATATCAAATTCTCAGTCACTGTTGTCTGACTGATTAAATGAAACCAAGTTACCCAAGATACTATCTCCCCTATACTGCTGTACCACAGGGAAACAAGTATGAAAACTGGCTTTATCCCTCCTCTATAAAAAATCTTTGGCTCCACCATTAGCTACTCACTTTTCATGGTAGTGCTGTTTTATGTTTGAATTAGTCATTTGCACTTAAGTGTGTTAAGCAGCTGACCGTGCTAGCACCTAAAGAAAGCTATTTATTTATGGTTCATGCTGCAGTCATTTGCAGTTTGATTTGTTTCAACTTTGACTGTAACTGTTGACAGATCGAGATGACATGGATGACATGGACTTTGCTCCATGGAATTTTTTGCAAAATTTTCTGCAACGACAGTGTCACAATAAAGAAATTGAATTATTGATAAGTTTTTTCGTGATTTGAATTTCCCCTGTTCCCCAGTGTACTATGACCCTTCAGTCGGTCTGAGCCAGCCATTGGCCTACAGAGCAATAGATAGCAGCTGTTTGCTCTTTTTTTGGGAGAGAGGGGAAAGTCTGGCATCAGTCTCTCATGTGTCCGTCTGAACCCTGTCTGGAAAATCTACGATTATAGGTCTTTCAGAACAGGGCCTGTGTGGGTCTAAATGTTACATTATCTACCAGGATAGGCTTTGGTAATTAGAGTCTTGATTTAGCCTGATCAGTGCATGTGAGTGTGTGTATGTGTGTGTGTATGTGTGTGTGTCTGAGGATGAGTGTGTACCTGCTGGTCCTGTGTCTGGCTTTGCTGCAGCAGGAGGGGAAAGCCAGTCCGGACCGTCCAGGCTGCAACAGTCCTGAGGCTGTGAGGGTGGCAGAAGAGGCCCTGGAGCAGATCAACCAGGACCGGACTGATGGATACATCCTGAGTCTCAACAGACTGTACGACCTCTCTCACACTCCTGACAAGGTGAGGGCGAACATTCCACACATGCACACACACACACACACACACACACACAAATGCCAAAAAAAAGCCTAGTGTCTGGCAACACACTCCAATCCGGCAGCATTTCTTGTAGAAACTACAAAAAAATATCATGTAATAATAGTATATATGCGTGTCTGTGTGTTCAGGAGAAAGGTGTGTCACTCTACAAACTGACCATTGATGTCATGGAAACCAAATGCCACATCACCAGCAGGAAACCATGGAAACAATGTAAAGTCAGAGATATTGGTGGCGTTCCAGTAAGTGCCACACGGTGGCGTACCGTCACTCCTCCAGATTGACTTTTCGATCGGCTCGAACAGGCTCAGCCTCGGCCCACGGGCCAGCTTAACTCATCTGACTTTTAATGTGGTTCTGATGCTAAAATGTGTGTTTGCTTCCTTCAGGTGTATGGAGAGTGTGAGGTATCTGCCTCCATCGGCTCTGAAGTCCAACTTCAAAGCTACTCCTGCACAATACGTGAAGGTAGATCGATGGACTCATTTGGACTTTCTTCTTCTTTTCATAACACAAAAACACATTTTCAAAGTCCCGGTCGAAGAAGTTGTTCTTGGCGCTTCACTGCTTTGATTCTGTAAATGTTAGTGAGGTGTGAAATTAAAGATGCTGACTTAAATTGAATTTTTTTTCCATATATGCTCTGTCCCGAAATACCTCCCAATGGCAAGTAAACACGTCATACATGAGTGATTTTGCAGAGTTGCGGCCGGAGAGCAAATATCTGTTAGTGACAAAATACTATCAGCTTTTTAAAAACATGTTTTATGATAGCTAAAACTGCCAGAAGGAAGAAAGGGATGCTGAAGAGAGCTGAAAGTATAGCTGTGGTACTTGAGTTAAGTCACTGTGTCTTAGCTTCGTTTCCAACTTCGCTGATCTTCCTGTTAACCCTCCTGTTTAGTTCCTGCCACAGTAGTGGTGGCTCAATGCCCCGACTGTCCCACCGCCGACAACTTGAATGAGCCAGTCGTCAAGGAAACAGCCAATCTCTCCCTGCAGAGGTTCAACGAAGAGAGCCGGCTGGCCAATTACTTCACTCTGGAGAACATTACAAGAGCCAGTTCACAGGTTTAGAAAAATAATGATAATGATAATAATCAAGCAATCAACTAAAGAATGTTTGTTTTGTGTAGGTTTTGGAAATAATCAGAGTTATCAATTTTAGTGCTCCGGCAGCAACACATTTCTTGTGCTGTTCCTTGAGCAGTTTACAGTTGTGTAGTACTCTCAAATGTGTGTATGTCTTTGTGTGCCTTTTTCAGTGGGTTTTTGGTCCATCCTACTTTGTGGAGTTCACGATTGTGGAGACAGCGTGTTCCAGGAATACAGACGCCAGTGAACTGAGCAACTGCAAACCTATGGACTGTCAGTTTGCTGTGAGTCTCACACACACACACACACACACATGTATTGTCTATTATTAATATGTATTATTTATGAATTTATCTTTTGGTATCCCTCGATCAAAACTGCACACAATTTTATTTTAAATTCTGTTTCTTGCTTTTGAATTGTCAATCTTTTATTTGTGCTTTAATCTTATCCTTTAAAGCACATTGTAATGCTTTGATGTGTGAAATATGCAATGGAAGTAAAATTGCCGTGCCTTGCTTTGCTTTAAATGTATTAATAATAAAGTGATGGTTAGTGTTTGGGATGATTGGCAGTCAGCCGCTGGGTGAGAGCCGTTCTGTGGTGTGTCCTTCGGCTTTGACACAAGTCGGCCCTGGTCAGCGGCTTTTCAGCCACCCAAGCAGGTTGAAAGAAATCGCTCTGAATGGCTGCTTTCAGCAAAGCCAATCCATGCAAAAGAAGAGAAACGGAAAAATGCATGAACAACCCCCTGAGCCTGTTGCTCAGGTATCCATAATGTCCTCCATTTAGCGCAGTTACTCCTTATTTTTCTGCTCTCGATCTACATCAGCGCCATTTGCAACACATATTCTTGATTGGAGGTGTCATAACAGCTGTGTGTGTGTGTGTGTGTATGTGTGTGTGTGTGTGTGTGTGTGTGTGTGTGTGTGTGTAGCTGTAGTCCTGATCTTTCCTTTCCAGCTTTTGAATGACGTTTACAGACTACCTCTACCTAGAGTTCTCATGTAGGCGCAGAACGTACAAGCTTGTTGGCTGCTGTATGCAGTCTAGTGTGATGTGTTCAAGTGCAGCTTTTTGGCCAAAACACAGGAGATGGAGGCCACAACAGATCAAGCCTTCATCACTGCTAGGTCTTTGACATCAGCTTGGTGTGTCCAGGCCCTTAGATGTTTTTTTTTTTTTTTTTTAAAAAAGCTGTGTGAATGAATGTTCAAAAATGTTTCACATATTCATGTCCGCTCCTGTGTCATTTTCGAGAGAACTTTCAGCTTCAATAGCTCATTTATTTACATTTTTAAACTCTATTGCTCAATCTCTCCTGCCTCCGAACTAGATGTCACCACAGGCTTAACCATTCTTGATATCTCTCCTCTCAGCATAGAGGCTTCTGTTTGGGCACACACATGGCTGTGGAGGACCAGTTTGAAATCAGACCCTCTGTTGGAAAGGACAGCTCGTTTCAAAATCGGAATGCTGTTGAGGTGAAGTGTGAGATCTACGAACCTCAGGTACCCGCTCCACCTGCATCGATGCACCCATTACGCTTACTGACATCTAGACTATGAAGGCTTTAAGAGGGCATTTCTTCAAAGTTCCGGATGTTTCCTTAGATCAGAAGTTGAAACTGTTAGCCACACTCTCTCGTTCTCTTCTCTTCTCCCCTGTAGGCTGCTGTTGTGGAGGAGCAGGCCCATGTGAGAGCAGACAGTGGCCACACCGTGCAGCAGCACAACCACACACACCTGCATCCCCATGAGCACATGCACTCAGTCACACCCAGCTCAGACCTCGCTGTCTCCAAGCCACGGGGCTCCCTCGGGACTGTGGTGGATCAGCCCGCTCCTGTCAGGTCCTCACCTGCAGCCAGCTCCTGTCCCAGTCCACACAGACACGATCTGGGTATAGTTAAACTCAGGCTCTGATTGGCTGGACCAGGATGGTCGATTTTTGATCAGCTACTCAGCTATAGCTTTCCTGCATGTTGTGATTAGTTAAGAAAGGACACAAAGTTGCATAACAGGAAGTTGCATCATTTTCTGGAATAATATGAAAATTATTTGGCAGATTATGCAAAAATATCTGACCTGGGATCTGTGGGACATTGTAAAAATTAAACTTTTTCCATCTTAAATTACAAGCTAATGGTTCTTTAATTCATCATTAAAGGTTACACACACTGCACGCATTTCAGTGTTACAAGGGTGGTGTCTAAACATTCAGGTAGTTGAGGTGGGTGGAGACAGAGACGTCAGCTGAGGCAAAAACACTCTGTGAATAAACATCTGTGAATCCACTGACAGGTCATAGCAAATAGGCGCTCCCTTTCACTCCAGATCATGCTTAAGAATCACCCAGTTTTTACATTTTCTTCATGTCAAAGTGATCCAGCGAGAGTTGTCTGTTTATCCATGTGTTCACTGCAAACAGGAATTACTAACGGCTCATTTGGCATACTTTCATACTGTTCCTCTTTACACCTTTACATCAACACCAAAGGCTTGTGGGAACCATGCTGTAGTTCTGAAATGGAAAAAACTCATTAACAATAACTTTTTACATGTTGCACTATAAAGGGTGTTGCATTGTCAGACTCGTGTTAATGATTATTACAAAGGTCGTGTGTGTACTTCTCAGAAAGATGTGTAATAGTGTAAAATTAAGCATTTTCCTTAGTGATATTAATCAGTCGGAGAAAATGTCAGAAAAATTAAGCAGGCAAACATTTTTGTTCGTCATGCGGTTTATTCCATGACTTCCAGAGATATCTGAATGTACCAGATTATATCAGAGGTACAAATGTGTTACTAGTTACTCTAGTGAATGACTTTGTTCCAAACCTTTTGCATTTCATCATATTTGCTGTACTGTTGGTATTAAGCTTTCAGACTCAAATGAATGAAACTGTATTAGTCAGCAGCCACAGCAGCAGTTTTTGATGGAGTCCTTCAGAGGATCTCCTGGCAGATTTACATCAGTTGACTAGAATGTCAATCATTCGTTAGTGAAGGTCTTCTGAGGACATCTTCAGGTTATTTCACCCGCGCAAAGACTTCTTCAGTTGTTCGAAAAATCACGTTCGACAAGGACTAATAAGGAGGGTACACTAAAACTGAACTTCCTTTTTAATGTGGTCATCTTTATTTGCTGAGTCAAGTTCTGATGATTTTTTTGAGGGACTTTTCACGAGGTGCTTGTTTTAAGTGCTGATGCTGTGACCTTTTTAGAAGATCGATATCTACTGAGCTTCACACTGGCTCAGGCGGCTTGGTCCAAAAATATCGATACGTTACCAAAGGGATCATCTTCAATTTCAGTCTTCTACGCTGTGCTCATTTATTTACATGTTTCATCCGACGTGCAGCTGTGACTGAACACAGGAGGAGCGTGGTTTAGAGCTACAGTATTTTCCAGCTGTAAATGAAAACCTAGCAAACTGAGATGTGTATAGAAAAAAATGGTCACTACTGTGGCAACACCACAAACAGATTTAAACACATAAAAAAACACCTGAGAGAATACGGAGCTGCAGCAGCGAAGAAAGGAGCCAGAGGAGGGAAATGCATCATCAGCACCCAGACCCCCCAACACTGAGACGGAGTCCACTCGCAGACAGACAGGGAATATCCAGGTATATACAGTACAACAAATGTTTTAGTCAAACTGATTAAATATAGCATACTATATTAAGACATCCAAATAATAATAATATGTTGAGCCCACTGGAACTTGCCTAAATGAAACCAAATTAATTGTTATAATGAATTGAGAAATGCAATACATCTCAAACCTGATATATGGAAATCGCAGAATATAGTAAAAAAAATTAATTCAAAATGATATCATAATTATCATATATAATAACTGTTTATGCATGTATGAACTTTCACTTTACCTTCATAAAATGAAATATTAATACATTTTTGTTATTTGCCTTGCACACACACACACACACACACACACACACACACACACACACACACACACTGATGTTTTGGTACTTGCTTTGGTGTGAAACAAATCTTCAAACCCTTGTTATATCTTATATCAGTTATAATTAGCCTCATATAATCCCAACACTTATTTTCTTCTCACTTTCACCACCTAGGGTCACTCAGTGACTCTGCTGATAGAATTAAATTGTTCTCCCTGAACTCTCTACATGACATAGTTTATGATTCAAGTTGCAAATACAGCATAACATTAAAGAGATGTGTTACAGAAAAGATAAATAACATTGAATCGAGGTTAGGGGAAATGAATGGCTCAGGCTGCCACCTCCATACCGACACGATTATCAGCCAAAATATCAGCAATTAAAAACTGTCGGATTCCATCTTGATAAAGAAAAGAGCTCGGAGAGAGCAGTAATGGCTCAAAATGCTGTAACGAAATCCCTCCTCTGTTTTCGTACACGGACGTCATGATTACGTGTCTCCTGACATGCATCCGTCCGATTAGCTCGCCGTGATCGTATAGTGGTTAGTACTCTGCGTTGTGGCCGCAGCAACCCCGGTTCGAATCCGGGTCACGGCAGTGTTTTAACGTCCACTCACCGAGAATGTTCTCGATTAACGTTAAATGATATGATGTCGTTCCCAGTTCACAAAGTTTGCTGTCACAAACAGACTGACGGTACAGCGGCACAACATGGACACTGAATGGGCTAATGGCATGTTTCTTACTCGATCCAAAATACAGTGGGTTTACCTGTGCCACATGTAGTGGACTTATTAAGAGTTACTTGAAAAAACAATAAGCGTAGGCAAGCTACCCAACATATCCAGAAATATTTACATCTCATTAGATATTAAAATATATCATATTAAAACTAGGGACTTGAAATAATGAGTGTCAGTTCTGACAACTTCAACAGGTCTCAAAGTAACTCAAGGCAGCCAACGAATTATCATGACAGCTCAGTAATCCCAATTTAATGTGGCAATGTGACAACAGCTAACAATGCACCATTTGAATAGAAAAGAGAAAATGAAATAAGAAAAAAAAAAAAGAAAAAGTGGCACAGTGGAAGCTCGCTAACAGCTTCAACTCTACTCTTTGCGTCACATAATAACAATATTGTGGGGAAAGTTGGTATTTTTGGCAGGACTGCCATTCAGAAACCACTTTAATCTGAATACAACCAATACAGGCTTTAGTGAAACCAGCTTTTCAAGATTCAAGATTGGAGATTTAAGCAGGCTATCATTATGTAACCAGGATAGTACAGTGAAATGATAGCTGTAGTACAAATGGATGAATAACTGATAAACATAAGAATAGAACTGTAATAGAATTTAATTAAAGGAAAATCATCAAATACAAATGTGGCTGTGTAACAGTGTAGTCAGCTAGAACGAAGGCTCTGTAGAGTGTAAAAACACTGATGATGTTCCAGTTTTCCATACACACCTCTGGATCATGATACGCAGGATGAAATGTGGAAAAACAAATCCATGACCCCTCAGTGAAAGTACAGTAACTCAATGTATTCATATTACTGTTACTATTATATTATTATATCTGCATATCTATGTATAACTGCTTTAGACCAGATTGATACTGTGAATACATGATTCTTTCTGACATAGTTATCATACTGTAAAAATGTCAGTTTGTTGCAACAATAGTCCCCAGTATGGTAAAAAGCCTTTAAAAACGAATGGCTGGCACAGGATGTCTTGCTAACTTACCTAAGATTCATATAATGTCCAGGTTTTGTCTGTCATACAGCCACTGACAATACAACAAAAGAAAACAACAGCAACAAGTCTCAGTGTCCAGTCCTGTGTGTGTGTGTCTCCATCAATCGAACTGTGTGTGTGCAGACACTTCCTATCAAGACTTTTCTTCTCACCCATTATATCAGACAGAAAATTAATCACACCTCTTGCCCTCGGTAGGTCCACTGCAGTGTGTTAGGCTTTCGGGCTGAGTCGAGAGGCCCACAACAGAGGAGCATTGCTGTGATTTGTGGAGACAGTTTCATAGGCACACAAAGCACTCGGCAGACTGAGAGAATGTGAAACAGTTCAGGGAAAGAACAACCTATTGGACCTCAGTCTCCAGGGGAAGCTGGCTGAATACAAATTCATTTACTCTTCTATAAAAGAGTGCTCTGGCTGCCAGGCAACAAAGTGACACATTTTTTTACTGTTGCACAACACAGAATGAACCAAGACAAAGACAGCTCGATCACAGAGTAGCAGCAGCTCATACAGTAAGTGTTGTGCAGCACTCTTGACATTGGTCTCTAAATGTGATTAATTAAAGACAGCACAACAGAAATGTTGATAAAAGTAGTTAAAGAGATGTGCCCTTGTGAATAAGCCCATGAAAACACACATCACCACTGCTATCTAAATGGTATTCCTGCATGCACTAAGGTGAATGTAGAAATATACTGTATTCACATTGTAGAATACTAAGACATTATCTATGAAACTGATAGTAAAGAAATAGAATTACATTGTGCAGTTTCCCCAAATGCTTCATTCATCCATTTTCAAGATGGAAATACAAATTCATGTCTGTCTTATGTGAAGCAAAATCACATAAGTAGATCATCTTGGTCAGAAGTTGCGGTGTTCTGCAATTCATAATATGTCCACATGGTGTCACCCTTACTTCTGTTCTCGCTCCAAAACTGTGCCTCATCAATCTGCATCAGAGTCATGACTGACACATATTGGTGTAAGAAAAATTCGATGTTTACTTTGCTCTTGAATGGACAGTGACAACTTGTCTGGTACTTTGTTCTTTAACTAAATACTCAGAAAACGTTTGCACGGGTCATTCAGCTGAACTTGGTGGAGCAAACGTCAGCATGCCCAACTGAGATGATGATGACTGGGGTAAACATTACCTGCTGAAAAAAGGGATGTTGCTGTTGTTAATATATAATGTTCTCACGAGCTGACATTAGCACTGATCTCTGAGGCACCAGCCTCACAGAGCTGCTTTGCATTTCTGTAGGCTCTCGTGCTGAATTCCAAACACCTCACAAATCAAACATATCCAGCCCTACAGTATTTGTATTAGGCTAGTGAATGGAATATTAACGTGTTTCCAAGAGAATAGAATGTCTAATGGTTCCTGTTCCTTGCTTGTCCGTTTTGCACGTCTTTCTCGTTTATATGCACAAGGATGTGTTCACTTGACAAAGATCCATCATTGTTTAACAAGGAGACACGTTTTTTGTTAACTTTTGGCACTGGAATGTTTGGATGTCGGAAATTGGAACTTCATGTAAGTCTTCAGAATAAGTCTTTAATGTTTTGACTGATCCAGCAAATCCCTGATAAATTATAGACTTTGTCACACTTTCTTTATCCATCTAGAAAACCAAGCAGCATATGTTGGATACTGAACAGGGTTCCACGCACTTCCATATCATGTCAAACAAAGCATCAAAATGGTTTGAATGTTCACTGCCACAAGATAAGTGTAGAAGGCGAGGTTTCTCTGACTTCTTTAAGATAATTGCCCTGTGGAGTTATTGTAAGCCGAATTCAATCAAACATCTATTTGAAGGCGATCCTTTTCTCCAAACTTCTAAGCCGTCTAAACACACAATAAACATCTCCATATAGCATTAATTATATTACCGAAGAGGGGTACTCAAATGATTATCATACTGAGCATGCTCCATTTTGAAAGTATACTAAGCATCCGCTCAACAAACATGACAAAGAGTCATTCGAGTACAGTCCAAGCACATTAATTAATTAACGCTGGGTGGTACAATCCTTGTATGTGCACAGATAATGGATTTTGCTGGCTTTGTTTGCGTATCAGAGGCTGATTCAATCTGTTGTAATCTACCCTTGAGTGTGAGTGTTAATATTCCATGTTGTAACACAGTTTCGGCCACAATTAGAAAATGTATTGTTGCCATGATTTGTCGCACTGCTGTTCCTCTTGTCTGTCTTCTCTGATGAAACTCTCCGAGGAGCGGTGGATCTGCTCCTCTAGTTGTGTGCCCCACATTCTGCGAAAATGGCCATTATTAATTCAGCTTTAGAGGCCCTCAAGATGTGTAAGGATCTGCATGTGTGCGTGTGTGCATTGACTTGTATGTGTATATGTGTGCGTAGCAGTCAATTTGTGTGTGTGTGTGTGTGTGTGTGTGCTCGCTGAGACACATGCCAGAGAGAGGGAGAGAGCATCTAAGCCTCGGGGCTCCTGCTGACACACTGACCTCTCACTGAGGTCTCTCACTCACAATAGAGTTGGCACCAGAAAAAAAAAAACAAAGCTCTTTTTCACACTGAAACATGAAGCTGGCGTGTTCGGATTAATCCACTCAAAAGAACATTTTGAAAGGTTCAGTTTTTTGATCTGAAAATCAATGAAAAGAGTTTTCAGATATGACCGGATTAGTGTGTAAATTGTCTGTATTAAAAGCCCCATATGGGTTTTTCTTTTGCACAAACCTTGCCATCTCCAACTATCAATACATGGAATAATGCAAAATACATGGAATAATGCAAAATTGTGTAATAAAATACACAATATGAACGGATATCGTTCATGTGTGCTGTGTGAGTCCTTGTGGGTGTGATGAGTAAACAAAGCTCATGAAAACATGAAAAATGACAGTACAACTTGTAAGAAGCTCCACAGAGTGCTGTGCAGGAGGCACTCCTGAGGACTTTCTATGACTCTGTGGTGGCATCAGCCATTTTCTATGGAGTAGTCTGCTGGAGCAGCAGCATCTCGGCAGCAGGTAGGAAGAGACTAGATGAACTTATCAGGGAGGCCAGCTCCATCCTGGGATGCCCTCTTGAACCAGTGCAGGTGATGGGAGAGAGCAGGATGATTGATAAGTTGTCATCACCCCCTGTTGGTCACTATCAGAGCACTGGGCAGCTCCTTCAGTGACAGACTGATACACCCCAAGTGTGTGAAGGAGAGGTATCACAGGTCTTTCCTTCCTGCTGCTGTCAGACTGTACAACCAGCACTGCTCTCAGTAGACCTCACTGTGCACTGTGCAATAAAGCCTGTATACATAACTCATTTCTCATTTTGGTCTAGGGCAATTTTCATACCGCTATTTACTATCTATGAATAACAAGACATTGCCCACACAGTTTATGATTACACCGTTTATATTTGTACACATTATATATACACAAGTCTATTTCTAATTCTGCTCTAGCTCTTCAGCTTACCTTTTATTATGTTGTTTATGTTGTACTGTTATTATTGTTCATTGTTAAATTGAACTGTCTTCTGGCTGCTGTGATGCACAAATTTCCCCATTTAAGGGACTAATAAAGGACATTCTGATTCTGATTCTGTTCACATTTGGACCAGTCATACCTTCCATATTGACATTTGTACAATACTTGTTATGTCACATTCATAACACATGATTATTTCAACATTGGAATGCATGCGTCACTGCATATTTTTAAGGAGATATTGGGATAACTTCTGGTCATATTTGTGGCAATAAAAGCATACATTTGATGAGTTGGGACATCTCCAGGCGTTTCTGTGTTGATCCACACAGGTATTTTAAGCCAAAACATGATCTTTTCCAAACCCAAACCATGTGTTTTTTGTGCCTAATCTAATCACATAATAAACACAGCATTGTCACAGCATGGAACTGATAACTGAAACTACAGAAACATTGCAACATAAAGAAATGTAAAGTTTTAATACATCGACATCAATACTTTGCGACTGGGTTGGGCACTGATGTTGGTCTGATGCTCTAAACACAGACACCGATGAACTCCAGCTTTAAAACTGCAAACATAACTTCACTTTCTAAACCACCTGTTCTGTTCAGTTTCTTTCCAATAAGGCATTGGGCAGGAGGTGGTGCACACCCTTGGCAGAATGCTAATGTTCGGCCTCATACAGTTCACCTCAAACAGTTGTAACATTACCACCTGAGGGCAAACACATCATTATATCTGACGTGTTTAATACCTGTAACACCCAGTGTCTTATGTAGGATTACTGGTGTTGTGTAGGAATAAAGGACTTCCTTGACTTCATGACTCACAGGACAAGGTTTACCCAAATTGTACACGCTTTAGTGGAGAGAGGCTACAGTATTGCAGCCCTGTGAAAGCCCATGCTGCCTTTTGGCTTTTAAGTGGAACCATGCTGCTATTGTACACTGATCTCAAAAACCCGCTTCATGTCGAGAGCATATGCCTTAAAAGCCAAAGCCCTAATCAACAGAACAACATGTATTTTAAGTCCTGGCAGGGATTAGGTTGTTCTGCATCCTTTTTAAAGAGCCTTTAGAGCACATGTGGTCCCTCAGAGGGGAACCGGTTGTGTTCAGCATTAATTCCTCATGCAGAGACAGCTGTTAATGTCTGGCATCACGCTGCTTTGTTGTCATGAGAGCAGGTTGGTCATGACCTCTGGGACTGAAAAAATAGTGTTACGCAGAAGAGTTTTTTATTGAGATATCCTTCAAAATCCTGCTTATATAACTAAATTAAGCGAATATGAGTCCTGCCTGGGCTTAAATGTTACAATGTAATCACAGAATAAATGCTAGCTAATTACATTTCAGCAAGTTAAACTGTTTCTTTATGTTGCAACTTGCCGTCTGTCTGGGTTGAAATTTATTTCTCTTTTGTCATAATGCTGTGCTTATGCTCTTGTTAGGTTCTCACACAAAAAACACTTGGTTAGGGTTAGGAAAAGAGCCCGGTTTGGCTTAAAATACCTGTTTTTTTCGCCACTACCAAGGATGGAGATGGTCTGACTTCCTGAGAAAAGCAGCCAGTTTTGTCGCCAAAAAATCAGCTGGAAATACCTCAAAGTGTCCTTAAAATTATCCTGTTGTGTGACTCAAACTGCAGTCGGCCGTGAACGTGATACGCCATGTTTGGTACAAATGTCAATCTTGGATGTATTTGTGGTTTGTAGAAATGTTAACTACTAACATTATATCCTGGTGACTGGGTTGAATTTTTACATGTGCTTAATAAACTTGAAGCTTGGAGAGATTTCAAACTTTTTGGTTCAAAGAGGCATCACTAAGGCAGCTTTAAAAACAAAAATAAATGAAGGGATTACTTTTGATGAATGCTGATGAGGTTTGCATTTGACAGTAAACAGTGACGCAGGATGATGGTTTGGAAACGAGGACTGAATGGTGTGTGACAAAATTTGCATTTGCAAGGCAGATGCCGCTTTTGAACCCATGACACTCAAGAGTGAATCATATACAACATCATCCTGCTACCTCATGAGCCCTCAGGACACCATTAGCAGCAGTGCTTCATATATTTCCAAAGAGGTGGTGAGAATAAAATTATTGCTGCCCCACTTCTTCTTCCCTTCCCGCCTGGGACCACGTTTGGGGGAGCGCAGCATGTTTACTCCTAGGATGACACAGATGGTGTGTGCATTATACAATATGACAACTGCATTAAACATAAATGCAGCTCTACTGACCACATATGACTGTGGTTTATGTAAGGTCTAAAGCAATCGAGATGCTCTTATTCCAGATGCTGGAACAGAATGTGTGTAGGATGCTCGGTGTGAAGGATCTTTTGTAAACGATCAACCAGCGTCAGCACTTTACCATTGTACATCTCCTTTACTGGCAAACATCAACTGAATGTTTTACCAGACTGTGTATAGACTGATAATATTTTTGATGCTTTAGACTAAAGGTACTTTTCGAGGCATTATTCAGCATCTTCAATATGTTCTGACTACTACTGATGCAATTATGAACCATCCATTCCATTATGATGTTAATGGACCTGCAGGTGGCCAAACGCTCCTCTCCTCTATTAATCCTTTTGACTTCTGTATAAATATACTTGTTTTAACCTATGGGACCTTTGGGCTATTTTGCTTTACATACAGCGATGAAAAGAAATCCTTAGCTTTTAAAAGCCACCGAAACATTTCATTTTACAATTAAGGATTAATTCAAAGGTGAAGCTTTAGATGTTATGTTTCTGTCCTCCCTCACATTTATTAAAACAGTTAATAAAGCTGCCTATCCAATGTTCACATTGTGGAATGATGCAAAAAGGCAAACATAGTAGGCTGATGAAATTCACAGATTTAAAGGTATAATTTGTAAGATATGGCCAGAATTCAAAGGCAGCTCCAGATCAGGTAGAGCCAGATTATTGTCAGATCTCACTCTGTGAACTGATCATTTATTTTGACCAAACCGGAGGTGATTGTGGAGAGGCAAAGAATATATTTTGTGTTGAGTTTTTATAAAGTTTGTTTTACTTTGGGTGTAAGCAGTGACTTAGCTCATCTTGGTCTTGAGGAGAGACCAAGAGAGGAACTTGAATTCAGACAGTTTACAGTTGTATTGTTCTGTTTAGTGAGGAAAATAGGTGTAATAATACCCCCTGTTAGATTATTTTATTTACTTTCTAGACTAAGTATAAAACTTGCTGTTTTTACATGTCCAAGCTAGAAGTATGAGGGCTACCAGACTCATTGCCTCTTGAGTGAAAGAGTGGTATTATGAGGCAAGTCATGCAACACAGTACATAGACATGTTGACAGGTAAAACATGTTAGAAATGGCCATGTGTCAAATTCATACTCTAAACATTTAGGGGCAGCATATCACTAGAGTAACCTGTAACTGCTGCTAACTGTAGCTTGTGTTAGCTAGTTAGCTCAGTAAGCCATGCAGTTGGCAGTTTGGACTGGGAGCTTGAAGCTCTGAGTGAGTGTTGCCGTTAACACTGCTGGCATTGGAGCTCTGGAGTGGCACGGGTTGGGGCTAGCTGGTTAGCATGCCAACTTCGATGAATATCCCCAGAAGAATACATAGACATCATTACATCGTAACAAGTATTTGTTCACATTCTGGTGATAAATGTAGTTAATTCTTTTTATTTTTTCAACTAAAACCCTTACACATTGCACATTTTAAAATAAGAGATAATTATTTGATCTACCTTGGGAGAAATTTGCAGGTAACACAGCAGTACAGAAGGAAGTAAGTAGCAGCACAAGGGTAAGTCTCAAAAAACAGAGACGATAATAAGTAGAAATTGAAAAGAATAAAATAACAATACGAATACACATATCATAAAAACTATTAGAATATAGATAAACATACTATATACAGTAGCTGTCCTTGTGTGCTTGTGCAAAGGTACAACGTGCAGGGTTCCTGAGATAGTAAATAAAATCAGAACAAAAAACAGTCAGTCTTTAAGTGACAGTGGAGTGTGTGGTTGAGCCCTTTACCAGTGGAGAAAGGAGGTGTTGGGAGCTGTGGTGGTGGCATTGTGTAGTCTGATGGTATGAACGAGCCATTTATTGTCATGTTATTATGAGCAATGACTCATGCAGAAAATGTATAAATATAGCTCCTGTTTATTCAGTTCAGTAGCTTAATCTTATATGCGCCAATGAAAGACAAACTGAAAGAGAGGAAGCATTTTACTTCTCATTCTTATATTTTCATCTATCATGATAATTCCATATGGCCACTAGTTGGTAGCCTTGCCCCTTTTATTGTATTCAGAGGCAGAGGTTTGTGATTAGTACACATCAGCCCCATCTGTGAAGTTAATCTTATATTCTCATTGGAACAGATTGGATGAGAGTAAAAATCCATAGGGTGTAAATTACCATCTGACAAACAACGCTTTCTTCAGCCAAATGAGGCGATTCGTCTTGCATTAGCCATCAGGTAATTTATTTTCTTAACGTGCGTTCTGTGTTGAACAATCTGCAAGTTATTATATCACATCTGTTCATAACAAAGACAACCTTTACAGAGTTGTAATGTGTAAATACAGGAAGACCCACCACTCCCGTGTGTGTTGTGTGTGGAGGGGGGCAGGTACCAGAGTCTGAGCCCCTCCTCCGCAGAGCCACGGTGCGCCTCTGTTCCAATGGAAACAGGTGGGGTCCTCGGACTCCTCCAATCACACCCTCTCTCCGTGCGGGGGGAGAGTCCAGGGCAGGAGGCAGGACCCAACCAACTTCCACACTCACCACGGGAAAAGTCGGGAAACACATCTGGCGCCGCATGTCGCTGTTCTTGGTGGCCTACGTGTGTTTTAAAGCTGTTACCGTGATTCTTTTTCTCTCACCGGAGCGCCGGTGGAGTAGTTGCCGCCACTTGGCCGCTGTTGAGGGCGGTGTAGGAGCACTGCAATGCCGGGACGCTTCGCTGTGATGGAGAACATGTACTAAACCGGATTTGGGATTGTTTCTTCTTGGATTACTTTGCCTGTTCAACTGACCTGTTTCGTTTCCCGTTGATATTCTTCTCTGGCAGTGCAGATTAGTAGTCACACACTGAAAATGCCTGGAAAAACCAAATACAACCTCGTTGATGATGGGCATGATTTGAGGATCCCGTTGCACAACGAGGAAGCGTTCCAGCATGGGATCAACTTCGAGGCAAAGGTAAATTCAAGCAGCTGTGAAGTGGAGATAGCTAAATTAGTCGGTAATGTCTTATTGTCACGGTATTTAGGTTTTGTTTTAGAGTGTTGTCTTCATTAGCCAACGTGTCTAAAACCCTAAACGTGTAGTAACTCTGCCCTTCTATGTCAGTGTTGAAAGAAAACTAATATTTGTCAACGTAACTGAAATGACGTTGGCCGACATGCTTGAGACCGGTTTGGCTAGCTTGTAACGTTAAAAGCAAGTTGTTGGCTAAGTCGTTTAGAGACTGAAGTTGCGCAGAGTTCAGTATTACTTCCAAAGTACACTTGGAACTGTTTCAGTAAAGAAGAATCGTGTGAATACTGTCTATTGTTTCATTAATGTGCTGTACCTGTCATATTGTACCCTCCGGACAACAGTACATCGGCAGTCTGGATGTCGCGCGGCCGAGCAGCCGAGTGGAGATTGTGGCTGCGATGAGGAGAATACGGGTGAGTGGAAGCTGGACGAAACTCCGTTTCAAATCTGGGAAATTTTCACATTCTTGCTCATCAGCTAATGCGCATGTCTGGAAGAATAAGACATAAGATGTTTTCGGATTACCTGTGCTCCACTGATTAATTCGGCCTATGTATGCCTGCCTAAACAGTAATTTATATCAGGAAAGAGATGGAAGACTGTAGGTATATGATTGGAATAAGTCATATGAAATGTAACACTGAAGAGACCATTTGCTTATTAGCCCTGAAAATTACCCTGTGTGTGTGTGTGTGTGTGTGTGTGTGTATATATATATATATATATATATATATATATATATATATATATATATATATATATATATATATATATACATGCATACATGCATACATACATACATACATACATATACACTAAATGCACAGATTAATGATTTGAATAATTGTTGGGTTGAAGCCCCAGATAGTTTTGTGACAACTCACCAAAATGAGGCATAAAGTGGTGTGGAACAGATGATCGGACACATTAACTACAATGTTAATCATTTACTCATGCACACTATGAATTGAAATGAATGTGAGTTTGGAAAGCACTTTGGAGTTTAAACGTGCAGACTGTATTGTGCCGGACATTTCTTGCCAGGCGGAAGGTTTGGTCTCCCATGTGCTCCATCACTGATTTGAAGTCTTCTTTGAAGCAATGCATTGGAGTGTGATCCCCCTGCCTCCCCCCCTTCCCTCTTTCCGCTGTGTAAACCGAAGATTTACAGCTTTTTCAGCTCCAGAAAGTAGACTTAATCTTAATCAGTGTGTCTGCCAGCTTGGCAGCAGTTGGTTTAGCAACATAATATAGGTTGTGCCAGTGGTGGAGAGTGGTATTTCAGGATTATGGTGATGAACTGGTAGGTGTGCTGGGATTAATTGATGATTCTTTCCAAACCACACACGCACAAGCTCACACACACAGTTATACAGACAGCAACAGGCACATTGTATTTTAACATCTGATGAATTTAAAGGAGTTTAAGGGCAGAATGTATGATTAAACTGGATACAATTGATGGTTTTATGATGGAATGCACCATTAGTTGACTTCTCCGGACATTTGTCTGGTATATCCGTTGGCAGCACCATTGGCAGTCTGAATTGCAGACATTATCTGCATATTTTAATGTGATGAAGCTCAATCCAGCAGGGCACAGGACACTCTTATTCAATATCCAATAAGTTGAGCATAAGGTGCAGAATGTTCTTTTCAGAGAAGTGACCCGCTCCTATAAAGTGGACCTCCCAGTGTGCTGCCATGGCAGCTGTTGTTGTTGGCAGGAAAGCAGGCTGTGGTTTGGCTCCTTCAGTGTGAAAATGGTTTGACACTGGTTAGACAACACAATGGAGGGAAACCACAGGTATCTAACTTGGAAGGGAGGTCACTCTGGGAAGCATGGGACTCTGAACGCATTTGTTTTACTTGAGCAGAAAGTAAGCCAAAAGCAACCTTAACTGAATGATTAAAACCTTAACGAATTAGCAAACTTGGATCTTTAACATTGATTGACCCAATTGACTTTAAGAATAGGAGCTGTTTTACGTTAGATAAATGATTAGTAAATGCGTATATGATCTGCAAATTCTGAGTTAGATACCATGTTTTTGCTCTGATTCAGAATGAGACTCTGCGTATGCATTCCCTTTGTTATTGAATGCTTATTGAGTAAGAAAAGAAACCAAAATATGTTGAAAGCAGAAACAGCCGTTATTATTTATATGTCCTATCTTATGAGGTATTCTTTGTTAATCTTTAATTAAAAGATCAAATAAACCAAAATATAAAAAAGCATTATTGGGAAATCATATATTCATATTCATATAAATAAATATTCGGTTTCTTCTTGAATTTTACAAAAAAATCGTCTCATTTGTGGCATTATGACAACAATCAGGCACATCAAAATCACTCCATGCTTACACAATAGTGTGGTTTCACCATGATACATGCAGTGTAGGCAGCTGTTGTTCTGATACCGTTTTTCCCTCCAAGTACCTATTTTGTTAACTAAACTTTGCTTATTTGTCGGTACCAAGAACATATCCAGTACCAGTGCATTACTACTAACCCTGTATTGATGCATAGGAATTTGACAATCTGAGAAGCATCCTGATCTAGATGTCTGTGTGTTTTTTTTTCAACGTGTTTCCCCCGGTGTTAATCTAAACATGTACCTGCTGACTGTTTATAATCTTGTGTATGCTGTTATAATGCATTGTGATCGAGGTCCTGACCCACCAAACATCCTGGAAAGTTAAGTTTTTCTCTCTAAATTACATAATTACATAATCACCATAAGTTAAAAGGACCCTGTCTGACTTTGTCAGTCTTGTGGAGGGATGCTGTTTTCTAGGGGGAAGTTCACTGAAGTCTCGGTCGGGAGGGCTGACTGTCGACAGTAATTAAAATAACACAATAGTAGAAGGAGACAAACACTTGGTGAGTTAGTTTTCTGCCGGTGACTGCTGTTTGTCGGGGGAGAAATGTGATGAAGAGACGGTAGGGTAGACAGGAGTACATACAGGCGGACAGACAGGAGGACAGACTCTTCTCCACGTATAACCATGGTACTCATATAAGTTGCCAAAGACACTACCAGTTACTATGTTACTGTTGTTTGGTCATGTAACATTGCTTTGTGGGACATTTCTCTTTATTTTGTTGAGTAAATCTGTTTCGTTGTCAGACTGTGTGCACCATCAGATCGAGACACCCCCTCTCCGTGCCTCCGGCTTATCCATTCACACAGTCACCAACTCGCCTCTGCTGCAGCTCTGATACTACCTTGGAAGATACATCAGAGCCGCAGCAAAATTTCACCCCTCTCTGCATCTGAAACTTTCACACAGAGGAGGATGCGGGGAATTCGCGCGGGATCCCTGCACTCAAAGAGAATGGTCAGTAGGACAGACAGTCACATTTCTGGCCGATCTGTCCCCAACAGCAGAGCCAGGCAGTTCCTGCAGTGAATGGCAGTTGTTTTGTGACACGATTCAGAGCAAAAAAACTCTATCACCTTCCACTATTGTGATGTTGTTAGGGATGCACCGATCCACATTTTTCCACTTCCGGTCTGATCCCGATACCTGAATTTGGATATCTGGAACTCCTTTTAACTTCTCCACTGTTGCCAACTCCTCAGTAAGGAAAGTCACTGTTGGCTGTCCTAAAAGTCGCTAGAAGTCGCTAAATGACATCATTGCCTAATTTGCCTAACTGTCCATGTGCATTTAATTGGGAAAGAGGAATAATGTTGTGGGAGGGACAAAAAGGGAGTAAAAAACACCCTTATTATGCTTAGAACTACAAATAAACTTATTAGTGCAGTGACTTATTTTAGACAGAAACATTTTTACATTTACATCAGATCAGCCAGCGGTGGCTTTGGGCATGCGCAATTCGCATTAAGGAAGCGGAGAGGAGAACATCTCCAGCGCTGACTACAGCTGGGAGGGACTGCTGAATGAGGCCTGGGTGGCCTGTGAGTGCTCTGGGATGGGAGAGAAGCCACGGCAGCACCCGCTGCTCGTTGAGAAGAGCAGGAACGATACGTGCTTTCAAATCAGTGTCACCAAAAAAAGTCGCTACATATGTCGCTAGTCGCTTTTTTGAAAAAGAGTCGCTAGAGGGGTCTAAAAACTCGCTAAATATAGTGACAAAGTCGCTATGTTGGCAACACTGAACTTCTCAGCTAACTTGGTTGACACTCGGTTGTATAGTTCAGGTAGCGCAGTCTCTAATAAGCATCTCCTGGATGGTAAACTATACCGTGGCTGCAAGTGTTCAATATGCCTACGAAATCTTTTCCACCACTGACAACAGTTGGTCATCGAGTACGATGAAGTTGAGCAACTTCTTGGTAAGCCCTTTAGCTTTCACGTTGTCTGCTGAGTTTACCTTGCTATTGGAATGACTCCAGAAGTGATTCCTGTTGGCTTCTTTTGTTTTTCTGCCCCCTGGCTAACAATTCGTGACTGGATCGGATCGGCCCCATACCTAGTTGTTGTAGTTACTGTCTCTGGAAATTCTTGTATCGAAAAAAGCACCTCTTTTGTTTCCGCAGCGCCGGCATGCTGTATGAAATGACAAGCTGGAGTGACTTTAAACCAGCTGCTTGGTTCAGTGTGAACATACAAAAGTGGTTTAAAGGCCAGCCTTCGTTGTGGCGATAATGCAGAGTCTCTGTGTTAAAAGGGCAACTGATATTACTAACCATTATTGATGTTTTGTTTTTGATGTGGGACTGGACGTTAGAGGTGTGATTGTTTGTTTGTTCTCTCGAAACTGCAGGAGGATTTTACTGTGATGCAGATACAGAATGTGCTAGTTGACAATGCATTGTAAAAGCACAGATCAGAGGCTTCTGCTCCATCTGTTGAATGAGCAGGAATATACAGCTACATCAAAACAATGGCACCATATATTACAGTACACACAGGAAAACCTTTCCATAGACAGGCTTTTTCTCAACCTCTAAAAGTAAAATAGAAAGAACCAGAAAACTAGAAGGCCTCTCCACAACTCACACGTTCAGTCAGTATGTGGGTATAAAGGTTTCATTCAGTCTTGCTGTCTTGCCATCTGGCTGAAACTTAATGTAGCCAAAAAAAAGTTATTTTTATTTTTTTTCCAAAACTCAACCCTGACGCTGCTTTTGCTGCATCAAGCTCAACCTTCGCTCACTATTTTCAAAGTCCTTCAGGGACACTGAAGCACGGAAAGAACCGTCTAGTTTCTGGTTTGCGCTTTCATGTAACTTTTGATACCTTGTGGAGTTCCACTAAAAGAAAGTTTAGTGGAATGATGCTCCCCACAGTTTCTGCTCGTTTCCAAGATTTCTATCAGCCTCTCTTTCTGCACAGTCAGGCAGAGCTATGCTGGTTGCCGGGCAACCGTTTGATGTGTGGTGTCATTGTTCATTGTGTGCATGAGTCACCTGTAAGGCAGTAGCTGATAACAAACTAATGACATGGCAAAGCAGGAAATAGCCACCTACAGTGGAGCGCAACAGGATTTGCTGTAGTTTGACACTCTTGTCGCTCATACACACAAACACTGATACACACGCACACATTGTGTTGTGCATGTTATTCTTGAATGATTTATTACTCTTCCCAGAAATAAATAGTTTATTACATGGAAAAACAATCAAAGCTTCACAGAGCTTCAGTGAAACTCCCCTGCCAACAGAACAATGTATTTGTATAAAGTTTCTATGACTAGTTAATCAAGTTTACTTGAATTATATAAATTTTTATATTTTTAAAGCTGCAACTAATTTCATAATTGATTATTTGATCTTCTTTGATTATTTGACCAATTAATTAACTGGTTAGTCTATGAAATGTCAGAGAAAAGCAAAAATCATCACATATTTGAATGAAGAATTGTTGAAGCTCGCAAATTGAAACATTTCTGCTTGATTAATTACTTAAAAGATGACTTGATTAACAAAATTGCTGATTCATTTTCTGTTGACAAACAAATGGATCTGATTGATTGATAGGTCTGTGATTTCAGTCTTGGTTCTGTGCTCCATGTAATGGCTGTGAAACACTCGTAGATGAATAATGTAAACCATGGACTGAATTTTTACTTTCGAAAGCGAGAGCAGCCACTATAAAACCATCTTATCTCACTTTTGTTCTCGCTGTCAAATGAAGTCCACGCTGTGATGAACATGCTGTTTACTATGAAGGTCCTCCATAAATTACATTTATTAATATCATCATCTGGCAGCGTCTTGTATGGGGGACTAAAAGTGCCATAATTAAATAGATAAATACGCCATTAAATAATTAATTAAATGTGTCATTAATTCATTAAAATTGGAATTGAGTACATGTATGTGTTATTAAATGTGTCATTAATTCATTAAAATACCAATTTATTTTATGTAAAAAAAACATTATTATTTTACTATTTAATTAATTATTTCATGGTCCTGTGTTGCAGTGCTTCATGAATTTATTTATCTGTCAAACTCGACCATCAAAGTCAGTGGGCGGATCCTAACACCTGATTAATTACCCTGTGTATTAAGTCAAGGCAAATTGATTCCAGATAATTGATTGATGCAGTCAAACAAAACTTTAGTGGCAACCGCTAAAAATCAAGTGGAAGGCTCGGTCGGGCACAAGGGTCTATTTCCACTGGATAGTGTCCGCTGCGTTACGTCCGCCACACCAGCGGACCTGATAGGTTTCACTTTAGTCTATGTGTTACTTTCCAGCAGGTCCGCTACTATGCGAATCTGCTCCGTCCCTACCTGGCAGTCCGGAGCCCTCCAAAACAGGTATGCAGGACTTCTATATCTGGTGGATGCCAGAGCACGATGCAGCAATTCAACTGAATTTTGCACAGAGCAGACAGGAAGTCAAGCACCAAAATAACAATATAACATCCAGTTACTTTTCAAAATAAAACACTCCGTGTTGACACCAGCACACAAATCTCAAAAAAGAGACAAACACAAGCTCTTCTGCTAATCCTTCGGTCGGGAACTATGGAGCAGGAAATATGATGATGCCTACATAGCCCTTGGATTTACCGTGAACACGGTCAGAAATGAGGAAAGACCGGTTTGTGTTTTATGCCTAAAAACTCAGTGGCAGTGGACAGCATGAAACCATTTTGATAATCAGGTGATTGTATGCAGAATGCTGCAACTAATACAGTGGTTTATACAGATAAATAAATAAATATTATCAGGTTCTCAATAGTATTTCAATTCAGTGGGGGCGTGAAAAGATGTATGTCCTCTAGGGGAGCATGACAAAAAATAATTGAGAACCACTGGATTAGACTAAATTCGCGTTAGACCCACCCACTGACTTTGATGGGTGAATTTGACAGATAAAATGAATTCATGAAGCACTGCAACACAGGACCATGAAATAATTAATTAGATAGTGAAATAATTACATATGTTTTTCACATGAAATGAATTAGTATTTTAATGAATTAATGACACATTTAATTTCAGTTTTAATTGATTAATGACACATTTAATTAATTAATGACACATTTAGTTATTTATTTAATGGTGTATTTATTTCTTTGATTATGGCACTTTTAGTCCTCCATAGTCTGGTAGCAGCTTATCTGGTTAAAAGGAGACCTTTACGGTGAATTAAAGGGATTAATTTCTCATTAATCTGTCTTTGCTGGGTTAACTGGCTATAGGAAGATTGAGCGGCATGTGGTGAAAAGATTAGATGTGTCACAGGAGATATCTGAGGAGACTAAAAGAGTACGGTGGTGGTGCTCGAATGGGAAAAAGGGAGAAATAGAAATGATTTGTCCATCCCTCCAGCTGCCCAGCTTTTAACAAGCAGCTAACGAGCATCTTTTTAACACCAATTAATTGGTGATGAGAAAACACAGTGGAAGTTCATTAATCTGGGTTTCACCGTACACTTGAGTGTGTTTAATAATGGTGCATCATTGGAGCTTAACATAATATAACATGAATGGAGTCAGTGAAGTGGCTGGTTGGGAGCTGTGACGTGTACCGTGTTGACTTGTGCCAGGTTGTGTGGTGCTTCTTTTATGGTTCTCTTGTCTCACCTACATAACACTAGTACAGCTGTATGATGAGGACAAAGTATCAGTGCCATCTACATGTTTCCAGTAAATAGTGTACACACTGTAAAAGGTTTTAACCCAAGGGTTTGAGCAAAATGATCAAATCTTTTTATGATATGCTCACTATTTAGTCAACGGATAGTGTCAACTCTAATCACAATGTTGACATACATCTTACACATAAATATTCTGTACTTAAAATTGCTAAAACTTTTGAGAATGTTAATTGGGTGATCAAATGCATGACATGTATTTTATCATGACACAATCCTATAAATCCTTCTTAATGGGTCTCTAAAATGTCAAATATTATAATTCTTAGAGAACTATAGCAGAAACAAACAACCATGACTGTTTTTCTAACCAGTTTTGAAAGGAATCTGACTTGTTTAAAAAAAAGTCAAAAGAAAACTCACATTTTAAAAGCTGTAACAAGCACGTGTTTAGTGTGTTTACTACCAAAAGACTGGAGAGATTAATCAGTTTGAAAATTATATTTTGCTGCTAATCTTTCGGGCAATATGTGTTATGAGATAACAAACAGGCCCCAGCAGAGGCTGTCCATCATGTCAAGAATAAAATTCAAACTCAAAGTTGAAAAACTCAAATTAAAAAAAAAATGCTGCGACCATCCAGCTACAGTGCCCCTGCAGGGATCAAAGCAGAATCACAATAATATGAACTGTCTGCAGTTATTGTGGTGAGGCAGGTCCGTGTACGTTACGGCCATGCGATTTTCGTTTTGAAGTCGACAAGCGGAAAACGGATATTGAATTGTTTCCTGTTTTTCACTTCAAAATAAAGGAACCAAAAAACGGAAAATGACTTGTATCCCGTTATTCGTTTTAAAATTGGAAAACGAAAAACGGAAAACGACTCGTTAACTGATATTAGAAACTGTGTTCGTGAATGGGAATCGGGGATGAAATGACGGTGCCATTTTTCATTCCAGATTTTGCCGTACGTCTTTTTTAATGACCCGGAAGGCGCTGTGTTATGCCGCGAAAACACTTGATCTGATCCGTCAGATCAAGTGTTTTCGCGGCAGTCTCACCCCCGACGCATCATAAACGGACGCTTGGTCAGGGCCCTTTCGCGTTGTGCACTGACGCCCAAGGTGCCCCTCAGCGCCTTATTTCGACGCAGGGGGATCTCAATTGATTTCAATGCAATCCCCTCCGCGGCGATATGTGAAGCTCAGAGCACGTGATCGCCGCGGCGTCTAAAGAGGGACGATATATATTACCATATAAATGTCTACTGAACCCGCAAATTTCATGTTCGGGTGAACCCTTAATAAACTCTTCCCCTCAGCACTCAATAAACGCAGTAGATCAGAAAGTGAAATCATGGTCGCTCTGTGGTAAACGATCGTAGAGTTCAGTGATAGCAGTAACTAGCTAACATGAAATTCACGGGTTTGGTAAACGTTTCCATGGTAACAGCGAGCGCCACCAATCAGAGACGTCGTTGTTACACTATGGGATTGTGGGTAGTGTAGTACTTCTCCCTGACATCGCGAATAAAACGTGTTTTTCTCAAAACAAGATTGATATCATAAGGACTTGTGACTTCTAAAGGGTCATATATCATCGTTTGACAATCTGATAACTCGTGGCCAGTCTACTTTGGATGGTTGCGACATTATGGCCAATAATCAAAATCTATATGCAGAATATGAATGGCATTTTCACTTCTTTTTCACTTCCTCGGACAGGGAAGGCTAAATTACCCATGAGCCTCAGCCACGAAAAGCCTCGCAGGAGACCAAAGTGGTCACTCAGTGCTGCGGCTATATCGCCACGAGACATCCTACTTGACCTCCTGGCTGTTATCAACTCTGAATATTCAGATAAAGACATGACACTGAAATCGGCCTACGGATCAGATCAAGTGTTTTCGCGGCATGACACGGCGCCTTCTGGGTCATTAAAAAAGACGTATGGCAAAGTCTGGAATAAAAAATGGCACCGTCTTTTCATCCTCGATTCCCATTTACGAACACAGTATCTAATATCAGTTAACAATTCGTTTTCCGTTTTTCGTTTTCCGATTTTAAAACGAATAACGGGATGCGAATCATTTTCCATTTTTCGTTCTTTTATTTTGAAGCGACAAACGGGAAACGACTCATTATCCGTTTTCCGCTTGTCGACTTCAAAATGAGAATTGGATGGCCGTAACGTACACGGACCGAGGCAGTACTTTTACCGAATATGGCGAAGTTGAACGACTCAGGGTTAGGGCTGGTCAATAAAACAATAAAGATAATTATCGCGAAACAACTTTACCATGATACAAATGCAAGACCTGGGCGACATTGTTGAAAAGATGGGTCTGAAGAATTTGGTAGTGTGGAGTTATTCAAGCTATTTAAAGTCCAACAAGAAGTAGAGTGCACTGCAAAATGTGTCGAAGCATGCTCCCACAAAGTCAGGTTATACCACTAATCTTTTTACTATCTGAAACAGTGCCATCCTCTAGAGCACGCACAATGCAAGACTTTACAGTCCCAGACCCAAGTGCATGCTGGTAGCTCCCCTAAAACAACTCAGTGCCATAGTGTGATACCTGCACAACAACAGACCATATTGTCTTCTTTCTCCAGCGCCATGCCATACGACAAAAAACGAAGAGACACAGAAATACAAATGCAGTTGCCTTGTTTTTTGTTTACCCGTTTTATTTATTTGAAATACATTTGTATTATGTTCTATAGTATATTTGTCATATTCAACGCCTGACAGAAAATAAATAATATTTAAACCAAAATGAACCTTCTGATATGTTCACATCTCACCAAGGAGTCAAAAGGAACCTTTAAGCTTGAGAGAAGGAGTGATTTGATCGGTCTGGGATGATTCATCAATCGTGTTCAATGATCCATTTTAATCGATGGAAATAACATGCCTGTCAGGTAATGGCAAACAGCCAAGAAGCGTTGAAAAATTTTGGGATTTCAGAAAAAAAGACTGGTCCACAGATGAACTGGGCATTTCACTCAGCAATCTACTATGTATTTCAACAATGTTAGGATGAAAAGAAACGTACATGCATTCTTAAATTCAAATGTAGTATCCTGTCAGGATAAACAGAGACTTGAGCAACGAGAGAAAACTTTTAAATGATACCTGTAATTTGTTAAGCCATGACTACAGGGAAAGGCTGCTAGCCAGAAGGGTAGTGTATGCTATGTAAAATGATGATATTAGTGAAAATTGCATCATTGTCAAGGAAGGAATGTGATATCATCTTGTGATGAAACTGGTGATTTAGACCTCTAATAGTTCCCACCTCTCCCCCTCATCGCTGTCTCTGGAATTCATAATGGAATCCTTATTTATGCCCTGACAAGGATGTTTCAATATAAAACCAGTGGGTGATTGGTGGAAATGACATATAATCTAAAAAAAAAAAAAAAACCTGGAGAAAAAAATGAGGTAGAGAGATGATAATGATCAAGGTAAAATTAAGTGACTATCATTAATTTGTAACACCTATGTTGTTGTTTATTTTGCCCATTGTCTTACATTTCTGCTTTTTAATTGGTGGCAGCTGGAGTTGACCTGCCTCAGTTTAATTGACGTTAACAAGATAAAGAGGCTCAATCCTTGTCCAATTAATCCACCCACATTAATATATGTGCCTCCCAGCAGAGATGTCTTGCATTAAGAAGGACATCCCAACACTGTTACCATTTTTTTTAATGGCGCTGTTAAATGCAGTTCAATTTTTCTTTACAACATGATTAATGCATTTCTTCAGCACACAACTCTGTTGTGCTCTACAGCCTTGTATGATTATTCACCACAACAAGGACATAAATGAGTACTCTCTGTAATGGGTATTTGTTTAATAATGGAAATAGATTTTTTTTTCTGGTGTGTCTGATACACGGTTTATTTATTTATTATTCTAGAACACAGGGCTGTATAACAAAAAAAAAAAATCGTAGATTTTTATCACTCAATATTCATTCATTCATAAAGTGGAGGATCACATGTCACACGGCAGCAGGGAGAACAGGCTCAGGCTAGGGTTGGAAGTTGTTTATTTTCAGGCCTTGGCTAGAATATGAAGTTATATGGTTGCACTGCAACATCTCTATCTTGCATGGAATTGTGGGCAAATATTAGGTTACTTGTATATGTTGGCAGAATGAAGATATGTTGGAGGGAGGCAGGGAAATCAGTTGCAAGTGATAACAGTCCAGTATTTTGAAAGCAATCATTTGGGCACATTTTAAAATGTTTTGACTTACTGTGAAGCACCAACTGGATAAGAATTATGCTTTATAAAAATGTGCCTCAGAACAATTAAATACTTTGAGTCACAGTAGCCATTATCATCCTGAACTAGCATCTGCAACCAATACAGTCAGTGCATTTACATGACACTCAAGAAAATTGAATTACTGGGTTAGTCCGACTATGATCGGATTTTTAAGATGTAGTCTGACTGAAATCGGACAGGATCAGATTTCTCATAGTCGGATTAAAACACCTAGATTATTTGCTTGATAGTCGCATTACTCCTGCATGTATACGTTCTATCAGATTAGATTCGGATTTTACGTTCTGCGCAGGCTCAAGATTTTTTTCCTGGGGCCGTGAGCTGGAAGTAGAAGGACGGCGCATTTCCTCCGAAATAACCGCAAGCAAAGGCGCCATTATGCATCTAGTTTGTGTAATTGTCATGTACACCATATACGAAATGTACAAAGATGTAGCTTCATCTCGCTCTTCGTATACCATCTTTCTCGCATGCCGAGGCAGAGTTTGTTGTTGCTGGTGACGTAAAGAGGTCAGCCGGAGGTGGCTCTGTTACCACGAGTTGAAATGACTACAGCGCCACCTATCGTACCGGGGTATGACATGCTTCGGCCAATAATTCGATTTTCTCACCAGCATGTATACTCGGACAATTGCAGTTGTCCGATTGAGTAGCATAGTCGAACCATGGCTGTAATCCGACTAAGCTCGAGACACAAGCCGCCCATCTCCAATAGGAGTGTGTCCAGCAGAGTTATGTATGTAAGTGAAGTTTGCCACATTCAGGAAGCGCCCTGTCTTAGAGCTGTTGTGTAAAAACATTTATTGTGCACTTTGTTATGTTTGGTTTTGGATTTGTGTTTTGTTTTTGTAATGTTTATAGGGCTGCACTTTACAAAAAGTAAACATGACTTTTAACACCTTTTAAGTGGCCAATAACATAAGATGGTGATTAGTAGGACATGTTATTTAGCATGGGTAAATACTACAGAGGGAACTCATTTCTCTGTGTAGTGTTGGGCTTGACTTTTACTTTGGTTCCGTCTTATCCCCCAGATTAAAACACAATAAAGATCTGCCTCTCTTTCTCTTTCAAGAAAGTCCTGGCCAAGAAATAATTTTGATGAAAAAGTAATTTAATAATATCATTGAGATACATCAAGAATTGTGGATTCGACTGTACGATATGTGTATGCTAATCTAATCTAATTTTTTTTAAAGATTTGTTCTGGCATAGACACCTTTATTTAGCAGTAGACAGAGAGGAAATACGGGAAAGAGAGGGGATGTGACATGCAGTAAATGACTGCGTCAGCTGCGTATATGGCATGCACTTTAACCACTCAACCACCTGCGCTCCCATCTAATCTAATTTTAAGGCTAGTGAAGATCCACACCTCCACGTTCAGGATGGTTGTTGTCACCTGCTGATAAACCCTTCTCTCTCGAGCTGATGTCCCGGACGTCCTATGCCCGTTTGTAATATTACCAGTCAGGATGGTTTATATCGTTCATCTGTAGAAGAATTTGGAACAGGGATTATGTCTCCTGTTGCATCTGGGCAATCTTTTCTTATAATCTTACTTTCGCAAAAAGTAGATGGCACATAGAAAGTTGTACAGTAACTCATTTACTGTAAAACTCACTGAAAAGTGGTTTTTTATCAATTTCAAAGGTGGTCCAGCAGAAAAAAGTGTCTTTGAAGAAGCAGCGTTTTCTGTGAAATACATCCAGTCACAATTCATGTGTCCAAAAACCACACGGGAACCCAGCCAAACCCAGTTTATTAAAAGCTTGGCAAACTCGGCTGCCGTTCTCCATACATGCCTGTGTACAGTCAGCTCTCACCACAGTAACAGTGGCACAGCAGCTCTGTCTGATGAACACAGTAAATCACTCCCTGAGGAATGACACTGCAGACTAAACACTGTGATGTCAGGTCAAAGGAACCTCACTCATGTTTATACCTGTCATCTGCCTCACACACACACACACACACACACACACACAAACACAAACACAGACACACACACACACACACACACACACACACAGTTTATTTAATCACACTATAAACCATGAGTTGAATCGTCTGCAGGTAGGGGAGTGTAAAGCTCACTGACCTGTTGGAGGGCTTCTCTGTTGCACACTCAGTATAATTTTTAGTTCTTGACGTTTGTAGCTCTTTGCCATATCCTTTTTAAGTGGATGGTACTTTGAATGAATGTGCCCTTCACTCAGAACTAGAGAGGTATTTCATTCCCTGAATTTGCTAATGTTCACTGACCCCATCCAGCAGGGGCTCTGTGCACCTTTTGTGAAGTGTTGCCTAAGATTGCTTGAAATAAGTGGGTCACATTTAAGTTTTGAACTAAAATTGATATTGGCGTCATTTGAGTTTATCTACTGATCCACTTGTTGACACAGGAAAGATTCATGAGACTTCAACAGATGTTGTCTGACTGTAAAATGAGCTTATTTTTTCTTATATATTAAAATATATTTTCCTACTACTAAAAACTCAGGATTTTCTTTTTTCCCCTCACATGGTAATGGACTGCAATGATCAAAGTCATTGTACAGTGTGATCTGTCAGTTGGTTAGGGCTGCAACCAACTATTATTTTTCACATGGATTAACTTAATTGTTAATTGTTTGATTAAAAAAAAAAAAAATGAAACACTGGAAAAAGGTAAATGTCCATAATTGCCCAGAGGACAAGATAATAAGTTCAGATGTCCCGTTATGGGATGTTCCTCAGAATTAATTTCCTTGATGTTTAAATTGAAGTTTAAGCTTAGACTGTGTCTAAGTCTAATAATGAGAAAACATAAAACATTTTTTTAAAAAAGAGCCAAAATTGAGCCAACAACAAATTCAATATATAAAATAACAATATTCAATATCAAACACAATATTAAGGACTTCTACAAAGGCATTGTTATTGGATGAACACACTCACATAGCAAATACAGTAATAAATAATGATAAATCACATCAGATGCAACAGTTAACCAGCATTGTAAACAGTCATAATAGATGCTTGGTTTTTTAAAAGCAACTGTTGAATAGGAGAGAATAACATTTCAAAATGATATCAATGTTCAAGCCACAGGTGTGATGTAAAAGACAAAACAGCTGTTGCAAAATAAATGATGCTACTTATTATGATTCTGGAGAATCCTCTGCTTTGTTGTCAAACCCTGAACAACATAGCAACGACCTAAAAAAGGTTTAGAGCTAGTGCGCGCCATGTGGACTGTGACACTGTAAACACATAACTGCTGATGGAAAAACAGACAATGGAAAAAGTGGAGAAAGGGTCATTTTGCTTTAAAGTGAAAGTCTGGGGAATTAAAAAAGAAAACATTTTAACCATTTGTGACTTCACTGGAAAACAGAAGAAATGAATCCTGTTAAAAATGTTATTTAGAAAATACACAGCCATATTGGAAAATTGGTCTTGTGTGTCATGGCTGTCTTATTCAGAAATGTCAATTCTAAAGGCATTAAAAACAAGGAGGGCAGCCTTGCACTGCATCTCACAGTACTAACTAGGGGCCAGGAGCATCTGCTAATCTGTAAAGGTTATCACCACATTTTTCAGACTTGCATAAAACCATCTTTAAACAGGAATTCAGGAAATGGTGATGGCGGAGTTGCTCATGGATTTTTCTTCCTGAATAAAATATATGTCCATCCTCTCCATGCTGTTTTGAAGTGGTTAAGATTCTTTATAACTATGCATGAATTTTTTTTTTTTTTAAAGCATCTCTTTGTTGTTCAAAAGCTTTTTTTTCTGCCTTGAGCTCAGAGATATTGTTCAGAGGCCATTTTCTCACTTAAGGTCACAGTTGAAAGTTCAAACAGTGAGCTAATAATGACCAGCGCATGGCTCGTTACCCTCACTCCATTTACTCCTGCTCCTCTTTAACTTCCCATTTTCTGGAGTGAAGGGGATTGGATTGGTGGATCAATTGAGCATGATGGGTATTTGTGTAGATCATGTTAATGTGTTATTCAGCGATTGCTCAATGTCACTTTTATCTACACAGTTGGCTCTTCCTCCTGTGCTGACTTGTTGTCAGTGAAGTGCTCAAGAGCCTGGCTGTAAAACCCACATGAGCCGAGTGTATTTCAAATGTGTCTAATGCTTAACTAGCTTTATTGTTCTCCAGATAGTAAATGGGTTGTTGGGCTACTGAGTATTCAGAAATGGCATCTCTACTGCCTAATAGAGTGTGAGTCAAAGTGGAAACTGTTTTATTTAGCTACCAATTAATCAATTAGCTAATCAAACTCTATTATTTTGGTGGAAAGCGATATAAGGTAGTTTTCATCACTGCCAATGAAAGGCACCCGGACATGGTGCCATAGATTTCGGATGTCAACATTTTTGTTCACACATTGGTATTTTAGGCTGTGGTAGCAAAAAGAACAATGACATGTTATTCTGAAATTATGCATTTGTTCCTTCCTGTGCCATAAAGTAACAAAACCCCTTGGGATTACCTGGTCTTTTAAGTGCATCAGATATACATCTGTAGAGACCAGGGAATTTGAGGTATTGCAACATTTATAGAACTGACTGACTTGTTTTTTAATTGAAAATTAATGACTGTGTCAGTATATCGCGTTGCAGCACATCAAATCAAATGTGATTTGACTGCTTGTGGTTTCCTTCTTTTGATCGCCACCTAGAATACCTGACTTTAGGTGAGGATTGGAATGTACATCAACTGGTAAATTGGGAGCTTCACCTTCAGGCTTAGTTCCTTCATCGCAATAACAACAAATATGCTAACGTATGTTGGCTAGCATAACCTCGGTCTACTGTGAATTGTTTTGAAAAACTGCTACCACAGAAAAAATGTTAAAAATGAAACGGAGAAGTAACAGAAAGGCAAATCCATTTTAATTTCAAACTACTCTCATCCTTTTGCAAGGATTTGTGCGTATGTTTCTTGAAATATTTTTAAGTACACACATAAACTGTATTACTACAAACACACACACACACACACACACACACACACACACACACACACACTTGTTTCCCCAGTGAAGTTCAGGACTGTAAATCATGCTTCAATAAATTTCTCTCCTGGCTGGTCGCTCTCTACCACAGCTTTATGTTTTCCTCTGTGAATCCCCTTCATCTTACCCTGTATCTCTCTTCTCTCCAATCTCCATCACCTTTTTATTTGATGCCCCTCTCTGCAACCCGGTGCCAGCCCCCTTTCCATCCCCCATGCTGTCCTTTTCCTCGAACAATCTGTTAAGCCCTTCACATTGTCCTGCCCTTCATCAGAGGCCGAGTGAAACGTTGGCTGATTCACGGGTTCTTTTCTCAGAAACAGGGGGGACTTTGTCAGCCCTTGCTGTGACTAATGGAGACACAGACTTAATTTGATCCATCCATTCTCATAATTAACATCTACCATGCCACAGAAATATATCTCATCCTGCAGAATTATTATTAACATTTTAGTTTTGAGAATATTAAATAGCTTCAAGATTAGGCCTGTCACGATAAAAAAAAATTTGCTGGACGATAAATTGTCCCAGAAATTATTGCGATAAACGATAATATTGTTGTTTTGAGACCATTTTTCAACTAATGTAATGATAATGGCATAATAATGCAAGTACACCCTTTCAAATATCAATAAACTTTTATTTCTAAAGAATATTTAACATTGGAATTGGAATGTGAAGAAGACGTTTTAAATATCCCAAATAAATAAACAAAACAACCAGAAACAATAAATAAAAAGGACTCTTAGTCTCTGTTAGCAAAAATTGCACTTGAATTACACACAACCAAAAACAATAACCCTAAACCTTTAGTATGTCGTCTTTCACGCTGTACAGTTGTGGAATTGTCATTTGTGACACATATGTTCTCCCAGGCGATTTGTATTGGCTGTCAAATGTTTGCAGCATTTGTCGAAATGCCGACTTTTCAACGGTATTGAAGGGCTGCATCTCTTTAGTGATGTAGGGAACTACACTGTCAGTGAGTGCACACCATTTTGCACTGTCCTGTTTGTATTTTGTGTGTCGACTAAACGCCCCAGTGATTGTGGACTGTTGGGAAGACGGAGAAGGCCCCTCTGTAGCTTTAGTCGTAGTTTTTTTTCCCAGCTGGGAAAACTGCATTGGATGATTATGCTTTAGGTGCAGATGCATGTTTGTTGTATTGCCGCTTTTAGTTGCTGCTGTCTTACAACAAATGTGACATACCGGCTCGTCCAGGTTAAGTTGTCAAGACTTTTGTTACTTAAATTATTTTATTATTATTTGTAGGTCTAAATAATTTCTTGGGGGGTTTCTGTACCCGTTCATTTTATTTTGAAAAGGTCCATTTTATTTTGAAAAGCCGTTTGCAAGTCCGTTTTACGGCCGGATTTGGTTGATCACGGCAGTAGCTTACGTCCAGACCATAGATCGGAGTACACAGCCCATTGGTTTATGTCCTGTGGTCATTTGGATATAAAAAAAAAATAAAGACAAAAGACAATGGTTCACCACAGTCATTCGGTTTGAATCCGAAGTGCTCCCACACTGCAGCTGTCGCGTCCGGCTTTGAAACCAATTCCATCTTTGTTTTTATTCCGTCAAATCTCAACAAGCGTCACCTCTGGCTTGCTACTCCTCATGGTGCTCTCATGCTGCACTCTGTTATGTCAAGGGCAGGGCCCCGCCTCCCCATACAGAGACAAAGAGTGACAAGAGGGTTCACATGAGAGACACGAGAAAAACAAACATGCATGCAAATGGAAATTATCGAGGTCGAGCTCATTTTTCTTCATCGTACGATTAATTGATTTATTGATTATCGTGACAGGCCTATTCAAGATAAATATCCAAGAACCAGGTCGTCCCATTTGTTCCTGGTTGTAGGAAGAGGGATTGTGCTGCTGCTTTGACAGGAAGTCGCTTAATAGATTAAAGAAGGTAGACATTTAACTTTTTTATTTTCATTTATTACCCCCTTGTGACAATATACAACCAAGAAACGACAGTGGATCTCGTTAACTATACGGCATTTCTGCTGCTGGTTTAGCCGTGGAATTAATCTTGATCCAGTGAGTTTGGATGTTTGATCAAGATGAAGACATCCTCCTGTTTGAGAACACATACCTCCCTCCTTAGCCTCGGAGCTGGTGGTGACAAATAAGGCAACAGCCTCATAATGAGTTGTCAGCAGTATTAACTGCACTCCAATTACATCTTTACCGTCTTTGATCCCTCCCTCCATCTTTTCACTTGCTCATTTTTCTTTCTCTGACACGATAATGTAATGTAATAGCAAACAGGTGCTGTGAGAGTCCCTCCTAGTGTTTCATTTAGAGTCTGCAGACACTAAAGGCTTCTTCCCATGCTCCACCTGAATCTCCACCTCCTCTTGTCAGCAATAAATTGGGGAATGAGTCTTGGTTGCGCCTTGAGCCAGGCGATGAGAGGGTGGTGATGTAGGAGATTTGGAGTTCATGTTGAGCGGGTTGCAACGTGGACACAGTTACCCTGCAGCATCAACATGGTATGTTGCAGTGGAAAGGATGCAGAGAGGAGCGCTTCCAGAAGTAAAGGAAAGGTCACCTGCAGAGCAGCATCACTGCAGTTTCCATCAGATGCCAGATATGAAATGCCTGCTTTGATATGAGACGGTATGACAGTAGAATGACTTTCACAGACATACAGCGCAGTTCATTTGTCAAATTGCAGTATGCAACCAAAGAGTGATCATGATATGTCCCTTTCACAGATGCAAACCCAAAGATGGGTTTTATATCTCTGGAGCTGCTCTTCACTGCTGGATTGTCTCTGTGCTGGAGAGAGTAGACAGGCTTGATGTCTACAGGGTGGGCTGCCCCTCCACAAATAGACTGGTAGCAAACGGTGCCTCTGCCGAAACCAAACAACATTATTCCTCATCCAAGCTCCATGTGTATGTAAGGGCAGCCCTTCTTGTGGACACTCTGCCTACCCCCAGTGCCAAGCACAGAGACATAGCTGCAGGCCAAAGAGGTCAGTTTACTGGGGAGAGTGCATCAAAGGCCTAAGCCACTTGCGTACATTGATTGAAGACTGACCAGTGCCAATCTGACATCTGTGGAGTTTGTCCCGTCATTCATGGTGGTCTTAAAAACTAGCATGAGTCAGAAAGTGCGTCTGTCTGGCAGAGAAGAGGATCCTTAGGTGTCACTGCCAAGGTGTGAGGATTCTGACATGTCGGGTGTTTAACTGCTGTCTGGATAGCTGTGAGGTTTTCTACTGTGTGTGTGCTGTGGGGTGTTACTCTTGCACTCGTCTATCACCTTGTCCTTTTGATGTATGTGTCTCTGTTGGTGAGATGACTTAAAACCTCTTTGGTAAGAATAAAGAGCTGCGGACTCCAGCTAATCTTTACCACACGTTTGCCCATTCATGTACTGGAGTATAGTCAGTCTAAGATTGAAGCAAAACCAACAGTCAGACGGACATTCCAATGTTTCAGCACCTCCAGCAACAGTTCTACAGACCACGCACGCACACACGCACACACACACACACGCACACACACACACACACACCAACCAGCTTCTCAGTCTGTGCGCTCTCCCTGCTTTCATAAGTGTCTTTATTATCTGCACAGCTTCGTCTTTACAGTTGAAAGTGGACTATTTATGAACGCCTTCAGGAACAGGTGGAGAATCAAGACATCCAGAGATTCACAGGAACAAAGTTCTCCCCCAAGCGGATTTTCTGCCTCTGCCTCCTCCTCTTTAGCATCCTCTCACCGTTTTTGCTTATCTTTTTCCCCTTTACCTCCCTCGATATCTCTTCTTAGATCTCTCTTCCTCTCCTGCTGCCTCATCGCCAGCTTTTTGCTTTCCCTCTCCTCCTGCACCCCCTCTACTCCATTTTTCTACCTCCCTCTTTACACCCTAATCCTTTCCTGCCTTCTTTCCTCTCTTTTCTTCATCATCTTCAGTTCCCCCTCCCCCTCTACTCCTCCCCTCTATATTCTCCTGGCTTCTTGTTCCTGTCCCTCTCCTCTACATTCTCCTTTAGTTCTTCCTCCCTAGTCACACCCCAACACCCCCACCCCCCATCTTCATCTTTCACCGTCTTTTCTCCTCATTATCCTCCTCTGCCTCCTCTACTCCTCCCTCCCCCAGCATGGTTTCGATCATTGTTGGTGAGCTTGCCTTCCCTGCATACCACCTGCATACTCAGCATGGTTTTCATAGCTCAGCTCTCAGTGAGTGACTCTTCCCCTCTATACACACATGTACACACATGTGTTTATATCCTTGTTGATTTAAGGTGCCCTAATTATTTAGCTAATTGAAATTTTAAAGCAATGATTGGTCCAAATTTTTACACAAAAATAAGTGAATTCATTAACCTTCTTCCACAACCCAACCCCAAGGTGATGATATCACATTACTTGTGATAAGTTCGGGCTTCAGTTTATGTTTCAGCTGTGGTAATAGATGATATGCACCCTTTTAACTTCCAAGAAATGTTGAATTTTTGTTTCTCGTCTTTAGTAACAGAGCTACTAACACAGGCTCTGTACATGGGACACACGCTCTACGAACTGAGCTGCTGTGGTGCCCCACACATAATATCAAAAAATATTGGCAGGTCACACGCTATAGCTTATAATGATAATCATGCAACTTGCTGAAGTAAAGGTAATACTTTGCACCGAGGAAAACAAAAGAAATAAGAAATTGTTTGGGGAGACGCAGTCAAACAAAAATCAAATCTGAGCCTGGCTTATTCCTCTCCAAAAACTTCTGGATATAGTGAAACCGGAATGATTGTATTTTGAGTGCAGCAGATGAATGTGTACCTTATTGTCTCTTAGATTTAGTAAAAGCTTGAGCTCACTAAGAGCAGATAAAGGCAGCTGTCTCTTTCACTAAACTCCCAAAGAGAAAAGGTAGACATGATGTAATTAGAAATAATTGGACTTCCACCCAAGGAGCATTCAGAACATTTGGATTATGCCGCATGAAATGTTTGGAGTAATTTCATGGTCAGGCTTTGGTTTCCAGTAGTGTTTGTTGTTCTGGAGCTGTTCTTGGTAACACATTGTCAATATTTAGTGACTATTTGATTTAGATGGAACTGGTCCAGCCTGTTTATACCTGGCAGTAACATGGTTCTCCAGTGATTCGAACACAAGCAGACAGCACTGAATACAAGTGTAAACAACCACCACATGATCCAATTGCTCACTGGATATGTGGAGGTTATCTGGGACACGTCATCACATTTATTTTGTAATGTAACATTAAGTCCTGCAGGGTCAGTGACAAGGATGTCATGAATGTAGGAATCGGTGGTTGCTAGGGTGACAGACAGGACGACAACACGAGTCCTGGGCCACATTGAAGGACTACCTACTCAACCACTTAACATTACAACAAAAAATACGTTCTGGCTCTTACCTGTCAATGTTCACAGCAGATGTTTGTGAACACACTGTCTATGTCAACTCATGTCATCTTTAAACTATTGCAATAACTGCAATATTCCCAGACTCCCTCTAAAAATTGCTAAATTTTGGGAGTTGTTGCACAGCTATGGCAAGTTCTAAATCATTTGTGCCATTAAATGCAATACGTTCAGATGTTTTTTCCCTTGTCTGTTTCCTGCAGCATTGCTGTAACAGCATCCTGCTACTGTAACCAAAGTGTCTTACCTGCCAACATTAGCAGCTGTTTGAACAGTGTTACAACTGATTTCAGCATTTACATTAGATTTATCAAAGAAGACAACATTTCATTGATGCAAAGTTTTATAAAAAGTAAGTATATATTTTATAAAAAGTGGTATAGGCTACTTCTTTGTCGCCTGTGTAGAAAGTCCCCAGACTCACTCTGTCTGTGACAAATTCCTAATTATTTGGGTCTTCTTATAAACTCGTCGTACATGATGTTTTTTCTTTCTCTTGTCAAAAACATTGTGTCCGTTTGTCCCTGTGATGCGAGTCTTTATATAGAGCTGGGAAGTGAGATCAGATCACAAGTGGCCTCTCGAGGTGCATGTTTCTGTGTATTCTGATGCCAGACATGAACTGATGGACGGACCATATCACCCAAGACGCATGTTAATGCAATGTAATCAGCTTCTTAAAGTCATCTCTGTCTTGTCAAAGCCTTTCTGCTTCTTTGTTACATTGGAACTTTGGGTGAAAAATGTCGACATACAAAAAGCTCTTTGTGCACACAGTACTTAGAGATTTACACCTGTTCATCATGTATACTCACAGGCATGGATATATGAAAGCACACTCTCAGTGGAACGGTGCTGGGTGATAATGTTATGCAGTCATTTGCTGCTCCCAGGCTGACCTTGGAGCTGCCCTCATCTATCAGCTCCGGGCCTCGGCGTTATCTCCCCGCTGCAACCATCCCTCCTCCTATCTCCTCTCTGTGGCTGAGTCTCAATCCTGCAGTCGGCCCTCCTGTCCTTATCCGCTTCCTTTTGCTGTATTTTAGTGCTCCTAGGAGCCTGTCCAAACTCCTCTCCTAACCTTGCTTGTGATTCGGCGGTCCCATTCCTAGGCTTCCCCCTCTGTTCTCGGTTTAATCTCTCTCTTAGCATTTCCTGCAGTCAAATTCATGTCTGACAAAAAAATATCCCCACTTCCATTAGTCCTTTAAGGATGTCACAACCATTTTTAAACCAGGTGTATCTTTTACTATGGGAAGTTTAGGAATAACAGCGTTTGACGGCAAAATTATTAAGCATTGAAACTATCATCACCAGACTCCTATGCATCTGTGCCATCACAGTAATATAAAAAAATGCCATACAGCTGTCTTGCATTCTTTACTTGTCTGTTACTGTGAAGGTTTCTGTGACTGGAACTGCCGCCACATGGGCTGTCATATTTTTTATGCACAAAAAAAATTGGACAAGCCGAGGAGGGTATCAGAGCACATCAGCTGAGCATTGCTTCAAATGATTCCCCCTGCCTTTTGGATCAGCGCAGATGAAAGAGTGTCAGGGAAATGGGATGATAGGGAGGTTACATAGATTGTTAGCTCCCCAGACTGTGTGTGTGTGTGTGTGTGTGTGTGTGTCTGTGACTGTGTGTGTTTTTGGGGGGCTGGGAAGGATGAAGTGATGTTGCCAATATGGTTTAAATGAAACCCTTTCCCTGCCACAGAAACTTTCATTGAAGCTGCAAGCGGCTGCTGTCGGCCCCCCTTTACCCACAGACACCATGTGGATAAACAACTCCTCAGAAACCCCCCAACTCACAAACATTCCTCACAACAATTTTATTTCTCAAGGAGTCCAGATAGTGGTTTTGGGGCAGAAAGGCACTCGTTTGTGCTCTGGACTGCAGAGATGAAGTGTTTGTGCACTGCATGCGCGTCGTGTCTCTATGACGACAGTATCTTGACAACCACCGCTATATGACCAAACCATGCTGCTTTGCGCTTTACTAACCGATTGTTTTATTTGACACTGAGACATCAGAGCAAGGAGGATGTGGGTGCATGACATGATCCAAGCAGATAAATATGTCGTGAAAATTAGTGCCCAGGCCAGGAAAAATAAAAAGAGTGACGGAGATGTCACCAGTGCCTGTCTGAATAGTTGGGACATTTTCAACTGATGTGCTCGGAGCAGCCACGAAAAAAAAGGGGGAAATAAACCCACTGGGCGCCTTCTTTCTGGGCGGGCGGCTGCTGCTTGCAGACGCTCACTCCTTATTGGTAACGATTGAAAAAAAGATGCTGTCGCTCAGAAAAAACAAGACCAAGGCCCTGTATATACACAGGGCCTTGGTCTTGTTTTCGCTCTCTTTCTGAATCTGTTGTTTTTCTCATATTACTTCTCTATCCCTTGCTGTCCTCCCCACTCCCTTCTCTTTTGGCCTTTAATTTGCTGAGCAGTTCATCAGGAATAACAGCATACAAACAAACACCACATGATTATAGGGTTGGAAACATCTAATGTTTAATAGTCCAAAACATTTTATTTATTGATGATTAACGTTGTAATCAAGCTGTATTTGTAATGATATATACCAGCACTCAGAGGTAATAATGCAATCAACTACTTTTTCATTTTTAATGTTTGTTTCCAAAGCAGCATTTTTGTCGTTCATTTTGGCATTTTGCGTGATTAAGTCTGTTCATGATCTGTCAAAGTCTTTGAGTAATTCCCATTTGTGTTGGTGTTATTAATCAGCTCCGTCGTGAATACTGTAGGTAAACAAACCAACTGCCGTTTATCCCTTTAGCACTTGCACCATTAATCAATTATTATAGTTGTAGTCAACTGATTAACCAAATTATAGAGAGACTAAACTGCCAAACGTTTGATATTTCAAGCTCTTTGAGTGGTTGATTTCCTCTTTTGTATATCACTGTGAATGGAGCAGAGCAATTTTTTTTTACTTGTTGCAGACATTTTATCAATTAAAGTATTGAAGATGAATACCAATCCCAGCAAGAAAATGTCAGATGAACTGATAATAAGAATGAGCATCCCTTGCAGTCCTATCCCCATTGCAATGATGGACGACTGTGACGGCGAGGTTTGATATTAATCTTGGTATCGTCCCAAAATATCGGTTCACTCACTTATCTTTGTGACACTGTGGTCTCACTGTCTGCTCTCTCCTGTGGTTTTTCACCCCAGCTTGCATACCCATCATTTTCCCTGCTCTACACGGTGTCAGAGGGGGAACAGGAAGAAGATGACGTAAAACTTGCTGATTGTCTCATTCACAGCTCAGTGGAGAGCAAGGAGCTTAATTGATTCTAGTTCAGTCCTGGGGGGGTGAAGCATGGAGGCCATCCATCACTGCCATCGTCATCCATCACCCGATGCTGGAAGCAGAAAGGATTAAAAATACAAGACCAATCTTAAAGTTAGGAGTTGAGAAACACTAAACCTGTGTTCAGACCTGGTAATAACATCCGTCCTGAGTTATGCAATCACAAGTGGCAATCACCTGCTGTTAACATGCATCTCACACAGGCTTCTTGAACAACATCTTACGAGATCTCACTTCCCTAAATATACACGTACATGACTGGGACAACGCCTAACCCTATATTTGCACAAAGAGAATTAACCTAATGTGTAACATGACAACCAAACTTATCAGAACACCCACATAATTGAAAATGTGTCAAAGACAGCATTTCACAAAAATGTATAAAATTTCTCCTTACTCGGTAACTCACAAAATTGTGCATTCCTTTTGAGGGAGTCTGGGAACTTCCTCCATGGGTGATAAAGAGAACACTACATTGGTTACTGTTTACTCCTTTTTTAAAAAGCAATTGGCATTTTACTACATGTATATAAAATGTTATCTTCTGTCATAAGTGAACTAAATGGTGAAATCATGTGTCAGATAAGACACACTTTCGGCAAAAAGGATGCTGCTAAAAGCCATGCTATGACAAACTAGCATTTTATAGGAAAGAAACAACCCAGTATATCGTGTTTAATGCGACTTAACAAGAATACACAAATGAGTAAGAATTTTCTTTAACCATTCGAAAAGTTTTTTTTTTTTCTCAGTTTCTTCTGTGGCCATATGCGGTCCTGACCCCCTCTGAATGTGGTCTGAGTGATCAGATCTCAATGTGTCTTCAGGGCAGTCACACCTGTACTGAGAGCTAACCACTTGTGACCAGATCACTCAGGACGGATGTTGATACCGGGTCTGAACAAAGTCTAACTCTCACCCCCTACCTTTCTCTTTTCAATTCTCCCCAGTTTTTGTACACTTATTGCACCGCCTCCTTCTCCTTTAGGGCCTCCACAGGTCCTGTTGCAGTCTCTAGAGGTCGTAAATAAGCGTTTCTTTTAATGTCTTATATATAGCTAAATAGAGATATGGTAAATAGTTTGGTGTGATGCAGTTGATACCTCAGTTTTAGACAATAAAGTTGATTTACTCCTCCAGCCATCTAGGTGTAGCTGATCGTGTTAGACTATAATGGGGAAGACAGCATATAGAATTATATTGTTGGATACAAACAAGTTCTGAGATGTCTCTAAACATTTCTGTTACAATGCAAAATTGGTCTTGAATCTCATTTTAATGGGCATTGAATCATCTGAAACTTGCTGACTCCCTCTTGGCCTGTTTTTTTCCGCTCTCTGCTGTTTGACAGAGAAACTGCAATTAGTGATGAATTTACATTACTGACACCCCGTGTGGTGTCAGCTGTACTGGCCAGGCTCTCGTGGAGATTCGGGTTGAGCGCAGTTGCTCATATTTGATTTCTGTGACATGGCCACACACCAGAGAAACCTGCATCACTCTCCTCTGTCCAACTCTTCTGTGTTTATCTGTACGTGAAGAGATGGACCAGCCAAGCAGCTCTGTTTCCTCCTTTCCTTAAATTTGCTTGGTTGTTGTTATTCAGCTGCTCGCTCACAAGACTAGTTTTATCATTAAGAGACTGAGCGACACATGGGATAGGTGCTTGGCAGCAGCCAGGGACTCCAGCCAGCCTTACGTTGTGCTGTCAGATATGCATTATAAAGACACTGACACCTTTGAGGACAAAGGTCCACATGGAGTAAATTTATTCACCAGTATCTTAAGTATGTTGTTTAGGAACAAAGGAAGGAGCTGCAGAGAGTGACAGAGAGCTGGCAGTTACTCAGCTGTAAGTGAAGACGCATGTTTCTTCATGCTGGCAGCAATACAGCAGGGACATCTCTTTGTACTGCACTATTTGTATTGTCCTCAGCCACACGCTGACATGGTGGTGTGGTGGTGTTGTTATTCTGAGTCTCAAATCTAGTTTTTTTTTTCCTTCCTGATACCGATTCAGATATCTGGGCTTTGGGTATCGGCTGATGCGGAAGCAGTGTGTGTTAAAAAAAAAAAAAAAGAGATCTTTTTTTTCTTTTAACAGCTGAATACAACTTACTCTGTATGGATGTCATATCATTGTTGTATGACTTGGCTCAGGTAAAACTTTGCAGGGGTGATTGCCATACAGCATTCTTTGAGTTATCTTTTTTGGCAGGCAGTCATAACCGATAAAGAACAAATAAGGAAATCTAGGAATAGATAACAGTTCCCTTCAAAACCACTTTTTTAAAAAAGTTTAAAGCAGTAGTGCAACAGCAACTCAAATAAATCTTGGAATAAATAATTCCCTAAAGTTACTCATGGAGCTTGATTGGTTGCAGCGCTGCACTTTTAAAGGGAAAATGTTAACAGCGATACTGTGTCACCCAGTGTGCAGACTCCGCAAAGACATGGGGCGCATGTTGGTCCAAATGTCAGCAGTAAAGCTGACTGCCTGAAAGTCTTTCAGCCTAAATGAAATGCGTTCCCTCACTGTCTCGTAAAGTTTTGGGAGAGCAGTTTCATTGTTCTCTTTCGCGTGATGCGTCTTCAAATGCTTTATACAGTTGGTGTTTAAATTCCAACAACGGTACCACCCCCTCCAAAGTGAAGTCTTGCATACTGAACATGTCGCTATTTTACTGGTAGGGTTATCCAGAATAAAATACTGCCAAATAACAGATATGTTGCAACCTCTGTCTGACTCACGTGAAATCAGTTTCTTCTCCGCTCTAAAAACGGTAGTTGCCAGGAGCAGCAAAGCACAACTTCCTGTGTTGGTTTTAAGAGCAGGGAAGATGAACTGATTTCTGGTGTGTAATGTTATGCAGAGCTAATGGAGCTAACTGGGAAGTAGCAGGGTCCCATTTCTTTTTTTTTTTCTCCCATTTTACGTACTTGCCAATACCTGCATTTTGTGGCAATGTCGGCGGCATTTCCTATACTGGTATCGGAATCAGAACAACTCTACTCAAATGTTCATACCCTCCTGACAATAGATAAGTTCAAACATGTACAGTAACTGGTAAAAATCTAAAATATTGCTGTTAACTGTAGACTTTTGATAGAATTCTACATCTGCCAGGTTTAGGTCTGATTGACACCTGAAAGATCCAACACAGATTGAAAGACACCACTCCACTCTTGCTCTGCTTAAATCTGTTTTGAGAAAGAATTGGCTAAAATTGAGTTACTTACTTCAAAATTAGTCTCTTGCAGATTATGAGACACAACAATTTGAAAGGTAGAGACCATTTAAACAAACTGGGAAAGACCTGTTTTCGGATGGTGACAAATGTACTCATTGGGGGGAAAAATGTATATCGTCAGCAAATAATAAAAAATGTTGAAAAAGCTATTATTCGGTTATAGAAAGTATGATAAGATTAGATGCTATATTGAGTGCTGCATAACTTTGTTTATTGATGAGAAAAAAACTTCAGAGGACGATCATTCCTGGATTCTTTCTGGGAAAAGAATTAATGTCACCGCTCCCCACATGCCATGGAAAGAAAAAGTACACTGACAAATACATTGCTAAGTAATAAAGCATCTATTAGCTTAATTAGTCGAGTAATTGTCATACTTACTATTTTAATGTATCAAAGTGCCTCCCTGTATATTTTTTTTGTTTTAAATTTTGTTTTGTATCTTACATGGTGTTTGACCTTCACTTGACTGAGGATTTCTTAAAGATTTTCATGTCACAGTAGTTCTGATAAAAAGCTGTAAAACCACACTGCCTCATATGGCAAGATTTAGCCCTCTGCATCTCAGTATAGGAAGCCTTTCAGTTTTTAGTGTTATAAAAAAGATTAGCTTCATTACCTTGACTGTTCATGGCTGCACAGTTTGCTGAATATTGCTTTACTCAGAATGGCTCCATTTGGCACTTTTAGTGAAGTTCATGGCTGTCAGATTTTAAACTGCAGTATTTCTTGGCTCGCGGCCAGCATTTTTATCTCATGTTAATGCACAAAATGGTCGGCAAAGTTCTGTTTTTGAGGCCAATGAAATGATGTTTCAGTACAATGATAAAATGATGAGAACACAAGATGCATGATGGTATAGCAGCTCCAATTGCAATAATTTGATTGAAACTTCCAGAAACAAAAAGCTATTATTGGAAGTTATTGACCTCTTCAAGATGAGATCAGTAAAATGATACACTTTCATTCATACCATCTCCATTAAACCTGAGCTCTAAGCGATTGTTCAGGATTGTTATTTTAACAGCTCTTGTTCTTTGGAACAGCGAGTGACTACCAATCTCTCATCCTTTGTCTGACTTTTGTGTCTTTACTCGTATTCCTCAGTGTTCCTTTAAAATGTTGCACCTCTGCTAATTTGCTCCATTGCAGAGTATTACCTTCAGCCGTCCTTACAGGGTTCAGAAAGTCAAAATTATTTCCTGTTAACAAGCTTGTCTGACATTTTGTTAACGGTCACAAGTCAGACAGATCGATAGTAACAAAACTCCCTTTGCACAGGGCTTTCAGGTGACAGATAAAATATTTTATGTGATTACATTTGGAATGGTTTATCCTCCGTATCTAAGACTTCAACTGTTTGTAAATCACTGGAGAGCAGACTGAAAGGTTAATAATACTTATTACTAGTAATAGTTAGCCTTATTGGGCTCTAAACAAGCAAATATAATGATTGAACAAAATTGTTGATGAAGATTCTCAGGTCATGGTTATTCTAAACCCTAAAATGGAAGGAAATTGTCTCATAAATATTTCAGATAACAATGTTCTCAAGACATGTGAGTTATTGGATCCGATGCTGAGACAAGAAAAGACGTGAACGCGAACATTTACAGCATAAAACTAAAGTTAAGTTAAATGTTGAGAATCTTAGACGTGCAAAAACTTTTAGGTTTTTCGAAAAGGTTTATCGAAAGACAAGGGTTAGGGTTAGGGTTAGGGGTGATCACTCTGTCTGAGTGGAAATCATTTTCTGGGTGTGTTGTAACTCTCCAAACTCAGTCTTGTCACACAAATTGCTCTTGCAAAGCAGGATGATGAAATTTCATCAGGGTTTCTCTGTCCCGCTGCATTCTGCCATGGAATCAGAATAACTTCAGGGGCAGCTTGAGACCCCGACTGCACTCGGTTAACCATACCAAAGTTTCCATACTGATTCTAATGAATCAAGTTTTGCTGTGGATTTTAAGTCATCAGAGGCCAGCTGCTCTGTTGATAAGGCAGCATCAGAGAGCAGACATCGCAGCAGCCATGCGCGAGGAACACGCATGATCAATCATTTAACAGATGTATAGCCGCTGTGTTTGTGTGTCTGATTTGCTTTCACTGATCAAGGCGATTTTCAGTGATGTGGGTTTTTCATCTCATTAGCTGGTTATGCGAAATAGAGCCGGTTAGAGGGCAGAACAAGACTTCACGCTGCCACTGAGGGAGAGAAAATCCAAGAAGGAGAATGTGCTTGAAGAAGGCAAGGTAGGCGTTAAGGAGGAAAATCTATACAGCAGGAGAGAGGAAGAAGTGAAGGAAGTAGAATGTGTGATTTAGTATGGATGTTACCAAAAACAAAATTCTTCTGCTGTTGAGGATTTGACTGAAATCACTTAGTACGTTTACATGCACAGCTTAGTTGGATTAGAGCCATAGTTCGACTATGTTACTCAGTCAGACAACTGCAATTGTCCGAGTATACATGCCGGTGAGAAAATCGAATTATTGGCCGAAGCATGTCATACCCCGGTACGATACATGGCGCTGTACCCATTTCAACAACTTTTTTTTTTTTTAACTTTATTTAAATGTTCAATTTAAACATTATGTCAAACACACGGTCTGATTTTAGTCAGACTAAGGTGTATTCATGCATCTTAAAAAACCGATCATAGTCGGACTAACCCAGTAATTCGGTTTTCTTGAGTGTCATGTAAATGCACTGATTGAGCCAGTCAGTGGGTAAAAGTTAAGGTGAGTTGTTCAAAAACGTTCTTTTTAGTAAACTCTGTGTACAAAAACAGTGTTCTCAATGCTCGTGTTCATGTGTAGAGACCCTGGTGATACTACGAGCGATGTTTCATGTTGTGTTGAGCCTTCTTAGTGTTTTAAAAATAGCGATTTTGATGCTAGCGTAAAAGTGCCCCATGCACTCCCATTGAAAATGAGGTTTGACTCATATACATTCACAAAAAAGCCTAGGTTGCATTTTGGTGAGAGTTTCACTTTAAGTGAGCTTCTACAGCCACATGTTGAATATGCAGATGAGTTCTCAAGTATGTTTGTGTTCTGTATCACAGCATCATTAGACAAGACAAAATACCGTAATTAGTCAGTCAAGCTCTGGCTGGAAAATGAAGAGTCCTGAACCTTTGCACCCGTTTAGAGCTTAAAAGCTTTTTCACACTAATGCAGAATTAAGCCATGGAGAGGTTAACAAGGATTGTGTGCACCCTATCATGTTCTTCTAAAAATGTTGTTACTTCACTTAAGACCTCACTTCAGTGTCAAAAACTCTCTCCAAGTCTGCATCGAACAAAACTAACAATGTATTGTTCGTTTTTTGGCACACACTTTGGTGTTGTGTTTACCTGTAGACAATTCCCATATGAACATATGGAAAACTAAACAGCCAGCATCACAACATGTCAGAGTATTACCATAAATCAACAGAGATCAATAGACCTATGCTATGTGGTATTTATGCAGCATGAATAAAACAAGATGTTGAAAAGTTGTACTCGCACGGGACACCGAGCAAATACCAGCACATGGCAGGACATACTGTACACATAATAAGATGCCGTGGGAATGGGTCTAAAGTGTGTGTGTGTGTGTGTGTGTGTGTGTGTGTGCGAGCGGCTGGAGGTCTGTTGTGGGTACAGCTCTGTAGGTAGACTTGTTTTTATAATGCTTAGGATGTGTGTGATGTCAACATTTCCACTCACTCTTTCTTCTCTGTTGAACTCTTAGATAGAGATAGATTTGTTATAGCTGACCAGTGGGTTAGACTGTGTATGTCTATGCGTGTATACTGGAAGTGTATGTTGGTTTCAGGAAGGAGATTTGGAGGGGAAACGGGTGAACAATGCCTCTGGCCTCAGTGTAGCGCAGTGTGGTCATTGAGCCAGTGAGCTGCTTGCACTGCAAAAAATGATGCACTCAGCAGGAGAAATTCTTGTGTCCAGGCCACAAGGCTGCAATGTCTATTACAGCTTCACAATGTGAATGTCTTCTGTAGAACAGACTATCATGTCTTTTTAATTAAATCAACTACCGGAGGACAGGACAGCATTTCCATTACAAAAATAAAACGTTCTTGTGTTGCCAAGGTAAGAATAGGGGAAAGAACATGGCTTGGGTTAAAATAACGACTTTGTTAATGTAAGGGGTACAGCTGCTACTAAATATAATTCTCATAATCGATTGGTCTAATTATTTTCAGGATTAATCGTTAAGTCTACAAATTGTTAATATGCTCATCACAATTTCCCAGAGCCCAATGTTCCGTCTTCAAATTTCGTCCTTTGTTTAAACATTCCAAAAGCCAAAAACTATTTATCCATAAATGACGATGAAAGCAAAAAATCCTTAAAATTAAGAGGCTAAAACCAGTAAATGGTCTGTAATTAACCCATAAGAACCCACCGTGACACAGTTGTCACACGTCCTTTAAATGCTCTGGAAAATTCTATGAGCAGCTTTATCCTTGATTTTTACTCCTGAAGTCCCAGAGTGACACATACTAAACATCCTGGTGGGTCATGTGACAGGTCATGTGATTTAGTCTTCCCATAACAACATTTCCAAGATGTCTGTGTGCCAGGTTACCATTAGCGGCCGAGCTAGCTAAATTTAAATAGCTTGTTTTGGGTAGCCAGAGGTAAGATTCAAACCATTTAAGAATTGTAATGCAAACATAGCAATGCCTTTATTACATTTAACCTGTTTTGAACACTTGTCATGAACAAGGTGATATAAAAAAAGTCAGGTTAATATCGTGGTGACGTATATGTCACATCGGACCTTTAACCTTAAAATTCTCATGTCAAACCCAGTGTGACATATATGTCACAATAAGAAAAATATATTATGATCTGCTCAGTTAACTTAACTTATTCAATGATATTTTGTTAATATATTTTATATTGTTCAATTTAAAGCATATTAAAACAAAAATCACATTAAATGAATCAAATTATTAATGAAATATGTAGGGAAACAATTTTTACCCCTCAGTAAATGAAATAAACAGACCCTATATCACTTTTTTCAACCCTATATTATTTGAAAATGTAATTAAAATAAATAAACAGTAAAAATTAAAAATAAACAATTGAAAAATATCATTTAATTGTATCTGCAGCATGGATAATAATCAATACAGTGTTCAGGATGCATTGGCAGTCATCCATGTAGACGACAGTGAAGGATGTGAAAGTAGCTCAGATGAAGACCTTGAAGACCCTGATTACACTCCCAAAGACATGGAGAATAACTAGTCAAGTGAGTCTAGTGATTCAGACTGCAGTGAATCAGGTGATGTAGATGAAGTACCTCAACCAAAGATAAACCCTAGACAGCAAAATACAACTACCCAGAACAATGACACATCTCCACCACCACCTCCCAAAAGAGTTTGTGTTGGAGTTCCAGGTGATGTTCACGTGGACCAGGTTGCACACTGGCCTGTGAAATGTGACAAGCATGGCCATTGAACATTCTGCAAAATCAATGCAAACACCACGCTTTGTGAGAAATGCGACGTGCATCTTTGCTTCACTCAGAAAAGTACTTGTTTCAAATCTTTCCATTTGGCCTAGGCTTAACTGCCACACATGTTGATAACAATGGTTCAAACATGGTCCTGAGAATACAAAAGTTTTTTAATTACACATTTTTTTGTGTTTACAAGTTTACAAGTCTGTTGCTCAGTTTTCTACAGCTACAGTAACGTATTACGACCTCCAATATGAGGTAATTTTATTATTATTATTATTTTTATTCAATTTGCAGACTTTTACAAATGTATTCATTTTTGTGTTGGAAAACAAATATGAAAAGATGTTGTTATTACACCTAAGAGGGAAAGTTATGATCTTTGCTACCAAACAGAAAAACATAACCAGAAAAACACTGTTGCTCAGTTTACTACAGTTGCATTGGTTTGTTGACAAGACCTCCGATATGAAGAGGCAGTCTTTTTTAAATTCAGTTTGCAAACTTTTGTATGATGAAATAAATCAAAATTGTGCTCTAAAAAGTCTTGTTGTTAAACCTAACAGGTAAAATGAAATTATTGTGTAAACACAAATCACAAGACAAAGCTTTGTTTTAGAACCAAAAAATACGAAGGATGATTTATTTTCAAATGAGGAATGAATTTACTATTAACACCCACTGACAGATCTTTGACACTAGGAAGGGTTATTTTGAGAAAAAATGTCAGAAATGTGTTCCATATGGTCTATTTAGTCTGTTTTATGTCCTCCATAATTTTCATTGATGGAGAAATTATTCACTATCTTAACGCCCAATGTGACATATATGTAACATTTCAGATCTCTGACAGTGGTGGGTGGCATTTTGAAAAAAATGTCAGAAATGTGTTCAATGTGGTCTATTTAGTCTGTGTTATGCCCCCCATAATTTTCCTTTAAGGAGAAATGTGTCCGGGTTCTTATGGGTTAAAAAAAGCGTTTCTATGTCCTAATAGACAAGGTAGTCCTGACAGCTCAAGCGAGGGACCTCATTCTCATGGTTACTATAATAACCACTGAGTTAAAAGTATAAAGAAGTGGACATGTTTGACCTTGAGGTAGCTTTAAGTAAAGTTCACAAAGTCTCTAAAGAAGAAAACATTTATTAAGAGGAATGTACTCTGTGAGCTTTTATAGGAATTTGTCCATCAGAGGAATTTTTGACAATGTAGCTAGTTTAAAGGTCAGATAAATCGCCAAAACTCTGGTGTTGATTATTGTCCCAGAGAATGAAACCCAAAGGCCAATAGTTGAGATAGCTTAAACCGGACCACAGTTTTGGACATACAAACTGGTTTCATCATCCTGACACTGGAAAGGTTGGGTGGCAAACATGCACATTTGTTATGAATCTAAATTGTATCAGCCGAAATTTGCCAACATTTAAACTGTTTCCTGAAGAGGCTAGAACACGTTTGAATGCATTTCTTTTCACATTTTCACATCACATTTATTTGGCGTTTCATTTTGTTTGTTCATTTCATTCATTTCGGATTGCTCTGGCCAGTCATAGCTGCGTACATCAGGATCATTGTGGGATTCAGGGTCTTGCTGAAGAAAACTTCAACATTGAGCCACCAATCCTATGATTAATAGCCCACATTTTCACACTGGAGCTACAGCTGCCCCTATTCAGAAAACCCGCCATCAATTATGTCACAAATGCATTTTGGGATGTAGTGTTATTGAAGTCAATGTTACAAAAACCACCGGAAGTCTCTGAGATATAGCAGATTGCTCATGTCAATGTACTGTACTTTCCATTAAAAAAGTGCAGAGAATCTGACAGAGGGTAAAACTGGAGGATTAGATTGCTGCGAAAATGTGTTTTCTTTTGCAGTGTTTAAGTCCCTCTCGTTCCAATTTAAGAAAGGTGCACAAAAAGTAATGGACTTTGGAAGGAAGAAAAACAGGAAGCAGAGGAGGAAGTGAATGAGGAGCTCTGAGGCAAAACATATCTTAGATACTGACAGAGATAGTGAAGCCACAAGCATGGCAACTATCGTTGTAGTCTCTTGGAACAATTAACATTGGTCTCTTGAATGTGGTGGAAGGTGAATGTTTTATTACTTCTGTACTTCAGGCTTTCTCCAGAGATGTTTTCTCCTCTATAAATTATCTAAAACATAACTTTAAACTTCCCAAAGTGCAGTGCTGTCATAGGAATGAGCCGCTGGAATGCTGTTAGTGACCACAGTCCGATCCTCTGTGCTCCTTGGAGCTGGTCTAATTTGCCATCTCACTAGAGACTCAGGATAATTAGTCCCAATGAGGGGATTACCTTCCGGCCACTGCACATTTCAGATCAGCCAGACAAAATGGCCACCCTGCGTGACCCCGGATGCCACAGATCTGTGAGTGAACTCTTGACTGGCTGGCGAGAAAACATGGAGGCTGGTTGGTTGACACATTTTGTTTGATTACTTGTAATTGCACACACTGAGCTGAAAGTTGCGTTATCGATGAACGAACCAGTCTTGGGGGTTATTTGTTTGCATGTAGTCATACACTGTTATTATTTTTTCTTGTGCGTGCAGAGTGATGCGCACCCGGACTAAAACCAATGTTCTATGTCAGCCAACTTTGTGTCTTTTTTTCTATTATCACAAAGTTGAATTGGTGTTGCATTACTGTCTAATCACTTTCATCTTGTGACTTCCTTTTAGAGCTCTACACAATTTGCAACACCCTAATCGTCTTGTAGATAAAGTGTCTTGATGTTGGGGCCCAAACTGACATAAAAGCCTAATTGTTAAAGGTTAAACTAACTAATTGTATGGAGGACTGATTATCCAGCCTGCTGCGTTATTGGTTAAATGTCACTAGCAATGTGGAGAGCTGACTTTCAGCTTGTTGTTAGAGTTGCTGGGCTGAGAGAAGTGGAAAGTGCTGACTGACTGATATCCACGGATATCAGAATTACTCAGTGCAATTTAATCCAACAGTGAAAGCCATAATTCTGGTTTTGCTTGGATACACTAATGTACATTTCCAAAGTGGAAATTAGCAGCTAATGAGATATTGTCCACAAACAGCTGGCGCTGCAGGGTTCACATATTCAGATTGTTTGCAAACATTTATGATAAAACACTTTCTCCTCAGGTAGTGGGTTCGCAACATGAGTAAAAAATGTGTGACATGAGAAAGTTGACTAATTTGGAATTCTAATTAAAGCTTTTCCTTCTTTTAATAAGGATATTTAGTATTCCAAACCGTTAATTACTTTGAAAATGACAAATCACTGATGCTTATTATAAACATGGTTAGGATTTGAGTATTAGATGCTTCAATTTAAACATGGACATCAGGAATATTTTGTCTTAATTTTTATAAAGGGGCTAAGCCTTATTAAAATGCTGGCTCGGTCCAAGCCACCGACTCAAAGTGGGAATGTGACTCAACAATAAATGATCTTTCTTCAAAATGGCTTGCTCTACCTTTAGTACAATTCAAATTGTGGGACAGAATCACTTTCACCAATTTTACCAAAATTATAATCAGAGAGATTTAAATGTTTCAGACTTTCAGACAGAAATTTCTTATCCTGGACATGGGTAAATGGACCAGTTTTAACACCACTATACAAGATTGTGTTCATGAGATGGAGCCAGTGAATACACTGAATTATATACCTAAATTGATGGGGACAAACATTAATTTCAGTCCATCTGCCTCATTCCTACATTTGCCCTTGTTATGTCTTTCTTTAATCTCATACCACTGCAACAGTCAAGCTGTGACTCCTGATGTGGACTTAGATTGCCATTGCTTAGACAGTTTTACAGTCAACAAATCATGTTGGCACCAGATGAATGAATGGACAGATGGATGGATCGACGATTTATCCCTGCACATTATAAGATCATAAATGGCAGTACAAATGACTGTAAAAAGAAACTCCAGCTGTGACTGGGCAGTCTGAAAATTTAACAACAATTTTACACAATGAGCCTACATATGTCCTCAGGTCAGTAATGGAACATAAATGGAAACACAGAGCAGTTAAGATATCTGTTTTTTTCAAGTGCCATCAAACACCCGTATGAGAATTTGCTGTTTGTTTTACTAGAAGACAGAAGTGAGGAAATGTACTATTTATGATAAGGCTCCAAAGGATGATAAGAAACAAGGGGAGGGTGTTACTAAAATCACACAAAACGAAAAGCCGTAGCATCTCACAGTTGGTGTTTTTAGTTACATTAGTCACATTTAATTGCTTGACTTGCACCACGCTGTCACTGGTAATTTGGCCGGTTGCTTATTTATTAGGAGCTCCTGGTGGTTGCAGTTTTGAAGTTTGATAGCATATCCTCAGAGCTTAACATTGTAACCAGTGCTTAAAATATTTATAAGCCCCAGTATCAGAGAGCTTTGAAGTGTGCCAGCACCTGTGGCAGAATTTCTGATGAAGAAAGAGGCTGCTGTTAAAAACATGCCAAATGCACTGTTCCCGTTTGAAACCTAACAATGGCTTTTATATTCCCTGAATCTTCCTGAAAAATGTTTAGGGGGGTGCTTATATCCCTGGTTGATGTCTCTGCACTCTCATGGGACAAGTTCGATTACGTGGCAAAGCGTTCCTGTGGCCCGAGATCCAGAGTACAATCCGTGTATGTGCAACTTTCTCCGTACACAATTTCTCTTAAACACAATTTCCCTATTATCAGCCTGCCTTTTTTTTCCACCTCTACAACTCCTCAGTCCTCTGAGTTTGCTCACTTCAGAACGTATTCCCCCTCCTACTTAACAGGAAAAGGGTCTGAGTCAGTCTCCAGAAACAATGGTGTGATCCTGACACACCCACCAAACCACTGTAGCAATTTTTAGCTCATTGCAATAACCTTTAGTAGGCATCCTGTCCTTTTGTATACGCATGGTTGGCTAATGGGTTGTCCTTGCCACTCTCCACAGTAGTGAATTGTAGTATTTGTTAAGTATAATGACTTTGGAGGATTGTGCTCATGGTGAAGCCCTTTTTGTAGCATGCTATACTTCCTTTTGGCCCATGCTATTAAACATTGATCGTTGGCTAATAAGAGGGGATGGATGCGGTCCGTTGGTTCCCTCTCCACCATCCCACGAAGATGATAAATTGCCATATGCAATGTGCTGTGAAAGCTTGGTTTATTCACATAATTATTCACCACAGCTCACCTGCATCCTTTTGCCAGTTAATGGCAGGTAAAGACTGAGGATATGAATTAGGATCAACTCAAGTTTTCAGTCAGGGTCATGCAGTGTAGCTGGGGAAATGTCAGCCAGTGTAGTTGAAGTGGGTGTTTAGTTCGCTTCATTTCTAAACTGTGGCTCTGCAGCCTTTCTGTGCTGTGCTTTGCTGATAAACAGCACAAAATAAATCCAGGATTTTCATCACACGGACTTGATTGATGAAGTCGAGTGCGATACACGAGGAGGTAGCAACACGCTCAGCGCTGCAGGTTCAAGGTGCTCACTGCATCCGTTATGAGTGGGACAGGGTTGATTTCATACAATATTTAGTTTGACACAGAGCAAGCTTTGATTCAGATTTCTCTTTGTATTTTTCTACTTGAAAGAAGCTGAAGTTGAAATGAAGATGTCTCCTGTTGTCAGAATTTGAATTCATTTTGAATGTAAGTAGGTAGTTGGATGTCTGTAAAATAATCTTAGAAGCTTGTACAAAAAAATGGCTGTCACTGTTTATATTCACAGCATTTGGTAAGAGCTACTGAAAATGACAATGCTCTTAATGTTACTGAAGATCAACCTGTATTGAGCTCGAGTTTACTGCTTTACTGATTGGAACTTCTGTCTCACATTTAAAATGCTAAGCAAGCACTTAAGAGGTTTTGCATTGTACGGATTTTTCCATATTATAAAAAAATAATGGCATTACACTGGGAATTTAATCTGAATCACAATTTTGACTATGTTGGTAAGGCTGACCTAAATGCTTCAAAGTGCCTCCCCTTGCCAATGTAATCAATATCCAAAACTGTAGTCCAGTGCTTGGTTTAAAAAAAAAAGAAGATATTTAATGTTTTTATATTATAATTTCCTTTGCTGAGAGGAAAGAGACGTTGCATCAGTTGCACTGAAAAAAAGATCCTCTACGGCATGTCATTAGTCTCTAAACCAGTGCACATGATATGTGTACACAGAACAGTGTCCACAAGCAGAAAAAAACATCCTTGTTCAGCACAACATACTCACTCCCAGGTCATGGTCGACTCGACTGCTCTTCTAGCAAGACCCCTCCTTCACTGCTTCTGATTGGCTTGTGTCTATCGTTTATGTATGAGGAAGGCCTCAACGGCTTTGAGGATGTGATACTCCATGCTCAAAACATCCATCAAAGTTTTTGATGGAGGAAGGTGAGAAAAGCGATGAAGTTCAAGAAAAAAACAAAATAACAGAGGTATTCATGGCCCTGGCTCTAGCCTGGACAATAAGAGGGAGGGAGGGAGATTAACTGTTGCAACTGCAGTGTCTCTGGTCTAGTTAGGTGGAGTGGACAAGCTGGGTGTCCGCAGGGTAGACCAGCCCATCGCGTGCGCTCTTGGTCTGTCTCCCAGCTCTGCTTAACTCAAAGAGCCAGAGAGGAACGTTAGCTGACTGGAAGGAGGCAGAAGAGGGAAAACTACCATATCAAATACACATCTGAGTTATTTGGTGTAGGCTATTACTCTCTTGCAATTTAACACAAATTAATTTCCACATCTTAACATGATATCTAGTCATACCTACATCAGACTACAGCCTCTACAAATACCATTCGTTCTAACTAGTGATGGTACGCTACGTTGAATTAGCTAACATCAATCTTTACGTTAGCTTGTGTTGGCGACGCTTGGTGAGCTGGTGTTAACAGCTGGATGCTTTCGGTTCAGATGCTGAATCATTGTTGACGTTGAATCAAAGTTGCACTTTGTGATCTTCTTTTTTAAGTCTGAAATGATCCCAAACTTTGGACATTCTCTGTCTTTTACAGACGGTTTCTTGGCTCTCCGCCATTGCGCTTCAATTCTGAACGTAGTGGCGTGTGTCCGCAATAACAGTCTGTGTGGAAAAATGATGCCTGAGCTAAGCAGGTCACATAACGCGGGTGATAGGAATTAAACGAAGCCTAGAGGCAGAGATGGAATAGACAGTTGCTAATGTCTCCCCTCATGTCCTCAACTGATAATTACACTGATAGCAAAGTATATAAGTAAATAATGACAAAAGTTTAGCATATATTCACAGACAATTCTCACTGAAGCGTTGAAGCCCAAAAATGGATTTTGGGACAGCTGTATAATGGCCACCAGCCCCATGGGTTTGATTCTAATGCAAGAACTACACGCTTCTATTGTGCACATGATAATAGACTTCAAAGTTTTTTCATCAGAATGATCAAAATAATTACAAACCCTTGTAATGAATGGATTATGAAGTTAATATCAGACCAGGGCAGAAAGTGGTAATCCAAAGAACACAGGAATAATTACTGCTCTGAATGCTTTTGAACAGTCTGAGGGCCTGTAAATGAGCAGCTCTAATACTCATTGCAAGTGTGATTTGGCTTTTCTGCACTTGAATGGGTGAGTCATCTTTGCTTCAGTACATCAAGACATTATTAAAGTTGTTTTTTTTTGTTGTATTCGTCCACGTTTTCAATCACAAATTGCTTTGGATGCTTTTCGTTTTATTCAGTTCACTTAACAGGGGAGAACCATTTTCAATCAGTTCATTGTATTCTTTTATTCTCCTTTAGAAATGAGACCTGCCGCAACAGCAACAGTCAAGCCAGACCCACATACCAATGAGTTGTCAGAGTGAAACCTTGATATAATTAGAACCATAGAATATATCACAAACTACATTAAATATGCATATAGTTATTAGGGGTGGTGAAAAAAATCGATTATTGATTAATCGCGATTATAATATTGACGATTATGAGTCGATTATTAAATTTCCAAAAGTCGATTTAAAATTAAAAAAAAGTAAAAAATTATTTATTTATTTATTTTTTTAATTTTTTAAATTGTAATACAAACTGGAGTCCTCCTCTTACTGGCTTCCACTACATGGTCCACAGTCTGGAGGCAAGATATGTTATTCCATCCTGGATCTTTTTCACGCTTGCATCGATTCCAAATCTTTACAAGGAGACAAAGCTTTCCGTGCAAGAGTCCCTCAACTCTGCTCACAGGGTAGCAATAACGTGCGATGCCTGGACATCCAGAGCTACAGTCTCATACGTGACCGTTACAGCTCATATGTCAGCAGTTAATGGAAGCTAATGTCCTACGTACTTCAGACGAAAGCTATGGATGATAGCCACACAAGCGCGAATATGTGTGAGTTTCTCAGAGCAATGGCAGACGAGTGGGGAATAGAGAAACAAGACCTGGTTCTCGTCACCAACAATGCCTCAAACATGAGTCTGGCTGCTGAGCTTGGCAACTTTCTTTTAACAGTGAAGGACTAGATTTAAAACAAAGTAAAAAATTTAAATTTTGATATTACAGTTACTCTATAGAATATTGAAAGGTGCTGTGAGGTGTTACTCAAAAGAGAAGTAAAATAATTCAGCAGCTGACTGATGTTAAATGGAAGATCAATAGTCGTTAATAATCGAAAATCGATTTGTAATCGAATCGAGACTTCAATAATCGGAATCGAATCAAATCGGGAAATTGGGCTGGTTAACCACCCCTAATAGTTATACAGCTACATCTGCATGAATATGTCTGAGAACAGGGGGAGCCAGAAGCAATCATTTTTTTCAAGTGAAATATTGAAACTTAGCAGTTACCCAGGTCTGAGGGCCATGTTCCTGTTATGTGGCATGAAGGTGTTTTCAGAAGAATAATTTGTCACTGTTGTGTTCCCTCTTTTCAAACCAACAAGAGAAGTAATATTAAGTCTGTTCGCCAGGGAAGGAAGTGTGTGTGTTTTCTTCTTCTTTTTCACTGGACTAGCAAGGCCTGCTAATAAAGTTTTACAGCCAAGGACTTATTTTTCCACTTTAGGTGAAAGAAAAGTATTTATATATGGGCACAGTGTTTTTGCAAATCCAGACAGTCTGCAGAAATAACATGCATGTCATTCTGAGCACAGGGCAAAACATTCCCCTCAACAAGTTAGCCCTATGCCAGGAAGCCTTACTCTGTTTTAAAATGGAGATTGGGTCGAAAGTAGGGGTGTCATGATTCTCCAAATCAATGTGGCTTTCAATGTGAAGTCGCCGTCGGAGTTGCCTCCAGCTCAACATCTTCATGCTCACAGGATGAAGATGAAGCATCTGGACGTGCAGCTGCAAGCTAACAGTAAGGTAGCTATATGGTCTTTGTAGTGTTTTTCTCCCTTCGGAAGCATTAGGGATATTGGCAAGCCGACGCATGTGCATGTCGGGGTAGTGCCGATACTGCCTTTGAATTAGATGAAATTGAAAGACAATTTATTCGATTTCTCTTTTAAAATTTGGTTTGTTCGACTATGGTTACACTCGGTACAAACTTTCACAATCATAATGTGCCCCTTCAAATGATACATGGAATGACATTGTCAGATTTTGTAGGTCAATCAGAGATCTATTTTCATTATTTTAATTTTCTTTTGGGTTTTAATGTACCCATTTTTAATCTTGTGATGATGCTGATTTGATTTCATGTGTCTGGTGGAGCCTGACTTCACTCATTTCAGTTCCGTGTTTTCTCAACATGAGGCTAAATGACGTCCAATTCAACTCAGCATCCCACCTGGATTGTCTCTCTCCCCGGGCAAGTTTCATGAGGATCTGATCAACTGCGGGATGCTAGCATCCTGTTGAATACTTGAACACTTGATTAAGATGAATCTATCTAACCGCCCTTGTTATGTTGACAATGACAGAGGCTGCACGTCTAAGCCTCAAGGCTGGGAGTATAACATCTACCTCTTGAGGAAGGCTTTTTCATTTTTGAGTCAGACTGGAAAAAGGCCAACTCATTGTAAGTCCTTTGTAAGATATAATAATTACTTGGCAGCTATGTACCTCCAGTCTACCTCTAAACTCCAATTCCACTTCATGAAAACAATTTATATTGTTCTCCTTTTCCTTGATTCTCTGTTGCATTTATTTCTCCTCTTCTCTTTCATTATTTTGTACGTGAAGATACTACAAGTATAGTTATGAGGCAGGAGGAGAAATAAGAAACTCGTCGTAATCTATGCCAGGAGAGACACGTCATTTGCACTCTATTCTACTCCCTGAGTACTTGATACAGCTCTTGATCATGCTAATTAAAGTAGATATCACCACTGATGCTGAAAGAGGTTTTGAAATTAAACTGTTTTTTGTTTTTTTTTTACTCAATTTTGTTTTGTCACTTGTGTTTATCACACCACAGGTAATAAATGGAAGATGTTGATCTATTTGCATTGCTAATTATATTAGGATAAAAATGGATCTGTGCCTATATGCTCAGGCTATGTGCAGAAAGAAACTGATAGTAAGTTGAGCCTCATGTTAGAGGTGATTAGCAGAAACCTACAGCTCAGAGAAGTGGTTTGATACTGAGAGCTTCCTGATTCAAATCCCTAGAAAACATACATCTCTGTGGAGAAAGTGAGAGGAGCAGCACTCCTTTATCTCAAGAAGTCCGGGTTGTTTCCTTGATTGAAACTTCCATCCCTCAACTGCCGTAACAGCTCAGTGGCCAGCAGTGGGAGACTGCGATTAAATGAGCAGCCCCCAAGTCTTGTCTGAGTGCGTAACAGAGTGTGTGATGCCATGTTTTGAGGCAAAGAGACCATTCAAACTAGCGAGAGCATTCCCCAGTCAATACAAGTGAGCATTTTATGTCTTTGTTCTTGAGGTACTCTTGTTAAACGTTATCAAGCCGCCTCATACAACCTGAAAAAAAAGTCACAATTTGAGTGTGTGTATGCAGCTGTGCTCATTACATACTGTAGGACTGTAGGTGCATGGGATGTGTCAACCTGTTGCTAGGCAAGCAGCCAACATAATGTTTAACTAGAAAGGAAAACACAGTTCCTGTCTTTGTTGTTTATCTTTGCTCAGTCCAACTTCCTCTGCATGATGATATGATTAACTGAAAGTATTAATGCAACAGATGGATACTTGAATTAAGTAGACCTGGTATTAAATTGGTGCTGGTACAACTAAGCCACTGGGCAGTAGGTGCTGCTTTCTGTATTTAAATATCATTCACTCTCAAACAGCCAACTGTAAAATAATTTTATTGGGTCATAATGATGAATTTTGAATTTAAGAAGCGCGTGATGTTTTCATTCAGTAGACAGATTTAGACACCTGGAAAACATGAGCTAATTTGAGTGAAAATAGGACCCCCGACTCATGGTCCAGTGGTCCAACTTTGGAAATATCCCTGTGTCTTAACACACTGTTAAATGATTTCCACCAGAAAAGTTGCCAGGCTTGGCAGGGATGGGCGCTGTTGGAGAAGCAACACAACTCACTCAAATTGTGTGGCAACAACATGAGATTGTCACGGTCCGGGATAGTATGATTATCATTATGATTTTATCAGTTACAATGACCCTTAAAGGAATACAAACAGAGTTTTTTTTTTTTTTTTTGGTTAAACAAACTCAAATGAGAATAGACAACTGGTCCATCTGAAAGGCCAGTCCACCTTAAGCAAGCCTGGGTTGAAGCTGTTGCTCACTCGGCGACTAACCCTGTTTACTGTCATCAGCAGGTGCCAGGCAAAACATAGAAACATGGCCCGATCTACCAACCCAGACCTTCCGTGGTTGACAACCTGAGGAACCTTGAAGTGTCAGTATTTGACAGATTGGGAATGGGACTTACCATTCAAATATATTAAAAATAGGACCTTTAAAGGAGGTTTGCTCATAGTTTTAAAAGATAAAGTGCAATAGGGGAATAATGTTTTTTTAAAGTTTTGGAGTTGGATTAGGCTTTTACGATTAATACAGTCCATGAAAAATCACCTGGATACGCCACAAACATGTTATTGCAGTGCAGCTTTTGGACATTAACAATATGCATGTCAACATATTTGTTAATTGTTTATTTTAAAAGTACAAAAAGTTTTGTGCTTGAATTATTAAACAGCAACTCTGCAACACTCAGATGACTTCTGTCAAACCTGGCAGACAGCTCCTCTCTTCCTGCAGGAGAGAAATGAATTCAGATTGAAAACCACTTGAACTCTTATTAACACCGATTTATGACTAACGAGTCCCTCTCTGTCACACCGCTTATAGCTCATTTGTTTTAAACCATACTTTGAACTGTTACCTAATTGCAGAGTTGTCCACTGCTAATGCAATTCTCCGCCCCCTGTCTCATTGCCAAAACTTTCAGTAGACCTGAATTCATCCATCAGAGCAAGCCTCATCAGGGCAAGCCAGGCAGACGTATCAGAAATAATGTGCTCTTTTTAACTGGATGGCCATAATGTTCTTCATAGGCAGGGGTATTAGCTGAGTTCATACATCACCTACACTGCAGGCACTGAGAGCTAATCTGGCACAGAAGCCCCTCTGGGACGATTGGGAGATACTCTGCATATCATAGGTGGCTAATCATCGAGATATCTGCAGCGAACTAATGAGAAAAGTAAGGTGAGTGAGTAGGGTTTTCCTCAGGGGTGCTAATTAAGAGGTCAGGTTGGCTTAAAGTTTTTCTCATTGATACTTAAAATGTATGGAATGGTGTTTATACACGAGGGCAAAGACCTTGCAGAGAGATGGTATGGGAAAGAGGTTTGGTGTTGAGTAAATGGGGTGAAATGTCAAAGAATAAAGAAAATCAAGAAAAGGGATGTAAGTGGTCAGTATCAAACGAGGGACCCGAGACATAAGAAATGTTCCCATCTGCTTTGGAAAAGGTCTCAGAAACAACATTTGTTGAGCTTCATTCTCAAGCCAAAGATATCTAGTATCTTATGCAAGCAGTGTGTAGTTTTTCTACATGGCTGGGGAAAAAAGAAGAATTTGCTGTATAGAGTGAATGATGATAGCTGCTTCTGTAGTACAAAGCCATGATTATGACCAAATGACAAAGATGTAAAGAGCTCAGTGTCTTCAGAGAATGTGTGTTTTCAAGCAGATAGTATTTTGTCTGAACGCACGACTGAGTAAGGGCTTAGACGCACAGTTTGAGAACATTGTTTTCCACAGGTTTTCACAGAGAATTGTTGGACTGAATGTACTTTAGAGCAATAATGGACGTGGACACTGTTTTAGCCTTCATCACATTTTATACTTATTACGTCAAAGATTGTATCTGCTCTCCTGATCATTTCTTTAAGCTTGACAGCATTCCCTGAAAACCAATACCTAAATTGACATTAAGCGTGTGACTAGCAGTTTCGCGATTCAAAAAAAGATCACTGTTGCACTGAAAAGGTTGTTATTTTTCTGTCTAATACCTGCAGAAAACTCGGCAGCAGCAGCAGAACAGTGATGAGTGTGCTGCTGAATTTTCTTGCCCAACAGCACCAATAACACATCGTAACACCTGCTGGGTGCTGGGTGACCTAATACCGTTAGTGGCACAGAGATATATTCGCCAAGAGAGAAGACTGAGCACTAGAAAAAAACAAAGAAGACCACAGTAAAAAGGGACAAAGATGTGTGGGAACAAAGATGTAATCACATCAAAGCCACACATCTTCAGATGAGTAGGGAACCAAAATAGACTTGAGACAGTGTTATCCTCTCTGAACTGTACAACATGACACTCATTGTACCAATTGCAACCAGTGTAAACAGGCTGCGACAGAAGTTGGCTGCATTGCTTTGGAGTTTATTTTATTGCACGAGCTTTGGAAGATAAAGCTATCTATTTACACTATGTGTAGGGTCAGATTTTAGCACGCTCACGTCTGCTGTGTGCTGTATATAGACCAGCATGCCAAGCATTTCCTCATGTAATCCCAGTCATCTACTAAGTATCACGTGTGATAAATCATTGGCTCCAAGGGGAGATTTGCGAAGACTGTGTGGGTCTGAATTGTTTCCTTGCCACAATTAGTATGCATACATTCAGCGTTCCCTTCAGGTGTTTTTCAGCAGTGTTCTTACAGAAACAATAACATAATTAGATTACCAATTGAATGTAGGATAAATTGAAAACTCATGCACCTTGGGCCATGTATCTTCACCTCTCAAATCTTAGCTTCGAGATTTGAAACACGGCACTTGGTGTACATTGTTCCTTACAAGCCCAACTGTTCCCTTTGGCTCTGGCTGCCAATAACACTGCCCTGGGAGACAGTGAAGCGTGAAGCTGGAAGGAAAACTTCTGTAGGTCATCCAGGGTAAACACACACAGGCAGGAGCTCACACCTACAAGAGAGGGAAAAAAAGTATATCCGTCACCGCCGGTAGTCAGGAGGAGGAGGAGCAGGAGGAGGAAGAGCTCCTGGGAGCAAACAAGACACACATGCACATACTCGCACGTTGTCACCTTTTCCAATGACCGTGTTTCAATTTTTTTCAATTACTGAGCTCCACATCTGCTGATCATTTTTCAGTCAAGCGTGAAACCCAGCCAGCTTGTCTCGGCTCAGCATCAATGCCATTCTTCACATTATGCAAATCAGGTCCGGATCAGAAGATTGGGAGAGGTCCCGCAATCTCAACATCGACAGTGGTGACAGTGATGATGATGATAATGAGGGCGATGGCAGCAAAAGTCCAGTATCGTGGTATGCATTACCATAGTTACAGTGCTAAGTTGCTAAAGGGTAACAGCTGGAGCTAGAGTAGGATAGGAATGGTGTAATTGAAGAGAGGGACAGAGAGAGAAAGGAGGAGAGAAAAAGAAGCTGAGCTGGAGAGGCTGAGCTGGAGATGGAAACAGGATGAGAGAATACATGCAGAAAAATACACCTACTTGGCAAAGTATTTGGATTTGGGCTGCAGTAATTCAGTTGAAATAAAGACAGTATGCCAGTATGTCCTGCTGGATCACTGGTGATTTCTTAAAAGTTTGAGTAAGTGTCATAACCTCTTTGTCTGGGGCCTCTGTGGTCTACAGGGACTAATGAGAGGATGAGGTTCATGCAAGTAATCCACTTGTGCACGACTCATTCAAGAGTTTGAGAAATTATCAGTTACCAAAAACAGTTATCATGGCAACAATCATTTGTTCTCAGTCTCAACACATGTGATGTCAACTACATCATTCACACACAAAGTAATTTACCAGCACCACTTGCATGTATTTGATTGTATGAGCTGATGATGTTGAATTGTGTGCAGCCAAAGTGGGTGCACAAACTGGTGTCACTGAAATGATTATTGCATCCGATATTGAGCATTTTTCAGATTATTGTACCGGTGTTTTTTTTTTTTGTTTGTTTGTTTGCAGATTAGATAGATTTATTTAAAAATTATTAACACTCCCCTTGTTTACTAATGATTGAAAATGTTCTAGGCATTGAGAAAAAACACATTGGTTGGTTGAAATTAATCTTTTTTTTTGGTCACAGTAGTATTGTCATTGATTTTATAATTGGTATAAATCTTCACCATATGAATCATAACATTCTGGAGTCCAGAGTAACCACATTTATCTTTTGGAGGCTGAAGAACACCACCTTACCCCTGTAGAAGCTTAGCAGTATCAAAATGAAGTGAAATAACTCATGCATGCATGTTTTGTGTGAACTTCCTGAACTTGTTCAGTTCTGAGTCTGCTGAGAAAGTAAGTCACATCCTGGGACCCGTGCTCATTAAGTCATATTAGCAGCCCTGTCATTTGGTGACCCACTAGAGGTTTGGACCCTGCCACTGTTATGACTCCACGGGTTTCAGAAGCACTGGTTGAGATAAAGAAGAGCTGTCAGTAATGAAGTAGTAGTGTTTGTTTGTCAGGGTGGGAATTAATATAACTTAATTAAGATACAAATAATTAAATTAAATTGCCTTGACTGTTACTTATCCAGAGTTGGGTAAAGTGTGGTTTCATGTTGCTTTAAATTTCAAGGTAATGAGAACTCAATGCCTTTCTTTCATTATACAGCAGGCAGGTTTGAAAGCGTCCAGATTTTTACATGAATGCACTTATCTAGCAACCTCATTTGAAACTGAGAGGTCCATTAAAATCTAGAAGCATTTTAGGGCTCAAAGCAAACATCACAAAGGAAAAACCATCAATGAAGACTTATCACACCAAATCAATAGTCTGTTTTTTTATTATACTCATTGTTCATAGTCAATAGTACATGTACCTGTTCCAGAGGGGTATTTCAGCTGTTTTTCATAAAAGTGTCTCTTTCCTGACAAACTAAGTCTAGCTAGCTACTCACTCCGACTGACTTCAAGTGATGCTGGAGGTAAAGAAAAAAATGATTATTGTTTTCAGTGCAGAGCTGGTAGTTCTGCAGCTGAAAGCGGACCACCGGCCCGTGAGTTTGGCAAAATGAAATCCAGCAAATGCTGTCAGCTTTGATAGCATTCTTCCTGGAGAAGCTGAGGCTTTGAAAGGCACTCCAATTACAGTGACTTCGCCTCGCAAAGCAAAGCCTGTATCACAGCGTAAGCCTGCCAGCCTGCCCTGTTTTATACTCCATATAAGTTGAGACGAGCTGTCTGAGCATGGCGCTACCTGTGTGAGTGCATGCATGAATGAAAATGTGTGTGTCAAGAGAGCAAGTGAGGCCCGCTCTAACTTCGGCGGCGCGTCAGAGCATTTGCTGACAGAGACAGAGGGCTGAGGGGGGTCTAGTCTGATAACTGCCATATCGGCACGCAGAAAAGGATGGGTGAGAGAGGGGGGAGGTGGCTCGGGAGGGCCAGACACCAAAATGCAAAAACGTGGACATTTCTGTTTCTACATTTTTGCAAGAAAAAGACAACTACTTGGAATCTTTCTTAATGTTTGTTGAGGTTAAGAATACCTCAGCAACAACAAATGGCTGTTTGAAACTGCTAGTCCATGCATGAATATACTTAAATTATGAAAACAATATGCCTACTACCGAACCGTAGACCAAGATTACACATTGAACTTACATTTGCCTTTGATGCCTTTCTGGAAGAAATTTCCCATATTCCCACTTTTCATCTCAGACTGCAGACAGTGTGTCTGAATTCAAATTAATCAATACGCCGACACCTATAACCAGTCAACAGTATCCTAGACAATTAACCCTAAGTGTTGTCATCCCAAATTGATACCTTTCTGCCTTTACAACTGGTAACTGTTTGACTCTTCTGAAACTAAAATTGATTAAGGTGCCCACAGCTACTGTGCTCTGAAGTGATGAAACTTTACTTAAATATTAAATCTACAGTGGGTGGCTCTATGTTACTCAAGACCATCTCTAATTGTTGAAGCAACAGGCAGCAGCAGCATCAATAAGTCATGTTGGTGTATTGAGCCGGCCTTCCTTCCTTCTCCTGCTCCTCTCTGCTCTCTTTCCTGTTCTTCCAACTTTGCGCCCTGAATTTGAAACAAATATCAGTAGCAGTCGAGCAAGTTGTCAGTCAGCCTCAGCCTCAGCTTCTCTCTGCTCCTTTTTCAGTGGTCTGCTGAGCACGCACAAGTCTAGCTTGGCCTCACATCACAGTGTTCTCAATTACCATTGTAAGACTGTGGCAGCATTTACAGCTGCTCAGGGACAGAGCACAGGAATGGAGGTGCCTGTTTGATCAGTATCCTTAAACATTTATCTTTTCACAGACCAGTCACTACTCTTTGAGCTTATGTTGGATGTTTTCCACACAAAGGGTAATCTGACACTTGTCTGTACAAGCCAAGCCAGTGTTGTAGAGAAGGGGATGGAACAATAGTTTACTTAATTCCATGCAAAAAAGGTGGTGTTTGCCAGACAATCAACTATTTTATTGGACAAACAGTGTACCTGGATTCAAACCTGCAAACTTGCAACCACAAGCCAGCTGCTCCAATTCATGTTGAGTTAACACTCCAAATCTAACCACATCTGTGTCCGTCAGTTCGTTGACGTCACCGGATGTCAGGGAATTAATTTCAGTGTTGAAATAGGAAACAAGGGGAGACGTTGTAACCCCTGGATCGCTTTGGAATGACTGAAAATGAGATTACTCTACTCTCTATGGAGCAGTTGAATAATAATGTTGCAGCATTAAAGGAATTTTTAATTTGCACAAAAGAGCTTTGACACAACTTCCTTAATCCTTGCCTTTTTTATCAGGGGAAACATCGATGGAGAAATTAATGTTGCCTTTTGCTAATGTAAATGGCTTAATGGAATGTTTGATTTTTGTGTGTGAGGTTAATGATGAGCAGATACGGTTACTGGGGAGATTCAGATGAAAGCATGAATGACTTAAGTCAGAATCTGCTTTCAAGATTGAGAACTTTCTTTTTGTACAAGCGATATGCAGGGATAAGCGTCTCCTCTCCGATACTGGGTTTAACTTTCTTTTCCCTGTTTGAATCCTATTGAGAAAGCCTTATCTAGAGCTGACTTGTGCTCTAATGGAGGGGATCACTGAGGATCACTATTGTTAATGCAATATTCTCTATTCCATATCTAATGTTCTGTCTGTGGAGGATAAGCAAGGATGACTAGTAGAGAGATAGCTGTTCATTTTTTGGAGGCCTGTACAACTCTTTCTGTTCTCAGTCTCCCACCACTTCAGAAGCTCAGAACTTCTTGCTTTGTAGACATAAAAAACACAGTTCTGGATGCAGGTTTCACAGCTTCTTTTTCCCTTTCTGTTCCTGCCAATTACTGACCCCATATCATCTGATTGAGGTAGGAGAATTTCTCCATTCTTTCCTATCAGCATCACACCCCTAACTTATTGAGGAATCTCACTGCAGAGTGCTGGACTGTTCATATTCAATTTTGTGCAAAAACAGCTCTTACCTTTCTTATTCTCCATTTCTAGCAGTCTCATAATTTTGTTAAGAAAAAACAATTCCCCTCTCTACCAAATCTATTTGAATTCACCAACAAGTGCTGCAAGGGAAATCCAATTTTGGCCACCAACTTGGAGAGCGGAAGAACAAAGAGGGCCATTTGCATGGAGTGCAGGGAAACGGTGTGTTGTGTGGCAGTTGAGGCCGAGAATTCCTTTGATTGCTTTACTGATCAGGATATTGAATTGGTGCCATAGTTGAATGTAAATGAAGTGAAAACAGAAATTGCTCTGGATAGAGAAATTGGCTAAATAAGCCAATACAAAGCAAGAAAGGACAAGATAATTAAATGACACAAATTATGAGCTTGATTTTACATAAGTGAAAAGGTTCCCATTATTTTTACAGACCGTTTATAAAGCTTTAATTGCAGTAAAAGCAGCTGCTCAAGAGGAAATGGGGGTTGGAATTTAATTGGGGTGTGAGCGTAGGTCGGGTTTAAAAGCATTTTTAGAAGCGAACAAGAAATGTTGGCTTAACACTGAGATTTCTCCAGTTCGTGGAAAGGGAGAAAATAACAGTGAATTTAAGTGGCAATTTAAGTCAATTTGTTGCTTATTCAAATTTTGCAGGAAAAGCCATCATCTTCTCTGGAAGTAGAACCACTCAATGGAGTCATAGGTCAGTGGAACTCATGGTCTTTGACATCTTTGACCAGGATGGAAAAAAACGCTTCCCGTCTGACTGAATATATAGGCTTGGCATTCATGACCACAAGAGGGGTGTGTCTGCAATCGATTTACAAGCTAACTGATTGCAGTAGAACATCCCACTCTGGATCTTTCACACAGTCTGCACTTCCAATAAAGTGCCAAGTGGTTAGGATAGACACTATCATGAAGCTAAGCCTGGCTCTCCAGCCACTTTGCACATTATTTGACTTGAGCATATAACCCTTCCAGCGATCCACTACTATTATGCAATTATTAGCAGTTGGTTCATCAAGATATGCTGTAGGTGGTGCCAACAAAGAACATTATATCGTGTAGGAAGAGGGCACAACAGGATAACGTAGTGCCAGTCAATCCTCAAACAATGCAAAACAGTAAAGAAAATGTGATGGGAATATGACATTTCTGTTTGTTTCATGTGTTTATGTTTGTCATAATTTACATCAGATCTGTGTTAATCTGTTGCAATTTGTTTTCCTCATCAGTTGAGCAGAAGCTTAAGTCGAAGTGGAAATGCATGAACAGTCATGTCAGTTGAATGTTCGCTATGCCAGAACTTTATTTTGGATAAGGTGTTTTCAAATTTGCCATTTCACCTCTATATTTTTAGCCAATGTCATGTTAAGAAAAAATGAATATGGGCCCATAGGAAGTTAATTGCCATATGGGTTTTTAAACCAGTCACCTGCCAACCCCTGCATAGAAGCAGTGGTAACACACTAGGTCAGGCTTATAACTGAGTATAATCGCTGTTGTTTGAATCATCCGCCCACTCAAAGTGGTTGCTAGTTTGTTACACTACCTGATATCACTAACGTTTGCTAGCTAACATTAAGGCAGTTTTCTGAAGAACTCAATTTGTATGATTTTCTTCGAACAAACTGGCAACTACCAAGACTTTTGATGCTGGCAAAACACAGGTAACACATAATACCAACGGCGCAATACTATAGACTAACGAACTTTGTCAGAAGCTGGAACCAACTGTCAGAATTCTTACACTGACATAAACAAAACAACCATTTTGGATCCAACATAATTTTTAAAAATGTTTATTTCATAACCTTAATAGTGTTTTTAAGGAAAACGAATTATTGTATTGCGCACCTTCTGACAACCTCTGTAGATGTATTATAAAAAGTAGAGCTTTGTCTGGATACAAATTGTTAATTGATGGACTGAAATAAGTCCTTTCATCCCTAATGTTAGTATTTTTCAATGTAAATTGAATATCTCAGTTGGACAAAACAAACACATTGAAGGTGTCATAGCTGTGATGAATTATGAAAAAAACATTCAATGGATGAATCAATAATAATAATTCAGTTGCAGTCCTAATGTATAATTTAGTTTCATGTTTGATGTATTTAAAGTTGAAGAATGCCTCTCTGCCCTGGAGCTCTCTCTGCTCTCCTTTTCCCTGCTGGGAAACCAGCAGTACGGCTGATAAGATTGTCGAACACGGAGCCTCTGGCCATAGCTCACCACAGCTTCAGGATTCACACAGATCCTCCTTACTTGCTGTGTGGATCAAGGCAAGTACAGGCTGTTGGTGCGTCTTATAACAGCAACACCATGAGATAAGATGGCATAGCAGAACACAGGAACTCCTCTGCCTCTAGTGTCTTGAATATCTGTAAAGTACAGAGGAGACATGGAGCTGGTACACTGTGTGTTGGTGTGGGTGTGGGTGTGTGTGTGTGTCCTGGAGCACCCCTCCTCTTTATGTGTGTATTGTGTTTCTTCTCTTAGCAGTGACATTTGTCTATAAAAATCCTTGTTCTTCCTGGTAAGGTGTTGTGTGTATGTCCCTACTTGTATTTACATGCCTACAAGCACCCATGCCTGTGTATATGTACCAGAGTTGGTGTGTTTTTTTTGCTGCAGGGGTGTGTGTCTCTCTCTGATAAGTGAGCCTGTAGCAGCAGTGGCAGTCCAAGACAATAAAAAGACCATTTCCTTGAGTCTGCAGGGAGAAGGAATGCTGTGGTCATCAGTCTGATGCCCACATTACTGTATGCCTTTTAACAGGGGTCTCTATGGACAGAGCTCAAGCACTGACCCCTGTGGCCAGCTGCCACCGTCTTTGTTAGCTGTGGATGATGGGAATGATAGAAAAAGCTTGTTTCCTCCAAGAAACGATGGTGCAAAGAGAAAGTTGTTTGTCATGAAAGCAGAGTCTGAAAGTAGAGGTTCATGCTTTGGTCTCTAATTCCGGAATCTTATCCAAAGTGGCTACTGTACATTAGCCTGATTGAATAGCATTTCTAGTAAAAATTGCGAGTTAAAACTCTGAACCCTGGAAAAAGCCAGAGTTAGCTACAGCACTGCTGGTGAGTCATAACCAGTGATACCGCAAAGCTATAACACAGTCTCATGGTGAGCGACAATGATAGGCAGTTTCATAACAGGCATTTTCACATTTTCAGGATTGCGGTCCAGAGGTGAATAATAGCCAGTTGCATCCAAACAACCGTAATGGCTGATAATGAGCAACTGGTCACTGCCAGGACAAACAATAGATGATTCTGCTCTATTTTCCACTCCTCTCTCATTTCTTCAGCTCAGCACAAGAGAAGAGAGACACCCAGTACCCACGCTTTTCTCCTGAATATACTAAAGAATATTCTGATCAGTCAGTTGTAAGAGAGAGCATTTGCCAACCAGCTGTTACTGATATGTTATCGTTAAATTGTGATTAGCTGTTTGCTGTACCACATTGGTGTGGTGGGAACCTGAAACCAACAAGCCAATATCAGTAAAAATGACTGAGCATCACATGGCAAAGCTTCACATCAAGTTGTTATAATTTTTTCTCAAATGGGGGTCTATAGCTTTGTATCCATTAACATTTTCATGCGCATTTTGAAGTTTTGCAAGACAAAGTTGGTGCAAACAGCAAAATTCAAGATCACAAGTTCTGCCTTTTTTTACGAGAGTTAATGCACTTAATGGGGGATGGAAACACCCTTTCCAAATAACATCTGGCTGGTGCACATTGGATTCACATGACTCATCATGTAACTGTGATTTATGCTTCTGCTCCGCTGAAGAGATTATAATTAGCAACATTTTAAAGACTCATCATCGCTTCATGCATGTCTTACATGAACACACAAAACAAACAAAAATGTCATATTTCCATAACATTTTCTAAATATTTTCCATTATGCATATCTTGATGAACCAACTGCTCATAATCGCATAACAGTAGTGGATGGAAACAAGTATTTTCGTATTTTCTTTTGATGATTATCCTTACACATGCTAGCGGGATGAGGTTGGGATTGGAGCTGCAACTAACGATTATTTTGGTTGTCGACTAATCTATCGATTATATTTTCGATTAGTCGATTAGTCACGATTATTTTGGGAGCATCTGTTTCGACATATTCTCTTTGCTCCGGCTCAAATCATTTTTAAAAAAATGATAATAATAATAATGATAATAATAATAAATCTGACGCGTCGACACATTTTTATTGTCGAAGTAACCGATTATGGCGACTAATCGTTGCAGCCCTAGTTGGGATATAAAAATGTATCTTCTATGGTGACAAAACTCTGTCAGACTGAAAAAAACACTGGGCACAGATTGTCACCATCATAAAATGTCTGAATATCCTCTAGAATGATCACAGACACAGATGGTGGACAAGCTCACATTTACCTACTGTCTGAAGCAAAGTCTTGTGGGCATGGGTAGATAACAATATGTACTTGATGCTGACCATCAACGCTGTGCAGAAGCAGAGATATGATTTTTGCCAGATGCTGACCCTCCTGTTGGAAGCATGATGCAGTATGGGTTCATTTCAGCAGCAGTGACTTGTGAGGAAATTGCAGCAGTAACCAATGAAGCCAGGCGCACCTGAGGACACTTACCTCAGAGTGCAAGTGAACTTTTACATTGCATTGTATTACATTTATTTGGCGGAAACTTTTGTTCAAAATGACTTACAGTAAGTGCATTCATACCTTGTAGTAGAAAGATTAGGGGAATAACTAAAAGTGCATTGAGTGGTGCACCGCAAGTGCTTGGAGATGTTCTTTTTTTCTTCTTGAAAATAACTCAAAATGAAGGAGTAATTTAGTCTGCCCAAACAGCATAATGATGACCCTATGAGTCCACCAAGGACATGTAAGTGTGCAGTTAACTTCACTTCCCCTGAAATGGTGTGTAATGACCAGAAGGTATCAGCTCGCCGACACTCACAGCTTGAGCGAATCTGCAAGTAGGAATGTATGAAAATCCCTAAATCCAGATGTGCCAAGCTGATGCAGACGTATCCAAACTGGAGCTGAAAGCTGTTAACCTGTAAACATACGCTACCTGAATCAGAAGATGACATACTTTTTTAAAACAGGTACTCCATCCTCATTTCCAGTACTTTCAAAAATTCCGGCTGCATCTCTATACAATGCAGAAAGGTGTTCCACTACCACTGAATGTTATAAATAGAGAAATGTGGTTGTATAGTCATATGTTGAAATCCTTATTCGGGTTTGAAACTTTTTATTTAAGGACAGATGGATTATTACATTGGATTGTATAATCTTATTAAGATGCCATGAATCTGCCTCTGGGTACTCTTCAAACCTCGCTGGCAGGTGCCACTGTTTCTAATCCCTGTCTTGATATCGTTGTGTATATTAAGCTTTTGGTCTGAAAAAACGGAAGTGGACTCTTTCTCAGAAGCAACAGCTCTCTCCTAATCCAATGCTAATTGCCCTTGTAAAATGCAGCTTACTGCTGTTAATCATATTGAAGAGATATGGTACATGACACAATTTATGTGATCCCTTCTGAGTGATTTATTAAATGTGAACTCTGGTAATGATACTCTTTGCTGTCCTCTGTCAAACTCAAATTTCACCCTGAGGTGTGTTTAATGTGTACAAAAGGGATGTCCGCCTTTAATGTCTGTCAGATACGTTGTGGGCGACTTCATTAAACTGCCAATTAAAGTTGTAAGAGCCGATAATCCTTTTGCCGTGTCTTTTGAAGGGCTCTATCATGACAGCCAGTAACTGCTCGGCCAACGCTGTAATTTAATTCAAGCCAAGACCACATTGTCAACACCAGAGCTTCCTCTCCGTAATTGGTTGTCTGGTGGTGCTTTTTCACCGCCTGTTTGGGAGGGGAGTAAATTAAAGCCGCAGCTGGAGCCTCGGCATCACAAAGATTGGGCGAGTGTCGTTTCGTATTTGCTTTGGGCATTGTTCTTTTGTGTTCTGGAGTTGTGAAAATGGTCCAGCTCTTGGCTGGCCTTTTTTTGAGGTTTCCAGTGCGATGTGTGGTGCAGCGCTGTGATATGGAGGAATGTAAGCAACAGGAGATGTGAGCCCTGACAACTTGGCCCGACATGGCTGTCCAAACAGGATTTCTGAACCAACAACCCTGGATGGACTCAGCCAGCCAGCTTCTAAAACATTTGTTTTCCTGGGGACTGTCCTCACCAGAAAGACGAAAGCATTGGCCATTTGCTCAGATGTGACCTATGAACGACCTGTGTTTATGCTTTCCTGACAGACAGGGTTACATTCTGTCTCTGTAACAAGCCGTTTAAAATAAACCGATGTAGATCAGAAAACACACATACTGTTTGAAACATTTTAGTGACTGTCATTTGTAATGGTCTTTGAAGGCACTGACAAATGATTCTGAGCTTCAGGAGTCATAAATCCAACCCGTCCTCACCAGAAAAATGACCGTATAGGTCGTCTGTGCCTGCTGCTTCTCACAGCTCAAATTTATGTTTATTGTTAGGTGGCAGCCACGAGGAGCTGTAGTCCTTACGGTGGTAGTAAAGGAGGTAGTCAGGTGATGCTTTATAAAGTTCAACTAAGTCAGACTACGGAGACAAGATGGCTGTGGATAGTACTCTGACCTTCACACAGGTGAGCGCTGTTCGTGTGCTGCATGAAACCAAAAGAAACCAGAATTATGTACGTTATGTACTTTGGTTGACGTTACGTTCATAAAGTACATAACTTTAGTTACTTCATGATATTTTAACCAAAAGCATAATCTTTTCCAAAGCCTAACCACGTAGTTTTAGCGCTTAACCTAACAAAACCATTTCACAACGTTAACCACATAATGATGAAGGTGCTATACACTGGTCACTGCTACTCTCCAACGTTCATATAGGGCATTGTTGTGCTGACCAGAATTATTTCCAGAGTGTTATATCAGTGTTGGAAACTGGCTGCAACCATTACCATTCTGATATAGAAGAAGCAAAAATGCTCTGGCTTGTTTGTTTAAACCAATCTTAATCGTCTAGCGTCAGGAGGAAGCATTTCTGGCCCTCGTGGGTAGGCGAGCCCTGCCATTAAAATCGTTACTGTCCAGTTCTGTTCCACCATGGATGCCAAAATACCACCCTGCTCAGTGTGCTGCTTTGAGCACTTTTTCAAGTATTGCTCTGTTGATCACTGAGGTTACAGTTTGGGATAAGTCGAGGTGAAATACCAATGATCTGTTACCCACATTTTATTTACCACTGCCCTTACACAAAAATAATGGTAGTAAAGTGGTATGAGGTTAAAGCTTTTGGCAGGAATGCACCAAATAATATAGTTATAGTCTTTTTAAGACCTGTCTCAATCTGCTTCCTGCTTGCTATTTCCGTCCCCTATTGCTCCCTCCGTGATCTCCCTTTTTTTTTTCCTCATTCGTCTGCCTTTGTGATTTATTCAAACCACAGACAGTGTCCCGAGTCTGTCACAGTTTGAGTAATAAATGGGCCGGTGCTGGAATAAAAGGCTTTTACTACTGGCATGGTGAAAGACCTTCTTGCCATACTGCAGACATGAATAAAAATGTCAATGAAGAACAGCAGCCACCCCACATTAAAGCTACTGTAGTCTATGAAAACACACACACACACACACACACACACACACACACACACACACACACACACACACACACACACACACACACACACACACACACAGAGTGCCATTTGACATGTGTCACTGAGGAATTCAGCGTATGACTGACGGGCAGCCTTTGACATGGTAATGAGTGTGTCTCATTGGACCAGGCACTCACTAATAGAGAATCTGTACAGAAGAAAGGTTGGTTCAGATAAAGAGACAGTTTAAATCACTATCATCAGATCTAATTGCAGCCTATAGTCACACACATTTGACTCAATGCCTGCTGGGAGTAGACCCTGCTGTCACTCATTTGACCGAGGAAGACCTAATTCATGTTATTATATCACTTTTAAAACAGCTCTCTGGTTTATATAGATTGGTGTTTCGTATTCAAAATTACAACCTGCCTCTTCAGCAGCAATAAAGCTTTTCTTTGATTTTTCTTTTTCATAACTTTTTGAAGTTGTTTGGGTTGAGTATGATTTCTGATGCCAAACAGACTCTATACTTCTAAAACATTAGCTGTCAAAGCCTTGGGACTACTCCATCTGAGGAGTACAAAGAGATAAAGAAACACTGTTGATTTCAGACTTGACATATTACAGACTGAAACAGCACAGATAATGAAAGAAATGCAGATAGAAATAACTTTCATCCCTCTCGATATCATGCTGTGTGTGAGTCAAACAAGTGGAGGGAGGGAAAAATAATTTCTATAACCTACTTTCTGGCCCTTCAGGCTTTTCATCCTGCTGTGTTAATTCAACAGGTTGGGTTGATGCTGGTGTGGATACTTAAGTGCCACCTCATCTTCGAATTAAAATCCCTGTGGGTATCAATGCAGAAATTACTTCTTGCAAAAAAGTTTATCTTCTTGCAGCTTTGCCTCCATTTTTCCTATAGGTGTCTCAAAGATAATGTGGGAGTTGTTGTGCAGATTGCTCTAAAATTTGCTTGTAATACAAAACACACTTGAATTTTGTCCCAGTCTCAGTGCCAGGAATATGATATAAATATATATTCAGGGTCAGAAAATGTAAGACCACCACTGTTTCAGTTCTTAAACTGGGGGACCACAGTTAGCTTAATGTCCAATTGTCTAGTCAAGGCTTAGTAGCTGTAATTTGACACTGCAGAAGAGTCAAGCTATAGACATCTCATGCTCAACATACCAAATGGTGTGCACTGGACTCTAGTAAGAGCAATACTTTATTTAAAATGACATGATTTTTTCAATTAAACAAGGGACTGATTTTAATGCTTGCATGCTTGGCTATTTAGTTTTTTAGTTTTTTTTTTAGCTAAAGCAATGTTTTAAATGGAGGCACACCGACCCCTAGGGGTTCTCTGGAGTACTGCAGAGGGTATGTGAGATTTATGTCATCCTCTTCCTAGTGCCTACATTACCCACTATGCAACTGAGACTACACCACATAAGACTTCATAGTGCTTTTTTTACACTAGTGCATTGCCCGTAGGAAGCATGTAGTCTCTTCCTATAGAAAAGTGTGAGGAAGAGTAGCTTTTTCATGGATGGCCAAATGAGGCTGTGTTTGGAAGTGGGACGTTAGGGATATAATTGGCTGTTTTTGACAACTTTTGATTATACCATTATATTTCACCTTGAAAACTATTTACCTTGCCTTCTTTGGAGTCATTATTTTCAGCACAACCTCACATGTTTGACTGTACAGTTATTTTTTCATTTTGACATGTAATTTTAACATTATGGACCTAAAATCGCAAAATAACATAAAATCAGAGTAGGAAAAAGTTAAATTTTTTTACTGTGAAAACCACAAACAGTTTAATGAACCAATTGCATTAGTTATAATGCAAATCTAAATTGTTGTTTGCTGAATTTGTGCATAAGTCTTTGAAATTTACAAAGTTATATGTAACTATTTACATTAAAATGCAGGCAATGCCTCAGGCTCCTCAGCTCATTCCTGCCTGCTCTGCAATTCAGCAGTTGACTCACAACACAAATAAAAACGACTACACTACACACTGAACACACTACACTTCATTTCACACTAACTATACACTCCAAACACGCTATATGTCACAAATCTCTCAACTCTCAAAACTCGCTGTCTCTGTCGCTGTCTGTATCACCGCCGACGTCCCTCACACAACTTCCTGTTCCTCAACAACCAAACTTGCTGCTTGGACACTTTCGTGACAAAAGCCCGTTTTTACCGTTTCTTCTGCAATAGACACAAAGAAAACGTGACGGCAATGTTCGCGAAAAAGCGTGGCGGACATTATTTACCCTCAGTCCGGATATGGTGATGCCTGTGGGTCCGGTCCATCGCCTCGCGAGGTGGGCCGTGTGGGCTAGCGGCTAGCAGCTATTGTTAGCTACATACGAACATCCACAGATTCTAATTACACTTTGTTGTCCGCGCGTCACCGGATCTCCTCAGACCCAAACAGACTCGGTCTGGGCTCGTTTAGTCTCATTAATCCACAACAGTCAGTTTAGATGCACAGAACAGAGCGGGACCGAACCGCCGACAAAATCCCGGTCCAGCTCGCGCGACTGCTGGTACAAATCTGCTTGTTTCTTAAGGTATGTCGTGGCTTGAGCTCTGCAGTGACTGGCTCTGGTGCGTATGTGGCTGCAGTGATTGGCTCTGGTGCGCACGTGACTGTGGTAGCTCTGGTGGACAATACTTGCTGAATGTGTAAAGCATTTATGAAATAATTCATTAACGGTATCATTGTAATCCAAACAAATCCGCATGGCACACCATTGAACCAAGCGGCAGCCATGTTGAAACTCTCAGGTCAGTCTGATCCTGATCCGCAGAGATATTTGACACACACACACATACACATACACACACAGAGACAGACAGAGATTCCTTGCTTTTATAGAGAGATGTAGTACTCCCCAAGACCTGTAAGCACACTGTGTAAAAAAATGTAGCCTACATGTAGCCTTAAACTCTTCACAGACATGTCTGATTTAAAAGCCTTTTACAGGGTTCTCATTTGAAATGGCCTAGCTCGAAACAGTTGCTGGTGAGAGGGACATTTTGAACACCTTCTGCCAACGCAACCTGACCCTGGATGGAGGGAAGGATGGGCGGCTGGGATATTCAGAGTCAAATCTAAGGAAATCAAAGACACAGTGTTAACAAAAGGGACTATTTGTGTAAACTTATTGATCTGTGGGTGTTGCATTGTAAACTGTATTTAGGCTGTGGCTCAGGAGCCAGACCTGAGGTCCTGAAGGAGCTGCTGAGGAGACGCCGTGGCTGCAGAGCCGGAGTGAAGAGGAGGGGGAAGAAGAGGAGACACAGACCGGCTGTACCGGCGATCGTCATGGGAAACGTGAGGTCTCTGGGGAACAAGACGGACGAGCTCGCCGCGCTGATAAAGTCTCAGAGGGAATATCGTGAGTGCAGTATGTTGTGTTTCACGGAGACATGGCTTCACTCAAACATCCTGGACCACAGCGTGGCGATTCCCGGCTTCAGCACTGTTCGGGCGGACAGGGATGTGATAAGCAGCGGAAAGAAGAAAGGAGGAGGGATTGTACTGTATGTGAGTAAGAGGTGGTGTAATCCCGGACATGTTCACGTGAAGGAACGTCTCTGTACCCCGGACATTGAACTGTTGACTGTGGGGATGAGGCCTTGTTGTTTGCCCCGGGAGTTCACGTGCGCCGTCATTATCGGTGTGTACGTTCCTCCTTCAGCTGATGCAGCGCTGGCCTGTGACGTCATCCACCCCGCTGTTGCCCAGATACAGACGCTGCATTCTAACGCATTTATTGTCATCACTGGGGATTTTAATCACATCTCACTGGACAAAACCCTCCCAACATTTCACCAGTATGTTGACTGCCCCACCAGAGACTGTAACACACTGGATCTGTTGTATGCAAATATATGTGTGTATATATATATATATATATGTGATTGGCTGCAAACAGGACACTCTGGAGGCTGTGGTGGAGAGGAGGACACTGAAAAAACTGTTATCCATCATGGATAATCCTCTCCACCCTCTCCAACTCACACTGGTCAGACAGCGGAGCACCTTCTCCGGAAGGCTGCTTCAGCTTCGCTGTCGTAGCAACAGATACAGGAAATCTTTCCTGCCACAAGCCATCACTTTATACAACAACTCTCTCACCTCTGCCTGATAGAGAACTCTGCTCTCTCTACTGTTTTTGTTGTATATATTATTATAGTTTATTGTTTATAGCACACTGTGCACTGTATATATACACTATGTATATATTGGATTCTATTTATGTTATGTACGAAGTGTTTTATTTGTGGACCCACAACTGCTGTAACAAAATAATTTCCCAGTCTGGGATCATTAAAGTATTTCTATCTATCTATCTATCTATCTATCTATCTATCTGTGATTACAGAAGCATTTCTGCTCTATTAATAGATTCCCATAAAACAAGTTTTGACTTGCTCATCATCAAATGAAATATACTCTGAATGAAAGAAAGCTGGAATCTCTCAAACCAATGACGGGCCATTAGCCCAGCTTTCATACAGCAGGGCTCTGCAAATGAAAGCGTGCTGGAAGTGATTTGTCAATACACCAACTGCCTCTAAATTGAATTTGTCTCTGTATCCTTTTGGGATCGAGAGGGATTTCTTCACTGACATTGTTCAATAAGAGCAAAGAAAAGCCTCTGAAACTCATCTCCTCTTGCTCTCATGACTGTAGGTGGAGGAGAACTGATAGGGAAAAGACAAATTCTTATGAGCTGATAGAAAGGCTGAAATCACCTTAAATTACCATAGCAACTTACTTCCATTCTATGCCTTTGATCCATCATCATGAAATACATTTGTCTGGAGATGTTACATCTTCAATTCTGTTTCCCACAAACTAGTTGTTTATTGATCAGTTTCATAGGAAATCCCCAACTGGACAGCACTATACCCACTTTAACAAAGGTCAGAGACAGACTAGCTGAAGAGATTTCTAAAGAAGGAATCCGATATGTCATCATCTTCCACATTAGATGGTAAGTCAGACTGGTATTGATCACTCTGACAGGAACCTCTCTCACGCTCAAGTGAGACATAGCGAAGTATCTCATTCTTTAGATGTCATGATAGGCATCTATTGTCTTCGAAGCTTATCTTTCTCTACGTATGAATCAATCCGACATAGGTGTAGATGTGTGACCTCAGTGAACAGGGGAGCAAGAGAAGAGAGATCATTCAGGCGGCAGGCAGAAAACTTGGAATCTGGGAACTGAGATGGGGAGACAGTGACAAAGTGTCAGCTAACAGAGTCTTTAACTATGCATTAACACTGTGGCAGTAGACAGAAAAATAGATTTCTCTTGTTTCCTATAGGATACAACAGGAAACTGTGCCAACGGTCTTGGAAAGTCTCATTCATCAAGCCTTAAGATGAAACTTCAGATGTTGAAATCTTACACACTGGAGACGGTCCAGCATTAACGAGGTTGACCACAGATGTTAGGCTAAAAGCCCTGCGTGCAGTTTCTGTTCACTGCAAAGTTGTTAGACTTGGACCCTACTTTGTACACAGGGGCATAATCTTGTTAGAACAGTATTGTTTACACCTATTTTTGGATCAACATGTCTGACTGAACATTTTCATTCATGAAATGTGAGGTTGAGGCTAAACAGGTCCTCAGAACACATCTGAAGACTTGATTTAAGAAGCCTTAAGTGGCACATTTATGGACACAAAGTGTCTTTTAGAAAAATCTATCAGTTATTCATCAAAAACCACACAGCAGGGAAAACTTGGGTAAATGTATTTCCATTGACGTACATACTGTGAATAAACAATGAATACCAGTGAGATATATGTATACTTTGAAACTGAAAACTAATTATTGACCTTGGGAATGGCAGTTGCAGTCTGAAAACAATCTCACCACTGTCCTGGAACTGTCCCAAAAAAACAATGTTAACTGCCCTGTAGTGAATGCAAACTGTCCCAAATTGTTCTTTACTCCAAACTAATTTACCAAAGTACTACTGTATTTTTTTACTCTAAACTGTTAACCGTTAGCTCAATTAGTGCTGTTAGGTGAAAGCTATTTGCTCCATTGCTGTTTGCTAGCTGAAAGTATAGATCCCTCTACAGACAAAAAATCCCTTTCGTCCCAGAGGCATTGCTGGGAAGATCTCTGTTCGCACCATTTTCTATCATCCCAGGGACAGCTGGACCCTGTTAGTCTCAAGCCTGTCTCAAGGTCAACTTAGTGGCTGTTCAGGAGCTTTTGATATTATCACATTATCTTCCTCAGCACATGTAGTTGCTCAGTTGTTACAGATTTGTAGATGTCCAAATTTCCATTTCTCTGAGAAAGTTGAGATTAGAAGTTCATTGTCGATCTTGGAAAGGTAGAAAGCTCCAGAGCAGCTACTTATTGGACTGTTGAACGATTTTACATCATCATAGCTCCTTGTATTAAAGGACCTGCTCAAAAGAGAACTTGCTTTCATCAGTTTAATGTGATTTGGAATTGTTTCTTCCAGATAACTTTTAAAATGTATTGCTTTTCTTGTCAGATGCTAAATGTACAGGGCGTTCTGTACTGTCGTATGCGCGTGTGTGCGAGTGTGCGTGTGTGTCTGGTTGTGTGTGATTTTACTGCGTATATCAACATATATTCAATTGCAAATGTTGGCGTTGGTTCAAAGACATTGCCGCGTCACCAAGATTGATGAAACATGATGGACCCTCTAGCCTTTTTAAACACAAATGGTTTTGGAAAATGAAATGCCTTTTCATAAACAACATTGCTTGAGATTGAATCAGCCACCGGTCTGTGGAAAAAAAGGGAGGGGGGAGGCAGCGGCCTGAGCCTGAGGAGCAAGTGGGTGTAAAAAAGCGGCATACAAGGTGGCCTGATGCTATATCAATATAGCTGTGGACATGTGAGTAAAAAATGACAGTGTGGTAAGAGAGGAAGAATGAATGAACATACACAGATCCACACGAATGACCAAGAGTAAAAAAGTTATATTAAGATGGATGATCAAAAGGAAAAAAAATGGGGTTGTTATACAGGAGAGAGAAAGTGCTTAAAGCTGTGTGGCTGGCAGTAGTATGTGGTGGTGTAAGAGGCTGAGAAAGACTGTCTCTGGGGAGATGACTTGGGGACTGTGGTCTAATAAGGAGATGCAGCAGAAGCTCTTCACAGATGAGCGGACATACAACACTGGCTGTTTGGTGCTGTAGAGAAAAGGCCTGTTATGCCAGTGAACGTTTTTCCTTCAAAATCTTTGGTGGGTCTTTAATTCTTTAATTAAGTCTTTAATGGCAAAGGCAAACCATCTGAAAAGCCATGGCATCACTGTGAAAAAATATAGTATACACTCTATCTAGGCATGGGACAATTTGAAGATTTCATGTCAAGATTGTCCTGGCACTAAAACACACGTTTCCCTGCCCTGCATTTTGTTATTAAACAAAATTAAGAAATAGTTTTATTGCATCACAGACATGTCACACATCTTGTTAAAAAAATTAAAAATACATCAGGAAATCAAATAGCATTTTATGTTGTCAAGCTAGACAGCTTCATAAAGTCACTTATTGTGAGCATATTCATGATTAATCCCAGGAAAGTCAGGAGGGTTGGAAAGTGTGCTTACGGACAACAATACTGTTTCCTGACTGAGTAAAGTCTACTTTCCATTAATGTGGCTCTCAATTGGGTCACCTGTCAGCTCGTCACCCAACCGAAGAATTAGATGCACCACAAATGATCAGAGCAATGACAGTAAACGAAACAGAATTATGCTGTGTGCTGCTCTTAACTGAATGTGATTCAGGTTCATAAGGTATTTTCAGCAAGCAAGTGGCTGCAATGGCGAGGGGAGAGGAGGCGGCTTCCATTCTTGTGAACGCCTTCGGCTGTCTGTCGCTGCTGTCTGAGTTGATGATTGTTGAGCTTTTCTCACCTTGTGTGATCACCTTGTTGCATGAGCTTTTTCTGCTGAGTACCTTCAATTAAACACGTGTGAACAGACGTCAACTAACAAAGAACAGTTTGGAGCAACATTTGCCTCAAATGTTGATATCTGCCAATAAACAGTGTTTGTTATATGGTAAATGTTAGCTCAACTACATTCAGATATAACCTGATCTGTTTAGCTGCATGACGATAAGAGAGTAGGTGGATTGCAGCAGCCTTGTGTCTGTTACATTTTGTTAAATTCAATCGGAATATTCAATAGCATTGTGTTGTTATCAAGGATGCAAGATTAAAGGAGACAAAAGGATAATGATAAAATGGCTATGTTAGCAGTAATGCTGTGATAATACCTTTTGTGGATGGTACCTGAGACACACAGATTCTTGACACCCAGATCTTGCTTGGTGACAGCTCATGTCTCATTTGTATCAATCTTAAATCTTTGACTGTTATTTTTATGACTATTTTTTTTCTGCTGCACACAGTGAGACAGCACAGGGGGCCTGTTGGAAACATCCGGAATAAAGTCAGAAACACAGAGATGGTTGACGAGATAAAAGAAACCTTTGTGCTTTATGCAAAGTTCGGAGATGATAAAAGTGAAGTGGAGAAGATTCTCGCTGCAGGAGCGCTCTAGTTTCTTCTTGCAATGAAGAAAAGAGAGAATGAGTCTTTCATATTGTAGCTGTGAAGGCTCGTCCTCCAGCAGCTGTGATTGTTGATTTTGTCTCCTTCTTCGTCTGGCAGTCCCTCTGGCTGTCCTTTGGGAAAAGTATTAGAAACTGTCTGCTTCCCTTTCTGGGGGAGTTAAGGTCACGCTGGTTGGTTCATGGTTCTCAGGTCAGTCTAAGCACCTGATGACTCAGTATTCTGTGTCTTTTGATGTATTCCAGCTATACTCCCACATTGAATTTCTGTCATCAGATCCTCTCATAAAATAGAAAACAGACAAAATAGCTTTTACAAACCAGGGGTGACTTTTTCTGGACGTCAGTCTCAATAGTTAGGGTGCAGTGAAGTTTTGTCAACTAAACCTCCTCGATTAACATTAGAGCACAATTGAATGATAAGAGGAAAACAATGCTGAGTGTTGGAATGATAGGGCGGCAGCAGGTGGACTGCTGTCTGAAGACTTCTTGTTCATCCGACTATTCACCCTCCCTGACCTCCCTCAGACTTCTTGCAGCTGTATAACATCACACTAACTTAACCTTTGCAACCTGCCTTGAGCACATTTGTCAGGAAAACATAATGGGTTGTTTGTATTGCATTATGTCACCATGAAAACAGATCCCACAAATGAATAAACAACAAAGAAGACCTGATAGAGAGCGGCAGCTTTTGATGCTTGAATTTGACAAGACCTGACCTTCTGCATGTAGACGTCAGGTACTTGCACATCTCTAAAGTATCATGTTTTTCTATTCTGATTCTCAAGCACAAAGGAATGGCGATGCAACAGCTGAGAGCTTAAGTGGCTTTTAAGAACTCCAGCTTTCATGGATGTTGTAGTTGTTGTACGCAGACAAGTCAATAATCAGAAACTTAAAACCCACCAATATGCATTGATATTCGTTTGTAATCGCATTCGCATCCCCCGAATTTTCAGGGTGCCTAAAGATTCCCCATTCCCAGCTCAAATGCAATCCGATGAGGAGAAATAAGGGATGCACAGTAAGGATTTCTTCAGCTCATACTGATAATTACCTGTTTCTCAATTAAACACATCTGTGTGCGTACAAAAGGCTACGATGTAATGCGCAAAGATGGATGATTTAATATTCCATTGCTCTAGTAAATGTTCTTGGTGAGGGATAAATAAAGTTTTATGTAATCTTTATAAGATTTCTTGTGTGTCAACTGAGAGTTTTTTTGTTTGTTTTTTTTAAAACCAATTGTGAAGGTGCATAGTGTCACCTACTATCACAGTGAGGAGATGCTGTGCTTGTTAAGTCAATGAAAGCAGTTTGGCTTGGTACTGATTCTGGGAATTTATCCGCCAGATACATATCGTGCATCCCTAGGACGAAAGTAAAGTAAAATGGATATATGTCAGTAGTGGACATTAAGCTTTACAAGAGCAGTTAAATGAAACCCTCAGCAACACTATGGACTATATGGGATATGCCTGAAGTTAGTAACAGATCATTACCTCCTCAGAGATCCTCCTACTGATGTACATCTAATGTTGTAAAATGACTCAACTGACCGGCCGTGTTCGAATGAACGCCTTACTGTGAGAGTGACTGATTAAGCATTCAATATGGATTTTAGAGAGGAGGGGAAAATGAAAATGATCATCTTTAGATGGATTTACAGTAAGACCTCACTGAAGGTGTAAGTGTGAGCAGTGATTTGAGGTGTTCTGTGAATTTTAAAACCACGTGCATTTCAGTTCATCAAGCACCTAATGACAACACGACAGTTTATACATTTAAGAGACCTTGACTTTCAGTTTGTGTAATTATGAGCTTAATGATCTGTGCTGTTGCTTAAACTTAATATTCTCACTATATCATCGCACCTCCCTCCCCCATCTCTCAGTATTTCTCTTCACACTTTCCCCCTCTCCATTATACTTTACAGCAGTGGTTTGAAATAAATGGGCATGTGGGGAAACAGAGTTTCTTGGCCGAGCGTGTTTGTCCGTGCGAGTGCAGACAGAGGAGGTCTGGACAGCACACCAGCAGAATCTGTGTCCCCTATGTAATATATTGAAAAGAAATTAATGACACCGCCATATTCATCTCAGAAAGGTCTGAACAAATAGCTTGTTTAACAGCAAACCAGACACCCTTTACCTCAGCAAGCACCGACTGTGCTGCCCTGCTGAGATCATTGAACACCCGCATCAACTGCCGATAGTTGACCTCAGCAGTGTACTGTGTGTTTGTGTGTGTCGGCATGTGTCTGCACGTTTATTTGAATCTTTTATTTCGCTCCACGTACATTCAACCTCCCTCAATGAATTGTGGTCATCAACAAAAAAGCAGCCTTTTATTGTGCTCCCCTGGCTCCCGGCTGATATTTTCTGTGAGTGAAAATGGCACCTCTGGCTGAGGACGCTATTGTGTCGCTGTGTTGGCGTCTTTGTTGCCAAAATGATGGATTATACTGGAAACAGGAGGAAAGGACCTTTCAGAAATAACGGCCTGTTTATCAGGAAACAGTGGCTGCAAATGTTGGATTGCCTGATTTGCATGATGGATGAGTCTATGTTTGGACTTGGGTATTCATTTCATTTCAGTTTGTTTACATATACGCTAATATCCTGTCACTGCTCGGCATACCGAGGTGGCCCGTCTCCAAACTGCGTCATGTAAGCGAATCCTGTTTAGTGTAAGGCAGAGGAGCCAAACACAGGAAGAAATGAGGCCAGTTTTACCGTGGACGTCCTGCCATTGGTGTGGTTTATTGCAGTCATAATTATCTGCAAATCATAACAATCGATTAATAAATCGGTATTTTAAATTTACCTGGTATATTGCAAAATAGTCAGACATGTGAATCAAAATCTCTGCATTTTTTTTTTGTTACAGCTCTTCCTCTAGTGTCAAACATTGTCAAGGCTGCAGTTGAAATGCCCAATTTAATAGCAATTTAGGTGTGGATTCAGGAGACCCATGTAGCAGAGACATTAGGGATTATCTAAATGACCTAAACTGTACTGTGAGCTGTTATCAGCTCTAATTAAAACACCCTCGCCACCTCGTCTGTTGTAGAGGTGCTGCATTTGGAGAAAAGTCTGACTGAATAAATTGCCGGTCTCGTAAAATGAATGCCTCAAGTGCAGCAGTTTCTGTGTTGCAAGTGTTTTAATTACTTGCACCCATATTCTCATATTGTACAGATAGATGTAGCGCTGGTATTATAAATCAGTGGAGGGATGGAATGGATGCTGAAAGCAGCAGGGAGAGTGCGAGCTGTATGGTGGATGATGTGGATTCAATGATGGGGCCGTATCAGAAAGGAATAGACGGGCTTATTAGAGTTAAGTGCTTTCTGTCATATTATGCTGTATACACTGAGCCAGTCAAACCCCGCATGAAATCTGTTCAGTTGCCGCTGTAATCATCTCCATGGAGGTCAATCATGCAATCCATCAGGCTGACCAACATTTAATCATGCACATGCGGCACAGTCGACATTACAGCAGATTACAGTACACCGTAAAACCGGCCATAAAACTCCCGACACATAAACATAAATGGACTTTGAGACTTAAGAATAATGGTCTATGTACTTCAGCTCTCTCTGTATTGTGTGTGAAAAATGTATTCAGAGATCTTGAGAGTGTGTTCGAGAGTTCTCTGTCATTTTTTCAGGCAAAAGTTATTAACATTTGCTGGTTCCAGTGCAGATTTTCATTGAAGATCTTCAAGGCCTGGTGTTGCAATGAACCCAGAGTCTCTTCATTTACACTGATAAAGGAAGAAAAACGGTGAATTCTTACACACATACTCAGTACACCTCAAAACATCTCTAAATGTTTTGAAACCTGCATTTTCCGTTTGACTTGTGTTCAGTGCAGGAACCTTGATTCTTCAGTGTCAGTGCTGGCTCTAAACTGTGTGCCGTGCCTTGAAGTTTTTAAACGCCTTTACCGGCCTAAAGGTTTCTCTGTGCCTCAGAGGGAAGACGATTTTTTTCCTTCCAAATCCTGATTTGGATGCCTGAACCTGCCGGACCAATTACCGATCTAATACCAGTGCATTTTCGCATAATTTTGTATGATTATTTTATCAGCCCTGTCTGGGTGTTATGTTATTAATATGCTTGATGTTATGCAACTTGATTACCAATTGTAGAAAGATGTCAATTGTGCAGCAAAAACTTAAAGTTTGGGACGCTGTTGGGATGTAGCAGGTTCTGGTATCAAATGAACGGTAATGTGGTGTCGTATCGGTCAATTTACTCACATATAGGTCTGCACAATGTATAGTTTCAGCATCATCGTTGCTGTGTGCAGATGTGCTATAATCACACTGCAGGACAAGAAAGAATATCAAGTTATCGGAATGAACTCAAACTGTCCTGCTGCAACTTTTTTGCTGCTTGATACAAAAGCAAAACACAGTTCTTAGATGTCTGTCGAAGATGACATAAGTTAGTTTGATTTAAGGGTTCTTAAGGGTCCTGCTTTGGTTGTTTGATAAAATGCACTGCCCTAGAAAATCAACTCCATCATAAAGCTATTGAATTATCTGGAGGAAATTCCTGTATTAATTCATATAAATATATCACAGAAAACTATACTATGTCACATTTTGCGCAGCCCTCCTTGCTGGTACCGATTCCATCATTTTAAGCAGCATCTAAGGCATTTCCTACACTGGTGTAGATATCCAAACAAGCCTAATTTCCATACAATCAGAGACAGTGAAAGTGTGCTTCCTGCAGATAGTTCAGTTATAATATCCCAGCTCACCCAGAGCGTCTCTCCTGCTGGGCTGCTGACAGTTCTGTCAGCCAAAAAGTCGATCACGTTGGTTGGCAGTAGAAGTGGTTTTACCATCGTCTTGTTCAAAGGTGGTTTAGCTGACTTCACTGACCGTTGACAGGGCATCGGAGCAGCCAACACACAGGAGTCATGCTGCCTCACGCTGCCCTCCTTCTCTGTCCTCCTCCTTTGCTTCCATCAGTTTGTTTTGTGGAGATTTTGAGACCTTTTTTTCTGCTGATCAACTAATCTATTAATAAAATCATAGTTTCAACATTTGAAACAAAGCTGTCTTAGAACTGCTGGGACATGGGAAATAGCGGATCCCTCGAGGTATTTTGGCAACCCTCACACTTTTTGTTCCATCAGTCACAAACGAACACACCAGCAAGGACAGCTGTGTTGCACTCAGCATGCTTTGTAACTGAGGGGTTGAGAAGCTGATTGAGTTCCTGTCCAGCAATGTTAAATCTCCTCGACTTGATTTTTCATGGTGTGATGCTGAGTTCTGCGTTCTGTCATCCACTATTACACTGCGACTATTCATTCACATACATTGACTCTGTCAACATGCAGGCAGACTCATTCCAAGCGCTGTAGTTTGTATTTTACTCTGCGGTCTGATGTGAGTCAGAGCACAACAAATAATGTGGATGTCGAATGCTGAAAATCTGAATTACTGTAGATTTTGTAAATATGCTGGCTGAATGACCCCTTCTATATTCATTACAATAAGTTTTAAATGTAAGCACATATTTAAGCACTGTGTCTGCCTCCATATAATGTTTTCTTTAAAAATTTGACTTCAGCTTCTGATATCACTGATGAACTGTATGATTGACTTTTTTTCCCACTATAGTATGTTTTATATCTAGAACTTAACTATCACTTGATTCAATTATAGACAAAAAAATAATCAACAACAATGTCAAAAGTCAGCTGAGTCTAGATTGACACTACAAAGGACAGACTAAGGACAATCTACTGACAGAGAGAGTGACTGACAGCTACAATTGCAGGAATATTGACAGATTGATTGATACAAAGTGCCCGCAAGCAGTTGGGAAAACATGACTGATAAAGTTCAAGAAAAGTATCTATATTTAGATTTGATCTGGAGGTGACTGAATGCAAACACAGCAAGTGAGAAACATCACCAGACACTTTCCTTACAGCAGTGGTGTATGACATGACGTTGCAGATTTTGTGCAACCGGTGCTGCCAGACTCTTTGGATTTTGGCAGCTCAGAGTGAAAGCCCAAGGTCGCTTTTGAAAGCTTTCGAGAACTTCATTAGACTGAAAACCTGTGGTGGCATCGTTTCGATTAAACGTTGCTTTTTCGGTGTTTGCTGGAGGTGGTGAAGTAAGTCGACTTGTCAGTTTGTTTAGACAGAGTCCTGTCTCACTGCTGTAGCCGTTTTCTTGATGTCTTCAGTTTCGATTTCTCACTTCCTTGCACTGAGCAGATTTCCCAAGAGCACCATTGCCTGGGACCTGAATTGAATTTGAGCAAACAGGAGGAATCTTGCGGCGTCTCTTGCTCATAACACAAAAGACAGTTGCTTTCCTGCACAAAACTGCTTGCAAGTGCAGCATTAATGAGCGCCCATTTTTCATGTATCACCCAGCAAGACGCAGCAAGTACCCAACTCATTGCAGATGGACAGAAATAGACACACAGACTGTATTTAGAGCTAATGTCTCTCAAGGCTGCCGTGACAGGTGGTTCTGTACGGCTCAGTTACATCCCACTAATTCAGAATACCGACAGCGTGCCGAAGATTGTGGGAGAGGGGTAAGGCGGTCACCTGGCTGGCCATGTATTTGCATACGTCCTTGCGCTTGAAAATGAAAGCAGGATTCCTTCAATAAAACAAAAGCCTTGTGATCCTCTTGTTATACCTGCTTCCTGTTTGATATGCAAACAGTGTGTTTCCAGACTGTATATTGACTGTGGTCGCATGCTGCAGTGCCATTGTTTGACACAGCTCACAGCTCCATTAGAGGCAGAAAGACGATGGAAGTTGTCTCAGGTTGATCAACGGTGTGCCGATGGACTGTGACAGAGGTCTGCAGACTCTACTATGTTTATTCAGCGGGGTTGACAATTCTGTTCATCATTAGTGTGAAACATTACTGTGAATACCTGCTCTGCAATTGCTGTGACTCTAAAGTGGGAAATTGTGAAAGTCGGAATTTCAGTTTTAAATGGATCCCTCCACAGTACTTTTTGGATATTGAACCCATGAACTTTGTGAATATGTACTAAACTGTGTTGTAGCACAGTCTGTGGAAAACTGTTAGATAGGTTTGCCACGGTCACAAAATGTTCCCATAAGCTAATTAACTTGTGACAGCACTGTGCTTTTCACAAGAATAAACACTTGCTATCTGTAGAGCTGTATTAATTTACTGCTCATTTCCTACTTCTGAAGCTTCACATTAAAACCATTTAACATGAAACATGACACGAGTTGACGTTGTTTAGCACTTACTGCAATCATCCATCAAAAATGCGTCTGCAGAGCGAAACAACGGTCATTTTCAGCATCTGTTGACAGCGGATCAGTTTGAAATGTGTCAGAGTAGTTTTACACAGTTTGTGTGAGCAGTGGAACAAGGAGCAGCCTCAGTAAGCTGTTAGATGAAGAGCTACAGGTGACAGGCTGCACATCTCCAACTTTACCAGGTTCCCTGTTAGAATCTGGTTTAAATCTGAAATATTGCCAAATAGGTGCTGTTACTTTTTGCTTTGACAATGTATCCTCCACCATTATCTCTTCATTACCCTTTACTCTGTTTACTCTGTACTCTGCTGTATACAGTACACAAAATACAGTATATTATTTAGGAAAAAACAGTTTTGGTATCGTTGTTTGTAGAAAATATTAAACTAAGATGCATATAAGACGTTTTTGATGTAGGTTAAGGTTAAAAAGGGAAAAACGCATTTTATAGACAAACTGTCTGATTGAATAGGTTACGGTAAGGTTTCATACCTATGGCAGCTGACAGGGATATAAAGATGCATTCAAGTGAAATGTGCAGGAGGATTTTTTTACTTTCATTTATATCCATTGGTGATCTTGAAGGTCATTTATTCATGCTGTCATGTTTTCAGTCTCAGTAAGTCTGTATTTCAGTCAAAGCTCACTTTCTGATGGGAACAGAAAGAAAACATTTCTTGGTCTTTATGTGTATAAATTCCCCTTCACTTGGAGAATGGCATGGCTTTAAATTCTTTGTTTTACCTAATGGCCTGTATTTAACTGTGTTTAAAACCACAAGCAATCATGTCATCCTATTCTCATGAATTCTTGTTGTGTGTAAATTCTTGCAGTGTTTCCTCCAGACGTGACTCAGACTGATCCAGTTTCAAATATTTGAGAGGCTGTATGAGTGTCACTGTCAACCTTAGTCCTACCAAGTATCAATAATTGTCTGTCTGTCTGTCTTCTCTCTACAGTATGAGTTCAAGGTGAAAAACATCAAGAAGAAAAAAGTCAACATCGTGGTGTCTGTGGACGGCGTGAAAGTCAACTTGAGGAAAAAGAAAAAAGTGAGTGGCCTTTTTTAATTGAACTTGTCTTACTTGTCTTACTTGAAAAAGAGGGGTCTTCTTTTTCAGCACTTTGGGGTCATTTCAAATCAATAGCAGGGGATTTTGATTCTATGGCTGTCAAGAAGACCAGTCTGAATATTTTTGTTCTAATGTGAGAATGTCAGTTTTAGTATAGGCAAAAATGTCCTTTAATCTAACATGAAAGTATCTTGTAGTAACGAGCAGGGCTGCAACTAACAATTTTCATTACTCATTTATCTGCTGATTTTTTTCTACATTAATTAATTAATCATTTGTTCCAAAAAATGTCAAAAAGCTGTTAGTCTAAAACCCAAAGATATTTTCTTTGATCTAATATAATACAGGGGAGATGATTTCCATATATTTGAGGCTTAACACAGCATTGTGTGCCTTTTTGTATGAAAAGTTACTTTAAAGATTGATTCATTGTCAAAATAGTTGATTTAGGTTTGGTTTGGTTTTTTGTTTTCTTTTGTTTTTTTTATGGTGTGGTATTTTAATTATATCTCTTATTGCAAGAGATGGAGGCGCTGGAATCTTGTGAACAGTGTATGGTTCCTACTTTGTGTGGTCTGTGTCCATCTGTGGGCTCATCAGCTGCCCACAGATCTGAAATGATGTCAAGAAGCACACACAGCAGCAGCAGACAAATGAGTGAGTGGGCTTTCAGTTTCTCCTGTGTGTGCTGGAGTTATTATTACTGGCTCTCTCTTCTCTTCTTAATTGAAGCTTCTGTCAATGAGAATGTTTTAAGAAAATATGCATAATGCTGACAGCCTTGAAACTTGTCTTTTACAATTACTGCTTTTTTGTATTGGCATAAAAGATTACACTTTAGTATATTGTGGTAAATGCCCTTGCATATAAGAATAAAATGTGTGATTGGGCTTTTTTGTCCTAATCAAAGGCTAGATTTTGGATCATTTTCTTTAAAGAACCAGTCCACATCCATTTCCTATATACTGTACGTGGCAGTGGGTGGTGATCGATCTCCGTCTTCATTAAATGGCAGACAGATGTGAGAATGGAGACAGAAAGCAATACGGTGTATGGGGGAAGATGTAGAAGAATTATAAGAAAGCGAAGAGAAAAAGAAGAGTAGAAGAAAAGAGAAGCCTAAACTGAATACAACGTAAAGTCGCAGAGTGCTGACACAGGAGACAAGTGATTGGGTGTTTCCAGGTGTGGTGAGGCTGACAGCTGTAATCCACAGAGACAGACTGGAGTCGACTTCACCTGCCGAGAATCACAGAAAGTCTGACAGGTGGAACACCAGTGGATGGGAACAAAGGGAAGTCAATTCAGTAGTGCCCTCCATTCTCTTTCAGTTTTCATCTCAATTTATTTATCCAGACAGACCCATTTAGTGTTCGTCAAGGTTCAAGGCTGCCCTGCTGGACGAAATCCTCTTATCCTCTTACTGTATTTAATATTTGATGTAACAGTAGTAACCGTCAGCCATCATCTTGTGTTTGAACTGCTGCTCTATTCAGACAGATGACACGCACAACGCCAGACTCTTATTGATCTTTTTTCCCCAGTCTGATGTTGATAGGGAGACAGTTGCTCCAAAGTCTGAATAGATGCTCACAACTGATGGTTGTTAAATGTCAGAATTGCGAGATTTTCTCAGCTCACGTTTGTACTGTCAAGTCAAATTTCTCTTGTTTAAATAGATGGACTTCTGGAGTTGAGAGACAATAATACCTCTTCCTGTACAAAGTTGAAAGATGGCTAACAATCTCTGTGTAAAATGTTTGAAGAATGCTGTCTGCTGGAAAGTTACAATTGACAATTACGACGTTCTGTGTGTGTGCAGCTAAACAGATAATTAAATCCAGCAATAATTGCAAACACAGTATAATAGGTTTGTAGTATTTCTCCAGTGCATTTATGGAGCAAAGGGAGAGGTAGTGACCATATTTGCTCTTACAGGCAGATGTATGTTACAGATTTACATTGGTGTCTCATTAGAAGGAGGCTTAATTGAGTTCTCTTAATGGTCCTCATAGGATCAGCCTATTTATTACACAAATGCTCTGTTGTATAAGTGTGTGAGTGTGTGTGCCTGTTTGCAAATCCATCTTCTTTTGTGTGTGAACAGTCGTGTGTGGATGGAATATCATTTGAACCATTACTCTACCTGATGTTTTTGTGTCAGACCTGCCTGGTAGCTTTAATATGAGATTTAAAAGAAGCACATACCCATGCTGTTTTTTTATGTTGAAGACAATGTGAAAACAATTGCCCCTGGGGATTCATAAAGTATTCTGAATCTGAATAACCTATATCTTACCATAAAGAGTTGATGATATAATATCAATTAAACAATCAGTGTCAATTGAATGCATCAGCAAAATATAATCTCCTCTCAGCGACACTTTACGTTTAGTGCTTCTTTTTCAAACCATGGAATATTGTAAGACAGTGCTCTGCTGCTGCTGCCAATGTTGATGTTCTCTCTGTATTTGTTTCTGTTTGTAAAGACCTTCATTAAGTTTTGCGAATTGTTTCCAGTGACATTGTTAGCCTCCTCACAGTTTGAGCTTGGTTTTCCAAGACACTATACCAATTTATTCATTGGTACATTACTGTTAATACAGTGATCAGCCAAAACAGTTGAAGTGAAAAACATTGATCATCTCAATACAATGTCCTGCCGGGAAACCTAGGGACATTCATGTTCTTTGACACGCATTGCCACACCATAAAAAATGTTCAGGAATGGTTTCGAGGAACATGGGAAAGAACTCAAGGTGCCACGGTGGCCTTCAAACTCAGTCACATCACAGTTTTTCTCCATGTCTTATTTACACCTGGCTTGCCTTATCTCGTGTATTGTAGTTTTGTATCGTATTGTAGTTTTGGCCATCCGCCAAATTGAACTAATTAAAACTGATTGTAATTACATACACATGACATTAAACATCATTAAAAAAATAACTGAAATGGGAATTTACTGTGAGGAAAGTGAAGGTACAAGTGATTCCTCCCACATTGCCTTACTTAGTGTCCTCAGGTTCATTGAGATTAGCTCTGACTGTCTATGGATAAATCATTTTGATTCCAGGCCAGCTTTCCACTGGTCAATTTCAGGATTGATATAAATCTTTAAGCTATGGAAGCCTCTTCTTTTCTTCTCTGAAAACAAACTCAGAGAAAGTAGATTTGATGGAAGTGATTTGAATGAACACCCCTTCTGGGTTGTGATTGGATAAATATTGAAGCAATCATTGTCGGCTCACTGTCAAATTAATTGGCTGGCATCAAAAACGCTGGTCGATAGAAGGATGTTCTGTCTCCACCTGTTTTCTTGTCTCATTTGGCTCCCTGGCTAGAAAGCTTAAATGTCAAGTGTGACGGTCAGCCATCCATTTACATCTCTGAGTAGGTCAGAGCCAATGACAGACGAGGGAGATGAGTGATTGAATGATTGAGTCAACAAAGGTCTGTGGAGATGGAAATCAATTAAAAGCTATTTCTGTGTCCTCATGTGCTGACATTTTGATTGCGACATTAAACAGAACGTTTTAGTCACCTGGACAGACAAAAGGTAAAAATGTAAATGAATGTCAAGTAAATATAATCTGATTCTTTTAGCTCTTGATTATGATACAGGGGTTTTATCTGTATGCATTAAGAAGCTTTAATTTTACTAACAGTTTTGTTGTTGCTGTTATTTCCACAGAAGAAGGAGTGGACATGGGATGAGAGCAAGATGATGGTCATGCAGGATCCCATTTACAGGTAAGCTAGCTGCAAGCTTTATTTTGCACATAACATTTCATTTCTGTAGCCCAGCTTGAAATGCTAATTCATTTTGTCTGTTATTCTAACTGAACTGACTTCAGTCTTTATGGTTTGTTGGGCCTTTTCCAACACATTTCAATCCAAACTTAATTAAATGCACTGTGGTGACTCAGGAAATGAGAATCTTTTGTCTCTGTCACTGCAGGGCGTTGACATTTGGGAGAAAAAAGGATATAGTAGCTTGTCGATGATAACTTGTCTGACTCCAGAAGAGATCAGTACAAAGGTTTCAGACAAAATAAATGAGTTAATAAGAAGTGTTGATGCATAAATACGGTGTATGGGAGAGTAGAGGACAACTGGTAACATGGAATACAGAACTGTGAGGAAAGTCTGTAGAGTAAGAGGTGGGTGTGTGAGTACAACTGAACAATGCATTCGGTTCTATTTATGAATTGGATTTTGAGAAAAGGCAAAATATGTAGAGATGCAATTAAGGCATTTTGAAGAATATATAATTTAATAATTTAATGAATGAGCCAAGCAATAATGAGAAGAACAATACTGTTATTTCAGAGAAATATAGATTCAAAGTTCTGTACCGACTCCACTCTTTGTTGTTCACCAATTAAAATAAACACCTCCGCTCAACTCTTGTTATTTGGACCTGGGACTTAGTTGACCCATTATCCCTCTCAACTTTACAGTGTGATGTCATATCCACATCGTACAACATGATGACAGGCTTTTAAACAAAAAAACTAAGCTAGCAGTTCCCCCTAATCTACTTATTATGCTAAGCTACTGTATGTGAACCATGGCCAGAGTCCAGCTCTCTCCTATACTCCCAGATATTTGATTATTTTCAGTTTTCTCATATCACTGTTTTGAAAGAAACCAAATGAGTTGAGGGTCATTTATCATGCTGCATTTGGCTCATGAAGACAGTCTAGCTATGCTGGCTGGATAATATTTGCTATCTTAGCTACCTAACTAGTTGCTCCTGTCCAAACCAAGCTATATTTCTTCATGTTATCACTATAATTATTTTGATGCTTGCCTGATACATGTGAGAAAGCTCATAACATAAAACCCTATATCTTACAATAATAATGGCAGTATATTGCTAGTGAACAACTTTTGCTAACTTTGCTAGCTAGCTGGCAGTAGCTGCACTTTTCCTTATCTGTATATCTTGAATTCATTTAAGGGAGCATCCTGTGTCATATTCATTTTTTAAATGTATTTTGGTAAGTTTATTCCATTGCCTTCTCTTGCGTAGTAAACGTTTTGGACTCTGCCTCACCTCTTACTTCCTATTTCATGGACAAAATTGTTTTTTGTGAACATGTTAACTGTAGGCCGGCTTAAAGGGCTAACAAGAAGGCAAAGTCAGACTGACAAATGAAAAGTACAGTATAGAACACTCTGTTTAGCTATAGGATCAGAATTAGAATTTCTGTACGTAACAAGGTTCATTCTGATGTTGGAGAAACAGAACAAATATTGTCAATGGAGAGTCCTCATGGGAGTAGAAATAAAAGGATTAGTGTGTGTGAGAGAGTGAGTGTAAGTTGGTGATATGTGGCTTGTCTACACTGTTACTGTTTGGACTGTAGCCATAAGGTGCAGTTCATTCAGTCCATTTCCTGCAGGGGTCCGACTCCGTGATTTGAACTCGTACTGCAGTGCATTGTCATCGGTACAGACGGCACAGAGTGCAGAGAGTCGGCTTGTGTGAATTGTTGGCTCAGAAGATTCGTTGAGGAATGAGAGGAATACTTTAAGATGTCTACACTATTCTCCTTTTTTTCATGGACACACACATTCATATATGCAGTCACATAGTTTGGTGAAACCACTGATGGATGCACAGCTAAACTAGTAAGGAAGACTCATAATCTCTACGCACAGTTTATATTCTGTGTTGAAGGCCTCATATTTGATCCTCTCTTTCTTCCTTACCTTTTCTCTCTCTCTCACACACACACACACACACACACACACATGCACACGCACACACAGGCACACACACACACTCCCAGGTGGCCTCAGCTCAGAAGTGCATCCAGGAACCCGGTTGGGGCTCTAGGCTTTGGAAATTATTCTGTCAGAAAGATGGATTTTGCTCGGCTGTTTGTGTAAGCATCTCTGAGCTGAGACATTTTCAAAGATTTTGTTTGGTTGGAGATGCCTCGGCTTGTCCTGCTCATCTGAACCACGTGCACAATTTTTTGATATTACAGTCACAAAGTTTCCCCGCAGGAGCCGGCTGGGTTGCGGAACAAGCAGAGTACAATGGATAAACCTCATCGATCAGCCACTGTCATCCTATGACCTGAGAGTGACAGATCCTGAAGACATCTTGTCTTTTCAAGATAGCAGTCCAAACAGTAGCCTCACTTAGAGATATGATCTTCGCTTTGTGAAATGGCATCCCAGCTCTTTATACCCGAACTTTAAAGTTAAATATTCTTTTAATTTTGTCTGAAGTGAAGGCTGGGAATAGAAGGTATTTTTGATAAAATTCTGACTCTCCTCACAATAATTGCCTTTGAATTGCCCAATTTGTTCCTAGTAGTCTCAGCCGTTTGAAGGCGACTCACTACTCACTACTTAAAAGTGTCAGTAGAATTTTAGACGCAATATAAGTGCATGTTATTTAAAATATTTACATTTAAAAGGTTTGGATTCTTTTGAGTTTATCTTAATCATTAACTTTCTAAAAATATGGATTTACCTTCACACTGGAAAGTTGTAGTCAACATGAATGTACCTACATACTTCCTAACAGCCAGCAGGGGGCTATTTGACTGGATTTAAAAAATAAGTCTTTTTGTGTGTAAGCTTATGAGAAAATGACCCTACTTCTCACTTGATTTAATACCTCAGTGAATGGTTTCCTAATGAGTTTATGGAATTTTAGAAATGATGCTCCTATTTAGAGCAAAAAAGACGATAAAGCTGGCCCTGCTTTACGGAGTGGCTACTTTGTAAAATAGCTAGTACCAAGTCGTGACCATGTTGTGTTCTCAAGTTCTCAGTCAGATCCAATCCGAAAATCCTACCCTGTACTACCCTCTAGTCTAATTACGGGCTTCACAATGGTAGCATACAAATGAATCAGTAACGTCATGGTCTTAATACAACACATGTTGTATGTACATTGAAAGCGTGATAGAGTTTCCTTGATGAGACTGAACAGATTTACGTGACATGTAGTTTTGTTGCCGGTGTTTTGTCAAGGCAACAAACCCATCGTAGATGTGACTGCCACAGCACAGCTGTCAGCTGCAGCTCCACTTGGAAACGTAAAAAAAAAGAAAAGAGAGACTTCTGAACCCTTTTATAAAGTTTAAATTTTCCCCTTATAAATGTTGGAACTGATTCTAATGCAGAACAGGTTTTTAATTCCCAGCTCTACCAGATGCAGGTGTTAATTCAGCGGAACTGCTGCTGTGAACAGCTGTGAGTCATACCAGATGAAAGTAGCAGTATCTTGACCTTGTTCTATTATCAGTCAGTGTATCCTCTGCTGGCTTTGACTGATAAATTGATTTGATAATCGGCCACATTCTTAAAATAATGCATGCTGTGTTTTTAGCTCTGTAGTTACCTCGCCTCACTTGATAACCGGTTTTGGGGACTGTTAATTTGTTATTAGTGTGCAGGGAGGGTAGTTTTTATCTCTCATCCCATATCTGAATTATATTTGAGCAGTGACCCCATGCAGTGTGCTGTCGAGTTATGAATGAGCAGAGAGATTAGTCTGTGCACGTGGAGACAGACTAGGCATATGTATCAGCCTCATGGTAAAAGTGTAAATTAGAAGGCTGCTGAAAATCCCCAAGTGAGGAAAATGGTGTGAATGAATCCCTTTTGGTGATAACGTTTGAATTAATGTTCTTCATAAGACAAAGTGATACATGTTCACATCTTGGTTTTCAAAAGCAGGGAGCAAAGTGTACATCAGAGAACTGTTTTAAATGATCCAGGGTGTGCTTTTCAGTTTCACAGCGGCTGGATGTGGAGTGTCTAAATCATTAGGGAGGATTTGGACGGGCGCTTTACATTTACTCGGTGCATTCCTTTTCATCTTCAGCTGCTTTGTAGCTGGAGCTGCTGGCTCACTGCCACTGAGGCTGTCCACCACCTCCTACTGTATGCAGCATCAGCGCTGGCAGGGGTGACATGCAGCCATCGCACTCAATCGCATTTACACGCTTTCTTTTAGTCATATCTAAGGACACTTTCCAATTTCCCAAACTGTATATCTGATGTTTCCCATAGAACAACATATCTTCACTGTGAGGGCTTAAAACTGTGTTTGTGAGGAGAGAACAGCAAAGCAAACATGTAAAAACATCAACATGCAAAACAAAAAGGGCTTCTCAGTAACTACACACACATATTTATTCAGACAGTCAAGTGTGCACACACACTTCAGTGATTTATACTGTCCTATAGAACGAGCCACATGGACATAGAGAAGCAAACTGCAAGATGGTGGACATCTCTTCAGCATCACGTACAGTCCCATGCTGCCTTAGAAACATTTACACTGTCACCACCACTTCCTTGAATAAAGTCGAGTCGCTGTCAGTGAAGGCAAGGCTGAGGCTGCTTTTGCTAGATGTAGCTGTCTGACACCACCTCCCATCTGAATACCACTACCACTGATAATAATGATCCTACAAAGCGGCAGAGAACTTTGCGAAAGCTAAGTCTGAAAGTGCTTCATATTAGACTATAAATTAAAAAGCCAAAAGACATAAGACAGAATATGCACTAATCAGCAACCCCTACCCAGCAGCACATGCAAACAACATGATGCACCATATGAGCAGTATACTGATAAATGAGACAGGGGACCAGACTGAGAGCAGCCGCTGGCCACGATGCAGATTCTGCTGCTGGGAGCAGAGGAGACCCAAACAGAGCTGTCTCTCTTTTTTCTCTTTTTTTCCTCTTTGTGACCCACTCTCAGAAGAGGGAGGATGTAGGCTAAATAAAGTAAATGAGCAATTGAAAGAACAAAGAAATTGTTCAGAGCTTTGGTGTTTATTGTTGAATTAGGCAGCAAAGGAGGTCTGAACATTTGAGCAAGTTTAGACTTCGAGCATTTGTCGCATCGTAACATGAACTGTGACACAATAGTAGTCTCATGCTTGGAGTCCACAGTCCCAGGATTTAAACTGTTACAATGCTCTTTACATGAGTAGTAAAGAGTGGAACTGAAGGGGCGCTCACTAGATGCGCCTGTCGCTCAAATGCACAGCAGTGCTCAGGCCAGCATGGAGAGGAAAGGGCATCGGTAACGGTGATTCCTCTCAGAAAGGCAAGGGCTTCAGCAGTGTAAATAAACGTATGGATACCACTCACAGTGAGCCTCATGACTGTGAGTGTAGTGTGTGTGTATGTTTATGACTGAGAGACAGAGAGAGTGACAGAAAGAGGGAACAGAAAGTGGAAAGTGAACTATTACACATATGTTTTTGTATTGTTTGCCGTAAGTTATTAACAACTTAGTCCAACTCTGAACACTGCTTTGTCACTGACCTGCCCGCCCACACCCGTGGTATTTTCTGTCAAAGCTGACCCAAACCCACCTGACCCACAATTACTTCAGATTTGATGCCTGAAAAGAAGCAACAGTGATGGCACCAGAATCCATCTGAAAAGTTCACATAATTTCACTGGACAGAGTGGCTGCACACAATGTAGAAGGACAGCCTCATAGGCTCTCTCCTCATTGAGAGCACTTAAAAAGAGATGCTGGCGATCAAAACTAAAATGCTAAATGGACACAGGGCCGAAGTGTATGTCATTAACCTTGTACATTTCAGTAACACAGACAACACTCATCCCATATGGTTCATATCGACTGGCCCCAACCTAATCCAGTATCCACATTGTGTTTTTTGGAGGCAGAAAAGTGCTGGTGGTGTGCTCGGGAGCGCTTCGAAGAAGCTGCGCATGCGTCCTGTCTCTAGCCTGGAACCCGCTCTTTTATGATTAACACTGCTCCTTTGTAATATTATTAATTCAAGAGATTTTGAACTCAAAGCACTTGGATCGGCCTCACACGAAGTGGCTACCGCAGGTGCTTGCTCCTCATTGAAAAAAATAAAAAGATGCTGGCCCTCAGAAAAAAACGCTGTGTGGCCCTCAATTTAAACAAGAAATCCACAGCCTTAAAACATGTTCAAGACAAGAAAAGGGGAGTGCTACATTAAACATTTCTGCTTTGAACAAATGTCTTTATTCAGATCATGGCATATAGTGTCTGTCCAGACTAGAGTTGGCAAGAATATGTACTGTAAAATATGTCCTCAAATAACATTGAAACAAGCTCACCACAGTTAATAACAGACCTTTTGTCAGAAGCCACGTGGGTAATCAGGCTGCTCAAACTGCAAGACAGTGGGCCAGTATTCCTGACAGTCCATTCAACAGTTGAGTCATTAATTGTTTGGCCGATTAATCCAGTGCCACAGCTCCCCTTAAACTGTACTTGAAATGAAAATCTGTCTTCTGAAAATTTGGCCTGAGGGCAACCAATTAAGTGTTTAAATAGTTAGACGCAGGGTCTGCCCAGTTTAAATCAAACCAAAATGCAGTGCAATAAAAAAGATAAAGATGACTCAAGAATAATCCAGCATGAATGCTTCCTCAAAAATGTCAGAGATGATACAGTGAAGAGAACTGTGGCGACTGTCAAATGGCCATAAAGTCACATTGCACACAACTGTGTTCCTCTTGATTGACACACACTCTGAGATGAAAAAGAGATGATGATGACAAGTACAGGGGAAGTTCTCTTGTCGGACTAGTGGGCTTCACCATTGTTTACTGGATGCCATCTAAAATGAGTGCTATTGTAATTATGTTGGTCCTTTGTGTGCCTTGTGCCTACTCTCTGCTCCATTGTGATAAGTGTTGGATTCATTCATATTATGTCATGAGCTGTTGTGTATATATTGGTGTTGCCATGGCTTCTGTGCTAATTCTCAGTGTTTCACACAGTGTGGTGATGATTTCAGACAGAATCCAGGATGTTTGCACACTCCAACCTGAGCTACTGCAAATTAATACTAAAATTCTCCTCTAAATTCTGTTTTTTTGAGGACTGAGGAGGTGAACATCCATAACATACACATACTTACATACATACATGTAACATACATATTATTTTCTTTCTTGACTGTTTCGTCTTCGTCACTGCTGTTCTTTGTTCTTATTGCAACGAAATATACTCTCTAGTTCTGGTATAACTGATGCTGTAGCAACAGCTACGCTAACCTCTTACCAAGCCGCCATTGTTGTTTTCAAATACAGTTGCTTCTCTCGCTGGCGGTCACACCTTAGTAGTTCTTCAAAGGACGCTAATTGGGTCCTTGCCTGTGTGTTTTTCAGCCACAAGCACATAGCCTGAGGCCTGGATATCATATCATCTTTAATGCTTTCATACAGGGAGTAGTTGCCGCCACCGCCTTCACCAGCGTAGACACCGCATAGGCACCACGCACAAACAGAGTAGACACAGTCGCGTGACCTCGCGCTGCTCTTCCCTGCTGTCCTCACAGCTCATGATGGTTCAACTTATCATTTTGGCTCATCGTGTGACCATGGCAACCACAGAAACTATAGAGAAGGAGGCGATGTAGGAGAACGTTTTACTGGTATCTCAGTTCCGTGAATGATGCATGTCCTCACCTGCAGAGAAGACGCAGATCAGTGAAGAAACTCTTCAAAATCAGAGTGTCTGATCTGACACAATCAACAATGTTTATGACACAACTGAGCAAACTGCCATATTAATTGCATTATGCTCCTGACTATATCCCCTACTTTAAGCTACAATCTGCTGTATTTGGCTGTGTGGATAGCAGCTGCCTGTAGTGCGCAGGTTGGTACGATCAGAGGTGTCCGGGAGCCAGGGCAGCAGCAGTGTTGTGCCGTGCTGTCAATTCAAAAATACCAAACACAGATGTTGTCAGGTCTGTGGCAGCATGCGTTCACTGTCTGAAAGGACCTCGGCAAAGAAAGATGCAGCTGGCTTCATGTTTATGCACAACTCTGCTGTTTTTAGTGATGCTCGCAGCCGCTCTTTAACATCAGGTGTTTTTTAGATCAGCGCTTTGTTTGAATGTGCTATGTAAATTAGGTCATTTGCAGCCACATGCAACCTGAGAGTAGACATGACCCCGCCAGTGGGGCACAATTACAGCAATATGCTACAGCTCAATGCTAATGCAATGTTGCCCTAAAAAATAACAGTAATTTTGATTTGTGTTTGTACTAAAATTACACAGATTGTTTAAGTATGACTCTTTGCTGAACCTAGTTGTTTTTTGTATTTGCTTTGAGAGACTTTTATTTCTAACATCTGCTTAAAGAAAATAGATAACAGAGGACATTTCAGAGAGATGAATAAAGAGAAAAATAGGGGAAGTTGCAGTACGAGGCTTTCAGAATCGTACTCTAGCCTGCTTAGATTCGACTGAGGTGTGCACATGTGACTGCCTCGATGGTTCCACTCAAAGCATCCCCTCTTTTTTTAAATTGAGGTGACCACAAAAGAAACATGTTACTCTCTATGTCATTGGTAATGTCCTAGAAAAGGATTTTTTCGAATAGAGTTGGAGCCTGACTCACACTTGAGTGGCACGCTGCCCCAGACGATTATGAGTCCATAACCAAGATCTCTATTGTAAATTTACCATCAGAATGAGCAATGAGATCTCTCAACAATTGAAAAAAAAATAAAAAATCTACATAGAAAGTTTGTGCAATGGTAATTTGCACTAGAGATGAGATTCAATGTCCCTTGGCTGCACACACACTCACACACACACACACGCACACACACACACACACACACACACACACACACACACACACACACACACACCGTACCATCTGTTTCTTATTATTCATCCATACATCTACAGAAACACTAGATGGTCACGAGTCATCAGACTTTCAGGTGTTTAAAATAAATCTTTCAAACAAGCAAAATATCTTTTCGTTTTTCTGTCATTACACTTGATGAATATTGCAAAGAAAGTAGTCATTTGTGCAGTCAGATGAAAACACACCTGCTTCATCTTCTTTTTTTAAATGTCTGCATCAAATGATCTTTGCAGAGATGTGAATCATTTCGTCATTTGGACATAAACTGACCTAGTCTGTGAACCAGGGCCCATGAGTCAGTATCAATGACTGGAGGGACCAACTTCATACTGTTCCTCTAACAGTGCGTTCACACCAAAAGCGACTTGAGCGACCGCGGCGACCAGCTGCCATTCATTTTCAATGTACGCTGGCGACGAGGAGTGACCGGAGCGACCGGCAGCGTAAGCAACGCGATTTCAGCGACGCAATGTGAGCGACGAAAGTTGACTGACATTCAACTTTATGCAAATGAGCAGCGGCGCGACCGCGGCGACAGTCAATTGGGGGCTGATCTGGATGGTTTCCATCGCAAATATGCCGATGCTACACAAAGAAGGCTGCCCAAAGTGCGATCAATGGTGAAAGAGGGAACCGATGTAATAGATGGATTATTATAAAGGCCTATGCCTGCGCCTTGAAAGACCCGCCCCTTCGGTCGCTTTGGTCGCTTCAGTCGCTGCCACACAGGCGCCTGCAGCGACGCGATGGGAGCAACCAGAGCGACCACAGGTGATTTTATCGCTTTTGGTGTGAATGTACTGTAAGTGGACTACATGTTTGATTGATTGAGCCACAGTGCCATCCAATTACACTTTTACAATGGACATATCCTAAGTTCTAATGTCCTTGCTGAACAGGAATTTGCTGTATTGTTAAGGAAAAAAAGTGTGTTGAACAATGCCATAGTCTGGCAACCATGACAGAGCTTACCTCTCTGTGACGCATTATTAGACAGTGATTTTTTCCCTTACCTTCCAAACTAATCATGCTTTAGTTGGTGCAAGCAGAAGTTGTTGAAAATGCTAATCGAAGGTACACTCATGATGAACATTTTGCGATTTTGCAGTTGTGTTATTGAGAATTTTGAGAAAGTATCTTTAAAATTGCATTTGCTGTTGCAGATCAGTAGAAACACAGTTTTAAGAGACAGGGTTGACCAAAAGTACATTTGCCGGATCATTTGACTCGCCATCAAACATCTTCAAAACGTATTTGCATTTGAGAGGAATGAAGGTGGTTGATATTGCAGCTCAAATGGAGTGTGAATTTAAGTTTTAACAGTTATATTACAAACCAAATGACAGCTGTGACTAATATTGCTTTCTGTTTAAGGTCCCTATGCATTGGCAGCACCACTGAGCAATTCTTTTAACAAGCAGGTCCCTGTATTTGTGTAGCTCATGCTCTTCCTGCCTATCTCATCAATACCACACTGTTTAAAACAAAATCAAACTATTTCTAGTAAAGCTAGTTAACTGATAAAATAGCAGGGCATTGCAAACTTCACCAAGGAGGTTTCGTGTTCACTTGTGTCTGTTGGTTGGTTAGTTGGTTGATTTTTCAGCAAGTTTCAGAAAAACTATTGAACGGATTTCCACAAACCTAGGATGGTTGATAGGTCTTGGTCCAGACTAGACCTCATTAACTTTTGGTAATGGATAATTTTGTTCATTTCTCTGGGAGTAATGCATGAATCTGGGAAATCAGTTGCATTAAGTTGGCTGGTTATTGTAAGTGAGTACGATTTGATGCAGATGCGGAAAGTCATGATCTCGCAAATTTTGATGTTTTATTTTGGGGTTGGCTTAGTAGCAGTTTGTAGTAGTAGTCAGTAGTTTTTGTGTGATCCTGCTGACAAACTAACAAACTAAGGGACACAGCTGAAACCATAAGCTCCTTGATTGAGGTAAGTAGCTATCAGTATCAATGTCCATCTTTATAAGTTTAAATAAATGAGTGGGCCAGAGTTATGAGAGTGCAGCTTTCCCATCTGCTTTCCCAAATGCATGCTCACTTATCCATAGCAGTCAACAAAGTATGCAAGCAAAAAGTTGGCTGCTGCAGGAGGGGTTGTTGTAAACACTGGCCGTGTACATTGCAACAACAGAGGACAGTCATTTACACGTGTAGATCTTTCTACTGTTAACACAGACGGTGTGTGTGCGAGTTTGAGTGCAAGTCTGTGTGTGTGTGTGTGTTTTGCGTGTGTGTGTTACATTCCATCTGCCAGAGAGCAGCAGCCTCGGGGCAGAACCAGCAGACCAACTCAGTCAGGAGTGTATCAGAATCCCCAGGATCAAGCACACACACCCGCCCACACAAATCAAACTGGCAGCAGGAACACCTTTTTTAGCCGAGCTCCCAAAGTTTGAGGCAAACGCAAACATCTGCAATACACGAGGCAGTCATCCAATTAAAAAAACAAAAAAAAAAAACAGGCACAATTTGGATCTGTCTCTCAAGCACACGCACACTATTATGACTTGAGGCCAACCACCAATCCAGAGCTGGAGCAGCAGGGCCGGGAGCTGCAGACCTTGGAGGGGTAAAAAGCACCACAGTCATGTCTAGAGTGCTAAATGACTTTATACTACATAATTTATAAACTTCACAAGATGTTCTTTTGGGAGTGTGTCTCAGAATTGTTCTTCTCCGCAAATAAGAGCAGAAAAAGCTGGAAGTAGCAAAACAATTGTTATTTTCTTGAGAATGTATGTGCTTAATTTCTCTGCCTGGTCTGTCGTTGACTTGAAATAATATTGGCGTAGAATAGATCCATACATTTTCAGCCACAGTGAATGATGTGCAACACAGAAGAAGTATCTTAATTTTTTCCTTTGAAGGTAGAAGGAGGGGTTGAGAGGTGATGAGTCTGCGCAGTTCGGCCTTTGTCCCATGAAAAAGTCCACATGTGGAAGCCAAATGTGGACGTCTGTTTGATCTCTGCTGTATAAAAACAGTCCATACCCAACCTCACACATGTTTGCCAAATGGTTGAACTTGAACATGCATATATTGGTATTTCTTACAGTTATAGAAGGCTGGATCAACATTTTAAGATGTGGATCAGACAAAGACCTGAGCTATCATTAGCTATAGCTGAATTTATTCTTCATAGACAGAAAATCTTAGTATCCCCTAAATCTGTGTGTCTTTGTTGATAATGCAGAAAAAATGCTGCATTAAGTTTCTGCTAAGATGAAACACGAGTTGGCTTTTACATTAGTCACAGTAAAATGCAATTGAAATGCATTTTGAAACAAACAAACAAAAACAAGACAGTGGTCATTTTTAACTGTGTCAGTTTTTGAAGTATTTGAGCAAGACACCACAGTGATCTCCGGAACATAACCAACCCCTCGCTCTGTCTGTTTTGACACTCATTGCATGTGCAGCATAACATTTGATCATGGTTACTCGTCATAGTCATTTATAGCCTGACTTTTTCTTTAGAAGAGAGTAGTTTGTTTTGCTGCCCCAGGAATTCTCTGTCTTTAATATTAAACCATATTTGCTGTTACCACCAGTTACTGAAATCTTTGAGATTGCCACTAACTTTCCCCAAGCATTTCCAAATGGTATTATTGTTTGTGACAACCAGGTAATTTCCATTTTCCTCAGAGTTGGGACTAAGGGTAACACAAGAGAAAACATGAGTTTTCTCATTCATTTAGTCTTAAATGGAGACATGAAAGCAGATTCAAATGGTTCCAGGGAGCCAGCCTGACTGCATCGCCGGTCAGCCTTCAGTTTCCTTGAAGATTCGGTGCCTGACGGCAGACAAAATAGTAGAGGTAAAGTGAGGTTTATAGGGAACCAGTCTAACTGTGGATTGTGTTATTATACTATAGCCATTACTTTGTGGAATCAACATTTACTTCATACGGATGCGTCAAAACAAAAACTTTTGGCTATTGCCAGTTTAATGTAAAAAGAAAGAGGAAGATAGTATGTACAATGCTTTCAATCTCCAGTATCGTTCAGCATATAGCCTAGCTGTAGCATTGTGTGTCTCAGATGCTACAGCTTCTTGATTTGTCACTCTATCACTTACACATGGCATGACTGCATTATTTGCCAGTGCTTTTCTTGTAGGGTGTGTATGAGAGAGGTATTGGAAAGGAGTGTGTATGTATTATATATATGGGTATATACTTTCAGTGTCTGTCTCAAGTTATAACTTCTCCGGACATCCACAGTGGTAATTGCTGTCATCTTGTGAGAAGCAGCCCACCCTTGCTGACTCCCACCCAACAGTCTGTGTCAGAAGTGCTTGGCTCTGCCCCTCCATTCTCACTTCAAACCCCTCCAGTAAGAAGTTCACACCCACCCAATTAAAATTAATCTTGTGTGTCCTAGAAACACCCTGATTATGTGATATGGAAAACAAGCATTGATACGGAGACTACACACACATTGTCACACACACATTTTGCTTTGAAATTTTAGTGGCATGTGACTGCACACCACTCACTCAGTGTGCACATATACAGCCAATGCACACACACACACACACACACACACACACACATACACACACACACACATGAAAGCCCAAACATTTCTCACAACCTCATTCAGTCCTATACAATCTCTGTCTCAGCAGCATCCTACTCCTCTGTGCTCAAAACTAATGGACTGTCCAGTCAAATTTGATAGTGTGCTCACTGCCCTGAAGGGGAGGGACTTATAGATGAGAGCAGAAATGGTAAGAACCAGAAATGGAGCTCAGAACATTTGAAGGGTCAGTTCACTGAAATTACAAAATAAGTGGTCACGCAGTTTTGTTTTTATGTGCCCAGTTTTTGAGATATCCGCCTGAGAAGCTTCAGACACAACTCCAAGGACATTTCATTTATGCACCTCAAAACATTGTCACAGGAACAGTTTCAACAGCAAAAAATAGTTAAGTGGAAACTGTTTAATGATTGCTGATGATTATTCAGATTTAACTAAACTCATGTACTCCAGTCATTGTGACTTGGACTCGAGTCAACTTGAGACTTGACTTGATTTGAGACAATGACTGACTTTTCTGTGTTATTTTCAGATGAGTGCAATAGTTCTAGTTTGTTTTTTTCAGTCAGTATTTTACTGTTAAAAAGCTGGGGAGGGAATCTTTTTTCATTTGACAAGTTAGTGATTAGAAATTCAGAAATGAACAAGCTTTAAGCTGTGAAGTTATTTATTTTTTTGTTTGATTTCCATTATTTTACTGAATATCAATAGTTTGAATAAAAAATCAATTCAGTATCATTCTTTTTGATCAGGTTAGATTAATTTGCTAATCATACCATTATTAGACAAATAGTAATATGGTGACTATTCTCTTTATAAAGACCTGATACTGCAAATAAGACCGCAGTATTTTGGTGGGGGAAAGGGGCTTGACTTAAGACCTGACTTAACTAAAGACTCAGCTTGACTTGACATAACTTTTGACTTGACCCGACTTGCCCAAGAAAAATGACTTGTGTAACAGGTACCAGGCTGTTTTTTTTATTCACATCAATTATAGAGTTTACTGTTAACATTGTCCTAACCAGTTTTTGCTGTCATTGTACATTGATCGTTTCTCTAAACATGGTTTCTGAGCTTGCAATCACATAAAATTAAAATGTCAAACCCAAAACAAACATTTCTTGTCCTTGTGTCAATTTCATATCTCCACATTGATCTTTCCAAACAAAATTTTGGTCATAATTGCATCTGAAATGCACTGACTCATAGATACTTTAAAGTACCACTTGGACTTGAATTTAAAAGTACTAGTAAATACACATGCTCATTCGTTAACCAGTTCAACCCAGTTTTAACACAATTTACAAACATTTTACACTGTTGACATGGCAAATAAGTCAAGGAGCTGGTTGATAAGAATATCTAGACCATATAGTGTAGATGTGTGGCCAATATAACTTCTTACCATTAGGTGTTTGCTAACAGAGTAACTGAGTGCAGCGCCGCCATTTAAATCTCTTTCAGCGCTCATTTCTCACTTTGCACTTGCACCAAAATTATGAAATACAATAAAAGCAAATATTTTCATTCACAAATTCACACTTGCTTAAGTCTTGACTTAAATCACATGTCTGGGTTTTGATGGAAGAACTTGGATGGTGGATGGTCTAAGCCCAGAATAGATCCTATTAACTTTTTGCGCGGCATTTTTGTTTCTTGGCGAAAAATGCATGAATCTTGAAAAAAAATCTGCCATTTGATCCAAGTAGCAGCTGAATCCAAATAGTTATCCAGCTTTAGCAGATTTGAATATGATTTATTTGATATTGGATTAGACAACTGGTGGGCCTTGGCAGAGGTATGTGCTCTACTGAAGACTTCAAGCAAAACTACATTCCCCTTCATTGTATCTCAAAACCTTAGATAAAACGAAAACACTCTTAATAACTAGGTTGATAAAATATGTCCTTGGTAATTTTGATTAAGTGACCCTTTAACATGTCTGCAACAACTTTCAGTTGAATTGTCAGACAGAGCTGTAGTGGTCCTCTAAGGTTTAGAAGGTTTAGATTGACAATATAAACATATCAGTCTTATTCCCTATATTTTCCGATGAAGCCAATAACCATTGATAAAACCAAACAACTTTTGGTTTATATAATATGTCACTAATAGTCATCATGGAGTACAACTTGTATAAAAAGTTGCAAAATAAGCCACCTTTCAAATGTATTTATTCTGCTCGTTATCTGTCATTTTGCTCCAACCGAAAGCAGTATTCCATGAGCTTAATCCTCTGGAATCATGAAACCGTTGCAGGCTCTTTATAGTTACTGTGATGTCCAGGAAAATAAAGTTTTGCACAGCCAGTTGAGTCTCTTCCCACACTCAGATCATGGGGACCCTGGGGTTCTCTGCATTATTATAGTGCTGGGCAATGTTCAAATACTGAGGAAAAAACAACATGAGCCAGACCTAATCATTGACAGTCTCAACGCATAACAGTGTCCCCCACTGCTCGGCCAGCCTGTGTCTCCTCGCAGTGTGATTCTAAAGGAGCACCCCTCCAACAAAACATCTGTGCAGAACCAGGTTATGCTGCTGAAGTAGGTTCGAGGTCATGGATTATTCCTGCTTTGACTGGCATTTTTAATTTGGGTATTAAATCTAGTGTAATGGCTTACTTTGCCAACATTCAACATTATGTCCCAAGGAAACACATGTATAGTGTTTAATTAGTCTCAAAACCACCACACACAAACACCAGGGGCTTTCATGTTATACAATAGCACAGATCAGTATCATGAGCTAAAAAAACATCCTGCAAGGGAGCATTTCTGCTCTGCTTGCACAAATGCAGTCCATCGAGCCTGGAGCTCAGACTAGCCAATCCTGTTTCACAGCAGGTTATGAAATGGTGATGAGGTTTAATTGGATTTGTGCACATGAGGACTATTTTCGTGAAGCTCAAAACATGTTTAAAATGAATCCTTAAGATTACATTTTGTCAGTATTTCACAAACTGATTTGAATTAACACATAACAGAAATCACAATCTTTCCATAACCTTAACCAAAATGAATCTCACAGATTAAATCTCATAACCATTTCAATAACTGAAAGTATCTTTTCTTAACCTTGATCTGCTAAGTGCTTTTGTTGCCTTGATGTAACCATGCATTGGATGCAAAACCTGTATTCTGGTGTGACGTCCTGGACTTAACTCCCTCCATCTAACCCGACCACGTCCCTGGTACTTCAGCGTGGTTCATAAAAGTTGTTTTTCATTCGGACAACAAAGCATGGTGCAGGCACAAAGAGTAGTCATACTCACAGTCACGAATACAATCAAAAACTTGTAAGAACACAAATGCTGTTGATTAAAGTTCATGAAAATCTTTCCATATGTCATGATTCTATGTTGCACGAACACAAGCTCAACTCTCCCTACACACTCACACCTACTCAACTTGCTCATCACGTTGACTTTTGAGACTTTGGAGGTGGGGATAGAATAGACGGGGCTGATATCTCCACTCCTTTGATTCGTCACTTTGAACACTGATCATATGCGAGCAAGACAGTTTAGAGAGTGACCATATTTATGGGGCCATCATGTTGGAGGTTGTGTTGAAAGTGACCTATCAAATCTATTTCATCTCTGTCTCCAAAGTCTCAAAAGTCAACTTGATGAACGGGTGAGTGTTTAGCAGTTGTGAGCTTATGGGGAGCCCGGTCTTTTGGGACCTAATGCACACTAGGGCTGAAAGCTTGATTGTTTGCATTATCGATTAATCCGGTTATTTTCATGTTTAATTGATTAATCAATTAGCTGAAAATGCTCTCCCAGAGCCCAAAGTGACTTCTTCAATATGCTTCTTCTGTCCAATCAACTGTCCAAAACCCAACAACTCTTCATACACCATCATGAATGACAAAAAAAAAGCTGCAAATCATCAATTTAACAAACTGGAACCAGTTAATGTATGACATTTTTACTTGAAAAATGACTAGATGATTAATCGCCTATTAAACCAGTTGCCCGTTGAAATTTTCTTTTGATCGATTAATCAATTGATCGATTAATCGACTTATTGATTAATCATTAGATTGTTTAAACGATTAATGGAATTATTGATTAATCATTTGATCATTTGAACGATGAATCGACTTATTGATTAATCATTTGATCATTTGAACGATTAATCGACTTATTGATTGATCATTTGATCGAATAATCAATTAATGGTTTGATCGATTAATCGCTGAAGCTCTCTCGCACATGGAGCATCATTGCTTCTGGATGCTTGTCCACTTGCAGACACTGTGTTTGCATCATGTGCATGTGTGTGGGTTTTATATGCTGGGTTATGAGACTAATTAAACAGCATACAGACATCACTGGAAAGCTGTTGCTTTAATTGCCATGATAAAGAAGGCTTTATCACGGATTTTTTATTTCTATTTTTGTATAATTAAATTGGCAAGACACTTTCATTAGTTATTCAGTTTAAATTTGTTTTCTTTATCTTAACACGTAGATTTTAAAGACAAGTCTTTCTGATGCCTCTAGATGAAGCATAACAACAACAAAACCTGAGAAAAGAGATCGTAGCTTTTCTGCACAGCTTCGCTTACATCATTGATCCCCCTGAAATTAAACTGTAACACTAGATTAGTTGTTTGGAATGAGAAAAGTGGCAGCGAAATGTCAGCACATTTGTTCTACAGGCCTGCAGTTGTGTCCAAAATGACCTTTAACTGTTAACTGTGGCTGTGCAGCAGAGAGAACAGCACTAACTGGAGTAAATGGCTGTACAGCTGCCGCGATAACTGGATTTACAGTCCTCTCTCATCCAAATAAAACACAAATGTCTATAAAAGGTGTTGCAGGTTTTAATAGGCGTTTTAATTTTACCCTCTTTTGTTTTTGATAGTTTATAGCTCCCCTAATGTAAGGAGGCAATCCAGTATATTTTGGAATCATTCAAGCTATTGATCATCTTAGCGCTGAGATTGATTTAAAGGACTCCAAGGGTATAGCACTGTGTTATTACCAATGCTAACACTTAAATAGATTGCATTTCCTGGGAATGTTAGTGCTTCAGTTTGTGTGTCTGCCTTTATTTATTTCTTCCGTACTGATCCAACCCGCTATAGCTGCTGCTGTAAACCTCTCTCAATTGAATGTAAATGAAGTTGAAGACGGTTCAGTTCTTGTTTCCCTTTCCCTCAACCCGCTCATTGCCTCTTCTGCCTCTGGGCATCGTGTCTGTGTGTGTTTAAATATGTGAGCGTGACCTTGGATTGTGTGTGTGCAATAAAAGACAGACCACATTCTCCTGAGTAAATGCAGGTGTGGTAGATGGCCATGATACACATGCACACACACATAGGAAAACACACTGTCGCTGATCAGTACACAGACAAGGAGACAGTGATTTGTTTTTAGCGGTGATGGCTTGTTGTGGTGCTCAGGCAATTCTGTCTATATCTGTTTCTTGTCTTTTATACAATTATCCTCCATCTTCCAAATGTCTCTGTATTTCAGTGCAACTTTCAATTTTCAACTGAAAAACACTTTGAATTTTAAAAAGTTGTTTGTCAATTTAAACAAATGCTCCCAGTTTCCACTGCCTGCTGAAAGATCTGTTTGGAGATCATTAATGATGAATTTTCTCCCATTTTACCCGATGCACCAATTAGACTTTTGAGTATTGTTTACAGCACTATGGTGATTCTTTGTTGGCCTTTTACAACCCAACCCTGATTCCATAAAGGTTTGCACAAATGTAACTAAAAGCAGAATGAAATCATTTGCAAATCAACTGAAAAAAAACAGCTTCACATGATAACGTCCTTTATATTTATTTTTTTCTATGTTTTATTTTTTTATTTTTTATTTTATATACTATGTTAATCTTGAAATGGGAAATTCTTTGTGTGGGAAAACACTCAAGTGTTTCTAAAAGTCTTGGAACCTCGCCCCGTCCTTGCTTCTGAACGACAAAACTCTTTGAATCATGATATTATCACTTGTAACCAATTAACCTGTTTGCCTGTGGAGTGTTCCAAATCAAATTTAGAATCAGATTGATAAGTGTCACAAAGAGTCTTGCATTAATGTTTGCTGCCTGGAAAGTAACAAGTAGCCTCCAGTGTTGGGTATAGTTACTTTGGAAAGTAGTTAATTAGGTTACAACGTTACCATCAATTAAAAGTAATCAGTTACGTTACAGCGTTACCTATGAATAAAAGTAACGCGTTAGAGTACTCATGCGTTACCAAAAATTAAAAGCCGTTTGCAGCGCCTCGCACATGCTGCAACTTAACTGACACACACAGCCTCCTTTAAATGCACCGAGAAGTCGTGACAATGATGAATATCGTCAGTCATCCAACCAAATTAACTCTGCAGGATAACAATAACAGGAAAGACAGTCAGCAATATGCCACATAGCGTTTTATTAATTTTTTTTTTTTTTTGCGGTCGACAGAAGCTCTTCACCAACGCAGAGTGTGCATGTTACCGTTATGTTGTTCTTGTCCTTTTCGCTGGCGAGTTGAAAATAATGTGCGTACTTCCACGATATCGAAAGCTGTCCTCTCTGCCATCTTGCCGGGGGTTCGAAAACACTAACACACACACACACACACACACACACACACACACACACACACACACACACACACACACACACACACACACACACACACAGGTAACGTAGGTCAGCAGCAGGGCACAGACGCATCACAGCGCTGCGCCTCCGCTGACACATCCACAGGTGGCACAGTACTGTCTGACAAGAAGCAGGCTGCAGTCGGGATTTTCCTTTCCTTATCCGGAGAAATTCTTAAAATAACGGATTACTTTTTGAAAAAAATAACGAAGTTACTGATTCCTTGACGCACGAAACTAACGCGTTACGTTACACGTTACACGAAAAAAGTAATTAGAGTACTCTAACGCGTTACTTTGTAACGCGTTACCCACAACACTGGTAGCCTCCGTGTTGCATTCAAAGCATTGATACCGTAATAACAAAGCCCAGCACTTAACAGGACATAGAGCCCCAACACAGACCAGCGGTCTATTGCATATCGTCAGTTGTCACTAAACCTCACTCATTTATTTATTTTTATTCTATAGTTTCACTTAAACAACTTGAAATGTGATCCAACCTGACCCAAACACTGTCATCATTTCTACTTTTTTTTGTCTGTACCCGGCCCAGCCCAGCCCAGCCCGGCCCATCCACTCCCAACAGGTTCAGGTTGGGTGTTCATGCTTTATGTAAAAAGTTGAATGCATTGAGGTGTCTGTCGATCCATCCCATTTTCGGTAACACAATTCCCTCCTCCCGTGGACTCAAGGATTACCTGATTTTGCCATAACTTAAGAACAGAAGTTAAGATTGTGATGATATTTCACATTTGGTCAGATACTGAACTGGGGAAATTAATCTTGGGCGCCCATCTTGAAACTGTGGTGTCTGATTAGACCTGGTTGTGTTTATGAATTTGTTGCTACTATTTAGCAATGTCTATATTTGAAGCATTGTCTACTGTCATGGCTGGAACTTTGTGTTTTTATTAGAATTTGCTTTATCGACCAAAATGTGAACACGTACAAGGGATTTGACTCTTTGTTTCTCTCAATGACCTTACACTCTACACCCAGAGCCTCGTTGTTTTTGCTAATATCGATCTTCAGGTAATTGTTGTTGCACCATGTGATGAAGCTCTCAATCACTCCTCTGTATTCCTCACTGAAAGTAAAAAAGTTATAACTTCCATTTTGCCAAAAAGTACAGTTAATATCTTTTACTGAGATCTTTTTTCTAGGTCGCTGTGCTGTGTGTCTGTTTGTGTTTTCAGACATTTCTACTGTATGCTTACTTAAGGCATTTCTGTCTGCCTCAAATTAAGGTTGTGCTGCCTCAAATTAAGGTTGTAAATGAATCACCCTCCCACTCAACTGACTGATTAGTTTTCATAACAGCCTTAAGAGCTACACACTAATCACTCATTCATATTCATTCATTGTTGGGCACTGTGGAATAGATGTTAAACTTGATGTGCGAGCTGACTTGACACGTTTAACATGCTACTCCCTGCAGTTCATTCATATTTAATGAGGGAATACATTACCACTGTAATGTATCGGTGGATTGCAGATGCTTTTAATTAGTTTTATGGATTCATTGGCAAGCGTAAGACAAAACAATTGATACTTTTAGAGAAGCTTGAAGCTTTGAATTAAGATTATTTTGTCTCACATACCGTTAGCAAGGTCAAGAATGTATGTTCCTCCTCAAGAAAAGGGGTAGAATCTTTACCTGTCTACTTGGGAATTTTGTTCAAAGATAGACAAGTAGTTTAGCTGGTTTTAGGTTAATCCAGTCTATTGTACCATCCCTAAGGCAATGAGTATTTTGGGCCCAGTGTGCCTGAGGAAAGGTGAGTGTGTTCGGAGAGTAGAAAATAATGGCAAGGCAGAATTTCTACTAAACTGTCACCAAACTCATGTGAAAAGTTCACACGTTCCATCTGAAACTTTTCTGGAGCTTTCAATTGTGTCACACAATCTATAATGTAAGTTAGCGTTATCAAAAAACCTATTGTGTGAGCACTATTTGGATCTCTCCGTCATGTCGGTTTAAAGTTGCGATTGAAGGTTAGAAATCAAACATTTATCAAAACGAGCTTTCAGTTATGATCACCGAAATCAGAAGCAGGAAATAAGTGTAGTATCTTTCACTAACTAAAGAAAAACACCTCAGCTAGCTTACCGTTAGCCTGCAGCTGCGCTTCCGAGACTGTATCCCTGAAATGTGTTTTTTATGAACTGTGGAATTTTCATTTTTGGTGAACATTTTTTTAACTTGTTTAACCCTAACCTGTTAAAAGTCACCAGGATAAAGCCAAGTTGTTGTTGTCAAATCCCCCTATATTGTTATCTTTTTAAGTAGAATTTCCAGTCATCTGTTGATCTTCACAAAGTCAGATGAAATAGTCTGACAATGAGTGTTGGGGAAAATTGAAAATCAAATCTGAGATTTGGAGAATCGTGTCATGACACTCAACAATTTTATTAGTGCATACAACACAATCATGTTTTTATTATATCTAAACAAGGATAAGTGCTCCCTCATGAGTTAATGCCAACCTTGGCATCCCAGCAATTGTATGTAGGAGATTAACAATAAGTTAAACAGAGTGGGAGGGTAGGAGGAGTGAGAGAAAGGAAAGTTTGGATAGAAGCAGATAGAAAAGGACACCGAGGAGTGGTTTGTTTATTTGTTTGGGAGAAAAGTGGTGAAGAGGAAGATGAGAGGACAAAGCTATTGAGAGAAAACTATCAAAGAGAGTTTCGCTATTCAGTTTTGTGCACATTGTAGCACAAATACAAGCCGACAAGGACTTTTTAAAAGAATGTGGCAGTCTTTCTCACTTTTAATTCGCCCTGAGTTTTTAATTTATACTGGTATAGAAAATGATCATAACCACCCTTTCATTGCTCTGTTTCATCCTTGAGTCACATAGCCACATAGTTATTGTACCAAAAGGATGACACATATGTCAGAGATGGTTTGTCTCCTGGCAAATTATAAATACGATCAGATAAATTTCACATCCAAGTACAAAAAATGGTGTAGGTTAAATCCCTCTTTATCCAAGACTGTGCTAGATGCTGTATGCTTTATAGTCAAGAACAGAATTTTTATTGGATGAAGTAATGCAGCTTTTTTGGTTAATTCTGACTGGAACGGGATCTCGGTTCTACTTCATGTTGTGTTACAAGTCAGTGATGAAACGTGTTCAGCAGGAAAGTCAACAGATTTTATGTCTCTCTGCCTCTCCCTCTGTCTGTGATCACATATGTATGAGCTGTGCATGAGATTTCTGGCTGTTTTTTCTTCACTTGGTTCTTTTCACTTTCATCCCCAGCAGCTAAATTGCTGTTTTATTGGTTTAGTTTTCGTTCTCCATCTCATTCCTCTTTTCTGTCATTCCCTGGAGACCTAGAGAAGACACAAAGCCACCGCACGCTAAATCCATTCATTGACCTTGCTATGCTGTTCACGCATAGTGTGTCTTACTTTCATTTCAGTGTTTCTAAATCTCTCATGGTGACTTTGAATAGAAATATAAAATGAAACATAAAATAGACAACTATGAAAGTGAATATGTCGTTTTTGCAACAAGGACAATAAATGGCTGAGGAAGTTTTTTTCTTATTTAGGTACTGAGTGAGAAACATTTCAGATAACAGGAATGCCATTCCCTTGAGACATGTAATTTTCACAGCTGGATGTTGAACAAAATCTATTGTGAATTATAACCTTATAATCTTAAATTCCCTGACTCTGCTAGTTGATTCACACCTGAGGGTAAAGGGCTAAGATGTAGTAAGCAAAAATGGAGGATTTCCTATTCCATATCTCTTCTTTCTGTTCTTGTTCTTCTTCTTCTTCTTCTTCTTCTTGTTCTTCTGCTTCTTCATTTTCTTCTTCTAATCTGCTTCAGTTCTTCAGCTTCTCCTTCTTCTCCAGCTTCTTCAGCTTTTGTTTAAGATATTGGTTATGTTAACATTTTTTTACAGATGAGCTGCAGGTTCAGTTTCAGTGGTGCAGCAATCCCAGGCCTCATGTTACTTGCACATAAAAATGAGTACAATTAGTTCCACACAGTGAAGTTGACGTGTTTTGAACATGGGGAAAAGAGAGCACTTGGATAGGATCTGTATTGATAGACTCCCTAAGTACTGGGAGAGTCGGTCGGATTGACGCTTCTCCAAACATCTTTTAGACTTGTTAAAACTTTGTAGGAAACATTTTCTTCTCAGCATACTGCTAACTCTGTTGCAAGTATCCACACCTGCTTTTACATGTCAGTGTGTACATATGGCGAAAAGTACATCTTCCCGGAGGTCCACAGTCCTGACGCAGAATACCAGAATACCTCATACATATTTTACTCATCTTGATTTGTTTTGGGGTTTGTGTTTATGTGGCTTAAGGTTGGAGTTTTATTTGTTTGTCTCTGCTGAGCTCAGTTTATTGTAGGCATGAGATATTGATTCAGTGACCTCATAAAGGACCCCTAAATATGTTCATATACATGCACAAACTGGGATGCTTACCCATTTTTTTTGTTGTTGTTGTAAATAATGCATTAAAGAGTAAGAAAATTGACATGGAGCTGCTAACTTCTCACCTTGACTTTAACAGTTGCAGGAGGGAATTGCCTGTTGGTTTGATGATTAAGTTTGTTTTCTTGTGATGCTTTCAGAATTGCCAAGTCTATGCTATAAAGTTTCAAGGGTTTTCTTTATGTAGGCACAGAGGGGGTTGAGCTGACACAACAGCTTTCCTGATAATGAACCTCTACCTTTTCACCCTGCCTTTTATAGTCACTTTTAATCAACATAATGCCTGATCAGTATGCGGTGTAATTAAGACTGGTTTATCATGGCAATGCCAGATCCATGCTGTTCTGGAAAAGATTTTAGGTGGGGCGCCCTCACTTCAGGGCTATCGCAGAAACCTGTCCATGTTATAAAATATGCAGGAAAGAGAACAGGACTCGTACAAAGAGGTTGTACAAAGCCTTTTGACCGTGTAGTTCGACACAGTCAAAAGGCTTTGTACAACCTCTTTAAACATTATTTTATTGAAAGAGTTACTGAGTCTATAGCTAAAACCAATGTCAAGTCATCCACTTCAGTTATGAACCAAGATGCACTGAACTGAGGATTGCTGGCAAATGTTTTACAACATAGCTGTCAGAAGTGAAGAAAAATTCAAGCTCACATTGACATCCTACTGACAGGCTGTTTGGCTTTGGCTGTCAGTAAAAAACGTTCAAATTGTGAAAATCACTGAATGCTAAATACAGTCAGTAGTGGCAGCCAGTGATGATCAGTGTTAAAAAAAAGAAGGACAGTATCCTTAGATTACCAAAAATAAACACCTTTTTACGCAACTCATTGCACAAATTAGATTTGTTGACTCCAGGTGCTTTATTTTCCATTATTATGCTGGTTTTAGAAGGTTCTAGTTTTAATGAATCCACATATAAATCTTTTAATCTTGGCTGACTGAAGCAAGAAAATATTGAAAAAATGATTAAATACAAACGTCACATCACATGGCAGCCGCTGAAATCCTGCAACAGTACCAAATCTCAGAAACGGATGTCTATCACAAAGTGTTTGGCTCAGGGTTTTTCTACATGCAATCCATAGATCCGTGGAAAAGGGTCAAAACTGCGGCAATAAAGTTTGGATGAGATAGTGAATGGAGAGATGAGGGCAACACAGACTGTTAACTCTGCAGATAAAACTGAAGAAGAGTGAGGTGAACCACAGGTGAAATGTGGCTGGTACTAAAACCTGATGGAGTGGATTATACTGTAGAGAAGTAGCTGCTGTCATTCACAGGACATTGCAATTTTCTCGCCATTTTAGGACAGTTTATTTACAGCATGGCTACAATGATTTCAGTGGTCTCTGTTTCAGTCATGAATATCAAACATGTTTAAACAGCAGGCAGCAGCTGGATCACAAAACAAACATGTAATATTTATAATTGGCTCAATAGCTGCTTTTTCATTGCAGATGAATCATCCTTACAGGAGAATTCAAGAAACTCAGAAGTATTGTTCAAACCTCATGGGGAAGGTGTTATAATACGGCCTTCTAACAGAGCACATTGTGCTAGTGGTCCATTTACCTGTGTGTATAGTCAGCTACGTACATAGGAGTCAAGATTAGCCAGTGTCAGAATCTTTATCCGACTCCTTATAACAAGTAAAGGCAGACCTGGCATTGTTTTCTTGCATTGCAAAACTTACACCAATTAGCCTAATGAACAGATAATGATGTCATCACTGCTCTATATTTTAAAGGCTGCGACTTTATTGGGCAGCTGATTGACTCTAAACCTGCCACTCAAACATAGCATTCTTACAAACTGCCCGAATTAGCCATATGAGGTCAGTCTAATTAACTCTGACACACCATAAATATAATTCAGACATAAAAATCCACCTTTCCTTTCAACTTGATCCGTTACGCCCAATCGAGGAGTCACATTTAAGTCTTTAACTGCCATAAAATCTCCAGCAGACACAGTTTGGTCACATTTGCTGGGATTATAGAACTTTGTAATGATTCATTTGTGGTGGACTACATAATTCACATTTCTGCATCATTTTGCAATTAAGCTTTTAAGAAGAGTTGCTTGGGCCAATATGTGCCAAAATCAAACTGAGATTAGAATCTCACAGTCAGCACTCTACTCCATCAGTCTGCAGGATTTTATCAGGGATCTACACAATGATTCACTGAGTGTTTGACTGTCTTAATATTAATTTTTTTTTTTGCCCTGAATCCAAAAAAGACAATATTCCTACTAAGCTTTTTACTTCGGCAAGGAAAATGAATATTCCAGCAACATTTCCATGTACATGCAGCATGTGAACTCTTATTAACAAACCTATCCTCCCTCCCCAAACTTGGTGACAGCCCCAATTATGACACATATTCTGAGTGTGCTGTGTACATGCTCCTTAAACTTGAAAAATATTGGCATGTTCCACCTGTCTTTATCAGAAAATACTGTTAGAATATGGCCTACTTTGGAGTAGCCAAATGGAAAATACGGTTTACATGACCCATATCAAACTCAGATAATTGGCATCTTTGTAGAAATAGTTGAATATTAGACTCAACCCCATTACCAATTTTAACTAGCGCTCGTTTTCAAGTGCCCCCACGCCCCTCTGAACAGAGTTTCAAGAGGTACTGGTTGAAATCTCCCCATCTGAAATGAGACAATGCCTCAGTACCCTCATACGTTGAAACAGTTGTCTTTAACAGTGTTTACGTACATGCAGACGCAACCGGACATCGTCGTCACCTGTGTTGATTTCTATGCGCTGCAGTGTAAATCCTGGTTTTATCAAGATGCCATCTACCATTTATCTGATGGGAATAGAAAAGCATGGATGCTCACAATTCAGTCCCAACTTCACACTATCAGTCAAGTCATATAATGATGAATATAATAAAACCGAACACTGTCTAATCACCTGGCTACAAGCGGTGCTTCATAGACTAACATTAGCAACCCGTTCTCCTACCCTACTAGTCTGCACTGATATTAGAGTAGTGCAGCAACTTCACTGCTGGACTTAAGTTAGATTTCGGGGCATCAGATGCCATCAACTGGAGGGAATGCAACATTGTAATACGTCAAAATGTCATGCAATAATCAGCAATACCAATGTAATGCTAGGTAGCCTGTCGGCTACAGAAATAGTGTTTCCTGCTTGTTATGAAGAAAGAACCATAATTCATTGAAACAACAGTGTTTTCATGACTCTCAGTTTGAAGTATTCATCTGAAAAACCTCCTTTTAGAGGGCCATATATCCCTACCCCACCATCCCAGCAACAATCAGGACACCTTACGTGAAGGGGTAGGCACAGGGGTATATTGGGATTGGGTCTTAGTGTGCATTTAATCACAGTGTCAGTGTTTTCATGGTGGTACAGTGCAATATCCCATGTACGTTTTATGTTACTGAAACTGATACTCAGGCTTCTATAGATTTCCAATAACGGGATGGTGAATGCTGGGAGATGAAATTGATACAGACATATTCAGCTTTTATTCCTCAACATGATGCTCAGACTGCTAACACACACAAACAAACACATCTACAGCCTGGTCTGGCACAGGTGTTATAGTATCGATTACCTGTAACTGTGCGATTGTGGACGCTGCGTGTTGCCTCTTAGCTTTGATTAATAACAGCTGTGTTTCACAGGCAGCAATTTATCAAAGGAAAAATGAGTAAGGCCCTCTGAAACAAGTCCACTTCATTACTCAAACACCACATCACGGCCCCCTCTGCCTCTTAGCAAGCAGGGCTTATTAACAATGTTAGCTGAGTGTGAGTGTGTGTGGTCATTGAGAGTATTAATGCCAAGCTCAATAGGATGGTTTCATGCATGTTTATTTTGTGTGGCCTTTAAACAGAGGCTGACGCTTTTACTGGTTACATTTTGCTGATTGAGACGGCAGCGGCAGGTTAAATGTTGAAGGAGCGGGAGTTTTTGTCCAACTCTTAATGCACCGCTGAACTTTAACTCACCGGATGAGTCATGAATCATCTGCTTCGCTCAGCTGTCGTGCTCTCTTTTCAGCTCCTTATTCATGCATGATGTCTGTTACCATCTTATCTCTCCCTTTCTCCATCTTAATCATTCTCAAACTCACTTTCTGCCTCTCTCCTCTTTTTTTTTTACCGTAAGTGTCCAGCTCTCTATTTTGCTCACACTCGATGGGCTTTCAATCACAGTCTTTTGCTCTTTCTGTCTCTGCCTAAAGTACTGCAGTCTTTTTCTATGTCTTGGAAGGAATCTGCTTGAAAGAATCTTTAACTAAAAACAAGAACAAGACGTATTTATCACAATGCGCAGTTGAGTCACGGAGGATTTTGTAGCAGCTGAGGGATAAACCTTGACTATAAAATTGATTCTGCGGGATAAAATGATTAAAACAAATCAAGTCTCCTCCATGTTTTCAAGTTCTTGCAGAAGTTTCTTGTTTTTATTTAGAATTTAACTCGACTGACAGGTGATATTAGAGACAGAAAGAATATAACAAATCATTCCAATAGCAATGATACCTAGAATTTGGTTACTAAGGAGTGGTGACAGATATGTTTATGGCTCCTACGGTCCCTTGAGATAATTGAAGGTATGTGAATCTGGGGGGAGGATATCTAACGGCTCCAAAACTGTAACTTAAAGCTGTATTCTATACCTTCATATCCACAAATGACCAAAACAATTTGAGTGTGAAAAAATACAAGGGTTTCAGCCTCTTCCAATTGAGTTTAGTGTTCCAACTGACAAACTTTACTGTTTTTTGTACTCGTTTTTTTTTTTTTTTTTTTTATCAGGGTTGTACATTAACATTGACCTGCTCATTTATATTGTCTACTGTATTTCAGACTATTAATATCTAAAGCATTTAATTTTAACGTTGTTACCAGCCTCCATGCTTTTTTCTACTGTTTTCTGTTTTCTGGCATGTTCGTGACTCAGAAAGTAAACAAATGAGCAAAAAACAGAATGGCAATGGTAAAGGAGTCAGTAACCTATTTTCAAAGGGCTTACCTGTGTTAAAAAAAAAAATGCCTTAAAAGTTCAGTAATCCACCAAGTGTTATCTGTTAACTATAGAGGAGTAAACTGTCCTCAGTAGGTTTATAAAATGCCCCAAATTCCAGAGGACCAGACCTGTGTCCATGTGATAGCTACACAGCCATTTATCAAAACCCAAAAAATCTTTGCAGTATTCGTTTTTTTTTATTAAAGTCTCTCATGTGAAAACATGGTTAAATAATAGGATGGTAAAGAAACTCACAGTAATTTGTTTCCTGTACGATTACAGAATGATGACACTAGAGAGATGCAATTGAATGTAAAATAATTTTCACTGCTGATGTTTCTGAGAGATGTGAGTGCAAATTTTAATTGAATTTTTATCTCGTTCTCGTCCTCCAAATGTCTCCGATAATCTAGATGGTCTGAAATTTAAATGGATTAATATTGATCACTGGTGCTGCAAATTTTGTATTTGGCAGAAATGCTGTGCTTTATGTTTGACTCCTTGAACTACTGATGATCCGTCTTTCCTCATTTGACGACTGTGCTGCAGTTTATCTACCAATCTGTGTTGCGATCAGCCCGCCTGCCGTGTCATTGCTGACTGCTTACCTTCTGCCAGCGGAGAAATTATCGCTCTCAGTTTTAGCTTGCTTTGAGGGATTGAAAATTGAAAAATCTTTGAGCATTTTCTGATTGTTGTACTCCTAAACAAGAAAAGCAACCCTCTTGAAGTACAACATAACAAATTTTTCCATTGGCAGCATTTATAGTCTGATTTATTTAGCCGTTAATCCTCTTGGACGGCTCTCATGTCGAGCCTGCCTCTCTTACTCTGAGATCTGATCTATCCAACACATTGTCACCTGTATGTTTGGCTGCTGTTCCTTAGAGGACACCTGATAGAGATGTATCTGAGCAGTCATCTTCATGCTGCCTGGGGATTTGTCAGCCGAGACAGTCAGCTGAGCTCACTTTTACTCACTCTTCAGTGCTGAGCTTCACTTGTCTGCTGGCATGTTTCTTTTCTCTTTTTTTTTTTATCTTATCATTGCCTGCGATTTCTAAATAAGATTCAATTTTTTTGTATGTGACAAGAATCCGTCGAAACAGATTTTTATCACACCAACTGGGGTTTTTGGCTGGAGAGAAGGCAAAGGAATAGTTGAAAGGGGGATACACTAAAAGGTTTGACACAGCCGCTTGAGAGCATTCGGTTGTCCTTGAGTAGAAAACAGCCAGATAACAGAGACTCTATGTTTGTTGACATGACACATACAGAAATGTTTCTGTGACCCTCATTAAACTGCAGTTAGCGACCCTATCTCTACTCTCAGTGGCACTTTAATCCCTTGTGCATGATGCTGCTTCACGTCCGTATTTTCCAACTGTACTCTGTAACTGTCTTGTCATAGCAGGATCTATATCACTTTCTGTTCCAAGCCATTCATTAGTTATGTTGTGCAAAGCTACTGCCGATGCTAACAATAGTTACAGTTAACAGTAAAGCCTGACATATTGACATTTTTTTTATAATAGCAACGTTTAATGGATGACCTCTAACCTTTCAGCCACCTCTGCCCCAAATACTGTAGATGTTAGAGCACCCCTTAAAGAAAAACTAAACTTGTCCTAAAATTCCGTTGCTTTGGTCATTGGGCCTATGACGTATGATAGTGTTACTTTTGAAACCCTACAAGATTACTGCCATTAATAACTTAATTTACAGAGTTACCTGCCTACCTACCTAGTATGATGGCATTAGCAAAATTAAAACCCAGTTCCTTGCACATGTTGCTGCTTATATTGTAGTATCTTGCCCAAGGACACTTCGACATGCAGACCAGGGGAATTTAACCAGCAACCTTCAGATAACAAGACACTGGCTCTACCCCTGAGCCGCAGCCGTCCAGATGTATTGTCCAGAGAACTCACATCCAACTTTAAATGTAATGACTCTGACAACATGTAATAGCATATTCAATAATCCATAATGTGTAACTCGGCAGGCTAAACATTAAATCGATAAGATACATGGGTGCAAACAAGTTCATACAACACATTTTTTCTGCTATTGAACTACGGTGAAAGAGTTTGATTATTTGTAGTACATGAAAGTTAACAGAAATCCAGGGTACCTAACAGGCGCAGCTGCTGACGATCAGACAGAACACTTAGCTGGGACATAACATCACAGTTTTAGCAGCTGTCTGTATTAAAATAAGGTGCACTGGCTTTCATGTACACATAGCACATCGCGTTGAAACATGCAACTGTGAGGCAACAGTGCTAACCACTGTACCACCAAGCCATCCCCACATTATTATGATTGATAGAATTAATGGCCAGACCTATGAAAAAAAAGTGTTTTATTGACATGTAAGTTTTCCTTATGTAAACATTTAACAAGAAACTCTGTTGAGTATGATGACCCTTTCTACATTCCTTATCTATAAAATGTCAGTATAAAATCCATCTTGCCATCCCATCATAATTATTTTGTTTGAAATCTATTTCTACACAGTTGAAATCTCACGTGTCATTTAAAACTCATAGCCAGCATTTTGTCTTGCATGTAGTGAATATTTCAAGTAATTAGGAGTAAGACAAACCGCTACTATTGTGCTGTGAGATGCCGTTACATCACTTAAAAAAATCTGTGGGAAATGAAACCCGATAATCCGTCCTTAATAAGGTTGTCTTGTTGGATCTTCGTTTATGCAGTGGACTGGATCAGTGTGTGTGCGTGTGTGCGTGTGTGCGTGCGTGCGTGTGTGTGTGTGAGAGTGTGTGAGAGTGAGAATGAGTCACTGCAGATAGCCATGTCTGGTATTCTGATCGGCTGCTAAGCAGAGTCGACAAAGTCACCATCCATACCACAAGACCTCAGCTCGTCCGGCTCCCGGAGAAAAGGCCAAAACAAATACCACAGAAATGTCACTGAGTTTAGAGATGAGACCCCAGATATCTACACATACGAGCAAATATGCACATGCACACACCCACCAAACTAACATGCACAGAAACACATCCAGACACACACTTCAACAGAGACAACAGGGCTATTTGCATAATCTTCACCTAATTTCCTCCTCTTGCTCGATTGTCTTGTGTGTCACTATGATAAATTACCCCAAATACACCACCAGGCTGCTTAATTATGGCACAAATTGCCCAATTAGGAAGCTGTTCTGCCTGAGGTTCCTGGTACTTTTTCAACCAGTTGATTTTTCAAGTTTACTGTGGTAAGCAACACCAACTACACGTTTCAGAATGGCATCCGTTCATCAACCTTCAAAATTCAGCAAGCAAAAGGGCAGTACTGCGCTCTAATGAAGATTTTGAGGGCAAAGTCATATTAATCTAAATATAGATTCATGGAAGTTCTTTTCTATGAAGATTGAAGAAAGTTTTTCTCTTTTTTGCTTTTTCAACATTCTCTGCTCAGATTTTATGTAAAGAGTGCATTAGTTTATCCATTTTGTGGTTTGAGATTTTTATTACTATTTGTATGCGACATAGTGATGTAGACGGCGAACGCTAACGGGGTTTGGACTATAGAAGCTTGCAAGTTTTGTTTTATAATAATGATAATCTTGACGTGGGCAAAAGGGCAGTGCAATCCATGCAGAGCTGAGCAAAGATCATCGTGCTCGGCAGAAGCCGTCTTGAATGTTAACTCTTCAGTATGCACAAGATGATAGGTAATAGACATGTACCCTTTAGGAAAAACACCCTTAACACCCTTTGGATTAATGCTGGGGGTCATCAGATCTGATGAATGCTTGTCTGGTCATGAAACGGCAAAGAAACGCGGATTTTACAGTGCCAGAATGTCTGAGATCGTAATGATCCGACTGTGTTTTTTAATATGACACAATTTTCAACCTTGTCTCCAACAATAATAACTAACTGGCACTGATAAAAGTTTATTATTGGAGATGCACCGTTTTTTATCCCTTTCACGATAAGATTCCCGGATACCAGTATAAACTATACATAAATGTTTAACAGGGCTATCTTAAGTTCACTTCGACCATTTCACTTTCAGGTCACTGAATAAAATAGCTTGTGAGATAAAGTGGAATCTACTGCTATGCTATTCAATTTCAATTGGAAGAGCACTTTATTTTGAGTGACAGTGAGAGGAAGGACATATATATGTTTGTGTATGTTTTCAGTTATAGTTAATTGAAAGAAAATCAGCTTAAAAAAGGAATCGGTAGGCCAATCCTATGAAAAGATCAGAAAATGCTGATCGATGCATCTCCATTTATTGTGGATTTAAAGATATACTGAATTTTGCAATATCATGATTTTAAAAAATGTCACGATACCATTGTGGTACTGTGACGATGTCCGCTAACATATCAGATGGTAATTTTGCTGTAACGATGGAAATCAGTATGAGCGCTTTCTTATGTTGCTGCTTGTAATTGTATTCTTCAGCTTGACCAGCTCAGTGATGGGCAAAGGCATACTGCTCCAGTTATTATGGATCCAACCTGAGTTCTCAGTAAACTGTTATCTAACACATTAGCCATTGGTCGACAGCCATACCGGACCTTTATAGTCACACTATTAATGCTGTTTAATGGTTGCAGTTTGGTTAGTTTTTAGGCACCATACCTACTTGGTTAGGTTCAGGCAAATATAATGGTTTCCAATAAATTCACTACATTAAAGTTATATAAAGCGTATGACGTGAGTTAAATGCAACATGGAAGTAACAAATTACTCACCAATCACCAACTTAGATTGTTTTCAGCATATGTGCTCAGTGTCAACTGTTTTTTAAGATATCCAACAATATCCACTTCAGGTATTTGAAGCCAGATTGAAGGGTTTGGTTTTTTTTTTTGGTTATGTTGAGACAACTCAAAGCACCTCATAGGGAGGAAAGTTTTTAATTAACACAGGGTGTGAAATAGAAATAGAAATACAAATTACTTGCATATGGAGGTAATTGTTAATGGCTGGAAATGTCCACACACACACACACACTAAATTTGTTCTGCAACTCGTGATATCAGCAATGAGCTTTGGTGCCCCCTCAGGTAGTTATTATGAGGTACGCTAGTTCAGACACAGAAACAATCGATTTAGAATAATTTCCAGCTCCTTGGTCTCAGTCTTGTCGTCATGTTGTCATCTACAGTGCTTCATCCCTCCTGCAGTGTTGTTTTATCATCGTACATTAGATTCAGTGTAGGACTTAACTCGTAGTGTTCCCCCTCCTGAGGTTTATTATTGTCTTTTTCACTCCCTTTTTGTCCCAAACTTATTTCCTCCTCTTTACCTGCTCTGCGGGATATTGTACATCTCTTCACTGTTGGTCGCACACAGTCTCTCCCTGCCAGGAGAACTCTATTATTGTCTCAGACTCGATTTCCCCAGCATCCTCTTCCGCACAGGATATTTTTGGTTGTAATAGTATTACCCCCTCTGTCTCCTCCTCACACTGGGATTGTGTAGCAGTTGTCAGCTGTGGGATTTTTTAAAACTTTGAATTAAAAGTTTACCAGGCCTGTTAGTGAACTTCCCGTCTCAAAGTCCCATAGAATATAGAAATCCACGAAGAAGTCTGTACTTGGCAGTCAATCTAATCACAACTTTCTTTACCCCCCTTTTATAGCTTGAGAGCTAAAAATTGGTCTCTTGCCTTTGGATTAAAACAAGCTTAAAAATAGTGTTTATTTTCGTCACATTGAAACCCCAGAGAAATGGGCTGAGTGCCTATTTTGTGTCTTAAGATACGTTTAGAAACGCTGCCAGGCTCTCATTCTGTTTTGCATCATATTCACATATTTCTATCTTAATTTATGACCTATTTTATTTTATCTTTCAGGATATTCTATGTGTCTCACGACTCCCAGGATCTGAAGATTTTCAGCTACATCGCCAGAGACGGACAGAGTAATGTCTTCCGCTGCAATGTCTTTAAGTCCAAGAAGAAGGTAAGAAAGAGAACAGGACAGTTTTAAAGCTTTGCCCTTTGAATATGAATGCAGAGCCTGAATTAAGGCCCCGATTCAGACAGACTCCGCCACAGGGTTGTGAGGCAGTGTTGGAGTTCCATTCCATGCCTCAGTTCTGTGATGTATGTGTGATGTTCTAGTCTTTAAAACCAGGAAAAGAAAAATCATATGTCATATCACAATAAAAGTATTGAAAATATATTCTCATATCACAATGATAGTGTAATATTGACTTATTGCCCAGCCCTATAGCCAACAGATCAGGCTGTGATTGCCATTGGTTGCTTCAATGTTTGAAGAGAAATATTATTCTTCGTTGTCTAATTGCACTGGTTTACAGCTCAAAACATGTATTGTATGTTTTATTATATTCAAGCACATATTTGGATCTTCACAGAGTTTCTAACATAAAACTAAATCCTAATTATCTTAAGAAAATGACTGTGTTTCCAGTTTTTCTCATGCCAGTGCATCAGAAAGGGGCAGCCTCACTGCTCTTGTGTTAGAGAAAGATATTAAATTCACATACATACATCGTACTAATGTTTGAGTTTAGACTACATCATTAGAAAATAAAATGAAAATGTCATAGCTACCTGAAGCGTGAACAGGTAAGCTAAATTAGATCTGGCAAATGTACTGATGCACAGAAAAAGACATTGCCGGAGGTGTCAGAAGAAAAAACACTTGACTCGACGTGTTTGTTTTGATTTCATTGTATGAATGAATTTGTGTTTTGTGCATGAATTGCAATCACCAACTCATCAGACTTTGTTTTTTGTGAAATGACAAGATGGAAAAAAGGTAGCTGCTAAGTGTTTCATTTCCAATGTTTTCAGAGTCTGTTGGTCGTGCAGTGTTTAAAGCAATTCCTCCTCCTCTCTATCATCTCACTGTCTGAGCCACATCCTGACAACCTCCAATAAAGAGACACGCGGCTGTCAAGCAGCAATAATTCCTCCTGGCACTACAGGCTTGTCATTGTGGAGGTTTGGGGGACATGTTAGAGATGCATTCAGGGTGGACATGTTGCTGCAGAGAAAGTCTAAACGGATTTCAGCAGTGAGAGAATGTGATCCCAGTTTTCCACTTTAGCTGCCAGTTCGCAGGATATGGTGGTGCAGTCCAGGGGTTAGCTGTGTGAAGCGCACACTGCCTCATTATCTCTCACAGACAGATTGACACATGAGACACAGACACAGACACACACACTGATACACACACTCTCTGTTCAGAAGACAAAATGGAAAGTGACACATACCAAAATTCTCTGAGGCAACTATGACCCTAAGGCCATTAGGCTGTAAACGTGTGTGTGTGTGTGTGTGTGTGCGTGTGTGCGTGTGTGCACACGTATGTGCGTGTGGAGTATTTTTCAGCATCATGGGGATAATGGGCCATACTCTTGTTTTTAGAAATGGAGGACACGTTTATGTTTCACAGTTACGACTTATTTATCACTGTCTACATCTGGATTTTATTTCTGAACATTCACAAGTTTGTCATTACAGCTACAAATACACAGTTCTCTTCTTCTCTTCTGATTGACAGAAGGCAGCACCATGCACAATGAAAGTACAACTGCTGGTGCAACATAACAACATGAAACAAAGTAGACATAAGTTTACTGGATCTTATTTGATCACTTAGGAGCGTCACAACAAGCTGCGACAACCTACTGACAACATGAGCTGCAGTTTGTGTTTTTGCCCGCTTGTGTAACTGTCCAATATTGCCTCTCTTTTTACCTTTGTGTCCAACACCACCATCTGAGAAAAAAAACATCCAGCTATTAATCTTTTATGTACTGCTATCTCGCTCAGTTTAACAGTTTTTTCATTCTTCACCAAGTTGCTAACTTTGTCCGTTGTTTGGTGCTTATCAGGTAGTGAAAGGTTTTATATCTATATAGCCGGCCATAGCGGCCTTATGTTTTTGGATGTCCATCAGTCCATCCCATTTTTGTGGTTTCAACTAAAACCACAAGAATGCCCTGAGAGGATTTCTTAAAATTTTGAACAAAGTTCAACTTAGACTCAACAATTTGATAGTAAGTGGGGCAACAAATTCTACAAAAATGTCTAATATGATAAAATGATGAAGTTATCATTTTAGATGCAAAAGGTAAAAGTTTAACTTCATTCCGACTCAAAATATTCTGCAAAAAAATGCCATAATGAAATGCGACAGCTCAGGAATACCTGTGATCGACAGCTGCAGGAACACTTCTATAACTGTTTTGTAGCGGAGAATTCCTCGCACAGAGCTTTTTTTTATACAAATGCAAAGTAGAGAAAACACTTCACTATCCTTCAAACAGCTTAAGACAGTTCAGTAAGTATTCCTTGGAAGTTTACACAAAGAGTGCAAAAATACAAAAAGAGAATGAAACACTCCTGGAATGATAAAAAAGAAATGGGCATATACATATCAAACATGCAATAAAGATGTCATCTGATCAGTGTGTGGTTTCGAGAGAGTGTGTTTTGACGTGTAGCAGGTGGCGAGTCTAAGATGAAGTAGAAGATTAAGCAGATTTTATTCCCCTCTTAACTACCAGCAGTGAAAGAGCGACTAGGGCTTTAAATCATGGCAACATAAAAAGGCTTTAGTGGCCCATCAGGTCTGACACTGAGACATGCTGTGGGTCTCTCTCCCCCGATCTCTCTCACGCTTGCTCACTATTCCCTTTCTTCCTCTGATAGGCAGTTTAAAGGGGGCTAATGAATGACCTGGTCTCTATTATGTAGAGAATTGAATTGAAGTGAGTGTGATCGAGCAGAGACCAGGGAGTGTTCTTCAGAATACTGAATGCCGCTGTGGCTGAGAGATCAGCGCACCAGTGTGTGATTGTGTTTGTTTACAAGCCTCTAAAATGATTGTATTTCATGGTGTTTTGTTTGATGGTTATTCACTTTTAGCTGCAAAATAACCATCTGAGTGAAGGGTGAGGGCAAAAATAGGCAATTGACTACTTTCCAATTGCCAGTAGATGAGTTTGCCGTTCTTTTATTTATCTGGTTTGTCAACAACATGCCCACGACATGAGTACCAGACCGTCTTCATATTATCGCAGTTTGGAAGAAACTGCTGAAAACTGCTTTACAAAAACATTCTGGTTTGGTTTAAAATAAGTGCATTACTTTGTGTGTCTTATGTTACATAGGTACGTTTTGTACTTAACTTTAGGTGTGTTATTTATGCATAAGTACACAATGTTACTAAGTTAAAATAAGTAGTCGTAAACTTTTGGTTTAACACGGGACACCGACGGAAGTCTTCTGAGTTAAAGTCCTTTGTTTGTTTTACCATCCTTGTCCCTTTGCAGACCACTAGAGGTTGTTGCTTGACAATACATGTAAATATGGGTAGTAATAAGCTGCGCGCAGACAACCTTTACAAGTATTTATCTGGGGAGAAAGGCTGAATTGTATACAAGAAATATCTAAATCTAGTGGGAAGATTGCCATGAAGCTGACCGAGTACGAAGGATGAAGCCTTTCCATGAGGTTTCATCCACCCTCACTGAAGGTCAGTCTTAAATTGTACTTGCATAGTAATGCACGTCAAGCTCTAGACCATATTATGTGTTAGTATCATTACAGCCTTCGTCCAATCGTTATTCTCAGTCTTCAGCAATGAGGCAGTGTCACATTAAAGAGTCAAGCGTGAAGAGAGACGCATGAAGATAATAAAGACGACACATAAAAACCTGGTTACGGTCATTTAAGCCTGATAATGGACAACAACACATCCCATCGCTGCTGCTAAAAAGAAACCTTGCAGCTGGCAGCTGTACTGTTTTATGTTGTTATTTTTATTGTAATTAAGCTGATAAGACTTTTTTTTAGTGAAGGAAATTATCCCACTGCACGTAACACCCATAAGAACAACCTCAGTGGGTTAAAACAACATATTTTGGTCCTTTTTTTTTTTTTTAATTATCTAATGTTTATGATAGATGACGACACATCTGCTGTTCACAGCTGGTTAATGAGATGGAGAGAGTTGTGATTATTTTGTCAAGTGTTAATTGAGTTCTCTCTCTCTGTGAATAGAAGCCCTCCAAGCATATGCTGTCATTCAGCGTCGCCTAATGGCTACAACTACAACAGCCTTTAACGAGGACAAGTTGGATCTTCTGCCCTCAATGATGATTAAAAAGTTAGCTACAGCATAAACAAAACCTGATTCAAATAGTATATTGTTGTCTTGGATAATGTTTTACATACAAGAAGTTTGGTCATTTTACATGATACTGTGGGCAGTGTTTTAGTATAGTTGGCCTGGATGAAAGTCCTGAATATGACCACGGATCAATGGTTTCATCATTGACATTGAGGAGTACTTAAAACTTAAAATGACATATGGCTCTTTCCAGACATATCAGTGGAAGCACTCACATCATTCTCGACACAGCTTGGTTAAGATAATTGGATTTAATAGCCTTTCAGCACTTTGTATTGAATATCCATATCTCAGTGAAATGATCATCCTGTCCGAAGCTTTTTGTTTCTCACTCTCCTTTCTTCACACTCAGTCTAATTTAGTTTTTACTTCTATGCCAAGGTTGCATTGCCTTTATAGCAGAGGCAGAAATCAACCACAGTTGAGGAAGTCATTCTATACATGCTGTAGTGCAATGATAGACAGTTGGTGGCCTTGCAGGCCACATCTGGCCTGACTGAGCTTCTCACCCAGCCCCTAGAATATTAATAATTCAGAAAATGTGTGCAGTGGAAGTGGCCCAGTTTGTTCTGAAAGTGATCACAGGTTAGCTTGCCAACCCATTATTTAGAGTTTGCCACTTCTGCAGAATCTGATTCTTCCTCACCTCCATCTGCTCTACTCTGTTGACCCAACTTTAAACTGCCCTGTCCACAAAATAGCTATGGCCTGGAGCCCTGCTTTAGCATATGACTCTTTGCCTCTTTCAAGATAATACATATCTGTAGTGTGATTTATTGAGCATTAGATGTCAGCACTGGGATTTAAACATGGGAACAAGTTGGTAATGATATCCTGTCATGGGTCAATTTGTGAAAGAAGATAAAGGTTAGTATGTACAGCAGATGCACTACCACACAGTCTTTATCTTTGCGTCTCACACAACACCTCGTGTAAACTGTGGTTTTCGTGAAACTTGACAACTATACCTGTGGTTGTTTTAATGGATATATGGTCTGACATCTGCGTCTTTATCTAAACCATCTCGTCTGAGGAGGAGGGGCAGGTTGAGTCTGGCATTTAGGGCCACAGCAGGACACACCTTTGAGGCTGCATCCTTATTCGGCCTCCAAAGTGGGACATAACTCAACCTGCTGTCTGCTCAGTCGACTGTGAAGCTGCACCTGAACCCCATCTATGATAACAATAGACAAACTCAAATGACAACATCATTTTCTCTTCTTCCTTTCCCAATGCAGGGTACATTTGGACAAGCTAATTGTCTACTGCAGAGCTACTAAACGTATACTTCCACACTCACTACACTAATGGGTCATTTAGCATTCCTTGATCCTCCTAACCTGTCATGTCATGATTTAGATAATAAATCATATATCAATCCAAATGAGCCTTCAGAATTGGTGATCCAAAATCATTAAATCAAAAATTGAAGCAAATCATGACCTTAAAATGAAAAAAAAAATCCAATTGTTGATTTAGAGAATTGTGAGACCCCTATTATCTAGTCGCTTGTGAAGGACACAGAAGCATCCAGAGGAAATCCATGTAGCCATGTGTAGAAGAAGCAAACTTCACACAAGAAAGGCTCAGCGAGGCAATGGATCAACCTCTCACTTGGATGTTCTTGCATTGGGTTGGCATTGCTGACAACTGATACACCATACCACTCTGTCTGTAAAACCAGACAGCCATATTACTGTTAGAACAAAAGGAGTGGCAGCTACGTTGTCTAAGTCAATGATTTTCACATTGCAACTAAATAAATGTCCTAAACTTGAAAGTTTAGAAAGTTTTCCGAAGACACAACCTTGATTTTTGTTACATCAATTCATTTAATACTACCTGCCAAAATGTCTATTAGTTTATCTGAATGGGTCATTACCCTCCTTGGCAATGCAGATGGATGATTGTGTGATAGTGTCTGGAAGGAAATTGATTAAATGATAGTGACTAATCCAGGGAGAGAGGAAGATGTAAAGATTGAAAGTTGGACAGAAAAAGAGAGAAAGTCAAAGAGAGAAATAGAAACTTAACATTTATTTGGTACTTCTAAGTTGTCAGTGCTTTAAACAGCCATACAACCGAGTCCAAAATCTAGCTGAGTTTAAATGTGGGACAATCTAATCAAATAAAGTGAACAAGTCTTAGAATTTGACCAATCATCTAATACTTGACAGTGATTTATACTCAGTGCTGCAGACACTTTTCCGCTTGCTCCACAGAAACTATTACAGTTTGATTCCCAGCTGTACCTTGGTGTTGTAGTGGGTGAATATGTGTGTTTTTATGATGTACCCTTGCAGTGTGCACCGCCTGGAAAGCGAGCTAATGGTTCAGAAGAGTCAGCGAGGCATCAGGACTACATTTCATCACACTCCACTTACTTCATGCGCTCACACTCAAACACGCTCCCAGTCACACAGAAACCTGTTCACTGATTCGATTTTGTCTGGTGATGTCCGTCTGCGGTGAGCCCACACACTCTCAGCCTCAGCAATTTGATATTTCTTCTGGCTGTCCCGCTACTTTCCTCGAGGCATTCCAAGTGTTTGATCGACTCTCTAAATATAACTCTTTTGTTCCACACTCCAAATATCTTGTCTACACCGAGTGATGGATTTGTGAGTTGTAAGGAGATGTAAACACAGAATGAATGAGCTAACCAATATAGCAGAAAGACATAAGAAAGGCTTTAATTAGAGGTAACTCCCCTGCCATCCTCTTATTGTGTACCCTGCGTTTTCCTAAATTGCTTTGTATTCCCTTCTGCTGCCTATATTTGCTCATGCCAAAACTTCCAAGAGGACAGTGGAAACACTGCTAAATCTCTGTGGGTAATCTGAGATAAATAATGTACCATGATTTTGACTATGCCCGCTAAAGGAAAATATTCTACTAGCTCACTGGCAGCTTGATATATAACAAGAGAGAAGAGAGAGATATAAAGACAGAGAAACAGAGGTGGAACATTTATTTAGTTGAAATAACAGAGAGCTGAAGTGATGGGCAGAACGACAGAGACACAGAAAGAGATCTAGACGGAGACTGTGACAAATGTCCAACTTAAGAACTATTTCATGTCATTGCAGCTGGATATATACAGTCTTTGCATTTGAGTGACAAATCTCCTCGCAGTCTTGTCAGCCGCCAAAATTGGAGATCCACTGGAGAATTGGCTCAGGTCATGAAATGTTTAGATACAGGAAAGCTGTCCTGATAAAAAGTAAGGTAACTGAAAAAGATTAGTGTCTTGGAACAAACTATCCCTTCGACAAAGGTATAAATAACTCTGAAGACTCTGACAAAGCACATTTGTAAAGGATTAATGGGAGCAGTTGCCAATAAGTCGAATACAAAACGGCCAAACAGACTCTTTGGCTTCTAGAATGACCCATAAGACTGCTGGAAATTTACACTTAATGAGCATTTTATGATCTGCCCGCTCTATGGTGAATTTCTTCCCAGTAAAAACCAACTTGGTAAATAGAAACCAGTGGTTCTTTTTAATTTTAATTTTAAATATTGGCAGGTCAACAATATGAATACAGCCTTGACATCAGAGTAATCAGTGTAGTTATCCGATTCAATTGAATGAGGTGACTGTGTTTTTTCCTACAATGGATTTGTCTGTCTGAAGACGATCTATGAGGTTTTGTCTTAGTAAAACAAAGTCGAGCTATTTCCACACCATCATACCTAAACAACTGAATCAGTTGCCAGTGACAACAAATCAACATATACCACCATTTACAAAACAGCAAGACTGTTGCAGAGTGCCAGCGACAGCCGTACCGGACCTTCATTGTACACTCACAGTTTGTTTGGGTTTAGGTACTCAAACTTCCTCATTAGGCTTCGGACAATCTTGATTTGGGTTTAAATAGGTAGGTTTACCAGTTACGAATGTGCTTGATGTAACTTCACTACGCCTGTAAATTTAAAATACCCACCATTGACTATACACTGGACTCAAACACTCATATCCTGGATAAAAGTCCAGACTTGACTTCCTCCTTTGCTGTTGTAGTAATTACTACGGCCACTAGAGGTTGCTGCCTTACAAGAAACGTAAATATGGGTCGTAATAAGTAGACTTGGACCAGTTTAAGATATTATCAAATGTTGTGATATTTGCTATCATATGCAATGCATTTCACAATATAAAATATTGAATAGTTGTCATGGTGTCTTTGGACTTTTATTTTGAAAATAAAATGCATGCAGAGCTGTCCTGACATGCATCGATTTTTGGAAAGTTAGCAAGATCGGGAAGAGCAATGATTTAATGGTCTCTCACAGTATTTGGTCAGGACAATATCATCATGTAAAATTTTGAACATCGCCCAAGCCTAGTAATAGGCTGTGGCCAGGCTGGCTATTTTCTCTTTTAGTACCGAAAGAGGACAGTAATTATGGCAACAATGGGGGCAGTAGCTCAGTCAGCAGAGACTTGGCTTGGGGACCAGGGGTGGCCGGTTCAAGTCCAGCTACAGACCACAATATGCAAGTGGACTGGTAGCTGAAGAGGTGCCAGTCCACTTCCTGGTTACTGCCGAGGTGCCCTTGAGCAAGTCGCCGAGGTGCCCTTGAGCAAGGCACCGAACCCCCCATGTGTGCTCCCCGGGTGCTGACATAGCAGCACACTGCTCCTAGCTTTTATGTGTATACTTAGAATGTGCAGCTAGTGATGTTAAATGAGGACAAATTTCAGGGGTGTTTACATGTCTGACAGAGATTCTAAAAAAAAAAAAACAAGGGGTCAAAATTGGGGAGAGTGTAAATATTGGTCTTTTTAAGAGTTTAATCAAATGATCATTGTTGTTGTTTATCCTGTGAAGACAGTTTTACAGTTGCCCCTTACGATTATAGCTTAACTGCTTTGCCAGAAAGTTGTCCTGATTCAGTTCAACAGAACAAAAGCGATTGTCCTACTGGTCCAAGAGAGCAAAGAGAGAAACTATGCTCAAGATCAAGCACACTGAAATGCACAAGAAATGTGGGTTTGTAATCAGTGTCACTGATCTAATTTTCCAGTCACATAAAGAACGTAACCAGAGCGGTCCTCTGTAATTTAAAGGCCAACGCAAAGGTCAAAGCTTTCTGTGTCCCAGAAAACAGCTTCGATGTGCTTTTATTACAATTTGGCCTAAATAATACTTTGCTCTCTAGTCTCTTCAAAAAGTATATAAAACTTACAGAATGCTGCTGGCAGATTTGACTGTAACAAAGCACTGAGCTTATATCACTGTGCGCACTGGCTTCAAGGTGTTCTTAGGATTGATTTTTAAGATCTCGATATTATAAATATATTCTCACACAGGCACTTCACTGTATAGTTGATATGGTCCAAATACTGAACATGTGCCTCACCTCAGTATGGTCCTTAGATACAAAGACTCCCTGCTGTTCCAAAGATTAAAGACTGGTGAGGCTTTGGACCCAAAACGTTAATAAATATAATACATAAAGAAAACCTCGACTACTTCACCCCTAGCCCTTCATGCTACTGTTCAGTGTTAGAATATTAATCATATCAATTTTTTAAAACTTTCCCACTGTGTTTTGTATTGATGCAAAAATTTTCAGCGATATTCTCATAGTGAATTTGATCTCTGAATCTTGAATCACCTATTTTCATCAATCCAAGTGGGCCTGAAAGGTGTTTTTCCAGCTGGAGAAAAAAATCAATGGAACATTTCTTTGATCAACTGTAACAATTCTAAGTTATCTGCTTTGAGGTTATTGAACCGTTACATTTTGGATTTTTTACTGTGGTTCAGTCAAATATTCAAACAGACATACTGAGAAAGGGAGTCGGGTACACACAATGAAAGAAGGAAAAGAGACTTTCTGCAAAGCATCCATCATGTTTGATTGTGTGTTTTCCAATCAGTCTCTGTATGAGTCAGGGGAGCTTGAGCCTTTGGTGTGTTCATTGTGTTCAACAACACCAGCATCTGCTCTCATCGCCCTGTATAACTGCCTCTGGAAACATCTTCAGAGGCAAAAAACACCTGTTTGCTGTCAGGCTGACGACCAGCATGGGGTGAAAAGACATGAATAGAGGGTCCACGGAGGAGGGCGAGGCAGGGAAGTGATTGATGGATGATGGAGAGAGAAACTGAACAGAGGGTCTTAGAAGGAAGAAAATAGGTAGAGACGAGAGTAAAGAATAGAACGATTGCTACAAAATAGAGTTACCTGCAGAGGTATGAACATCCCTCACCAATCTGAGTGCCTTAAGTGCAAAATAAAGGTTAACACCACTTTTACCACCATTCGTCTGTAACTTTGATGTTGCACGCATCTCTCAGTTTGATCTCTTGATGGCTCTTTCAGTCAACAGAAGCCTTTTTTGCTGTTTATTTTTGCTGTTTCTTATAAAGTCTCCTTCAAAACAATCTTCTCTTCAAGTGACAGTAATCCGTCTCATATTTTCTCAATGCTAGAGCAACTCAATTTAAACTGTTTCAGGATATCAACACTTGTAGCTGGAGAGAAGACACATTTTTGTAGCCAGAGATGGGTTAAGTTGTCTTTCTGATTTAAATGATACCTTCCCAACATCTCAAGACAGTCCGATCAAACACAGCAGATGTAACGTGACGAAACATCGTTTCTCACTTTGTTGCTGCTCAGGACTCTTTACCAACCCAAAATGTGGCTATTTAACATCACAGGTCATAAAAAAGGAAGCAGGGCAGATTTGTTCTATTGCTACCACCCACAACTTCTGCTAATAGAAACATGAAAATAATTGTTGTGTAATAAATTGAACTGAACTGAACTGCTGGGCAGATAGCAGCTTCTGCAGACCGGTCCAGAGTTGTTAACAGGGACAAGAGAGGATCTTGCCCTCTGGCAGGGTCTTGATTCTGTTGTGGCTTTTAGGCCACGCTGCATCTGTTCTGCTCATTCAGCTGAGGAAGAGTGGTGTTCGGGGGCTAGGCCTCAGTGCTTTAAAATGAAATGTTTTCTGCCTCTGCACCTCTCTACTGTGAAAAGTCAGAAAAGAGAGAGCTGATAGCTGACAGAAGTCACCTAAAGATGGTTTCACTTGACCTGCCTTTTCAGAGCAGGGCAGAAAGAGAACAAGGGGAGATAAGCAGACACATCCACATCTTTGCACCTGAGGACAAAGGAAAAATCCAGATGGAATATGGAAAACACATTGAGAGTTTGGACCGTGAACACAGACAATCGCTTCTATGAGAGATTTAATATGTAAATGTGAGACTGAATTAATGACTGTGACTTATAAATATCGGTTTAAATCTTATTCCCTGCTTATTGTTTATTTTCGATACGAAATACACATGCCTCCAGGGCTAATCTGCATTTGTGTTCTGAGAATAACTGCATTTCTTTCTTTCTCTTCCCCTCCCCACAGAGTCAGGCCATGCGTATTGTTCGGACCGTTGGCCAGGCGTTTGAGGTGTGTCACAAACTGAGTCTGCAGCACACACAGCAGAACGCAGACGGACAGGAGGACTGCCACAGCGAGAAGAACGGCAATGAATCCTCCATCGCAGGTACACATGCAACGTGCTCCTGCTATAAAACTTAACATCCCATTCTTAGCGGCAAGCATTGTGGGTGAATGTTTAGCACTGCTGCCCCTGAGTTGTTTAAGCTCACGGTATTTGTTTGCAGTGATCTGTGCTCGCTTTTGATTCACTTCTTTGTGACAGAACATGAGTCAGGAGAGCTACACAGAGTAGGGTGAATGTTTCATGTCAGAGTGCTGCAGTTTAATCAATTGCGTATCTGTTGCAGCCTTGTAGAAGCTCATTGAAGGTTCCTAAAGTGAAGTCAGTGCCAAATGAAAAGAGTAAAAAGCAGCTACAAACTCCCTCCTAGGAGAGTTGTTTTTATTCCTCATCTCTACCTTCTATCCAGAGTTGTTCTGGTAATCCTTGAGTATCACTGAACACTGAAAGGCATGTCAGTCGGGGGAGGTCAATACCCAGATCAGAAGAAATATTGTGTTTCAAAAGGTGATTCATCAGAAGTAAACCCAACAGAAAAAAAGTGGTGTTTTAGGGCAAGGACAACAATTGAGAACATGAGCAGATGGGCAGACGTGTGGGTGGAGTTGATGTAGAGTTGATGTTCAGAGTTCAGTGTGATGTAGCAGTGGCTGAGGATTTATCTGGGTGGAGCTGTAGAAATGTTGTCTAAAATAAAGTGTCTGAGAGGAGAAAAGAAGGGTCATGTGGCCAATGTGTGAAGTCAAGCTTGTGCTTCTCTGCTCGCATGCTCATTGCCAGCTAGGGCTGGGTATCAATCAAAAATGTTCGATACCGGTACCAATACCGATACTTTCACTTTGATACTGGTTCCTGAACGATACTTTTTTCAATACCAATTTTATAATATCAATTCTAACAAAAAGATTACAGTACAAATCTTGAGTTTTACTTTTCAGCTTTTGTTTTTTTCCACTCCAAGCAGTTTTCTTACAGAAAAAATAAACAACGAATAATTTTCAGTGCAAAAGAACACTTGCAAACAAGTGACAAGTCAATGTCTAATGCTCACTGTTACATACTGAGGACCTTTTCACTTAGCAGTTTTTCTTCAGAAAAATCAACGTGTCTGCTTTCTCAGGACACAGACAAGCCCGCGCTTGGCTGATGGTGTCTACTGTGAGGAGAAGATAAACATAACAGTGAACGTTAGGTGAGCTGTTTAACCAGCCGACCCAATTGATGAGCACATCTTTACAAGCTAAGCTTTATCTGTCACTGTCAATCTCTAGTTAGCTTTTGATTTAGCTAGCTACATAGCCATAAAATAAAGCTACACACTAATATCTTAAGTTAGCTTTACACACCGGAGTCCGGTGGTGAAGATTTTGAATCAGGCCGCTCGGACTCTGTAACGTCCACTGGAGGACTTAAATGCTGAGAGGAGGATGGCTGCGGTCCGCTCTTCCTGCAGTTAAACATTCCGTGCACGGTTTAAGTGCTTCATCGAATTAGTCGTGTTGCCGGCCTTACCAACGATGACTTTTTTGCATATATTGCATCGCACACGATTGGCATCAATCTTGCTACTGTAGTATTCCTTTGAAGGGGCAATTTGTAAGACATGGCCTGAATCAGAAGGTAAAGAAACAGCGGTGTTGACATTATATCAAATATGTCTATATTCTCTTTTGCAGAATTTTCTATCGAAAAACGCATGCTAACCAGCTAGCCCAAGTCTGCCTGAGTTATTTGAGAACAGCGGCAAGCACTCTAATTAGTCTAATGAGTAAACAAAACAAATAAAAACTGAGACGAGCCTTATGAACTCACCATCAAACATTCAAAGTCGACCTAAACAAAGTTAAACTCACTAAAACAGTCTTGGTTTGTCTTTCCATAATCACTTCTGGTTTGGCTGAAATACATTCTCAGTTTGCAGAGCAAGATGTGAAAATATTCTGACCCTACACGCCGCTATATTTTCTCTCGTCCCCCAATTCATATTCCTGATCAAAGCTACTGTAAATCACCTCTGTACTATGTCCCCTGTCTTCAAATTGACCCCTGTTGGTCTCAGAGGCCGTGTTCAGTCCCAGTTCAATGTCCAGCAGTGTTCACTTGGAGGCAATTGAGCCCAATTGACAGTGGTGACTCCCCCCAGGATCCGAGGTGTTGGTCATGGCATACCCCAGTCACCTAATCCCACTCACTGTAGCTACCCACTAACTGAGCTAAGTTGTTAACAGCAGCTAGTCCTATATTTTTGGAGGAAATTTAGATAAACAAACCAGGATAGAATGTTTTTTAGGTCACAGAATAAAAGATATCATATTGTATCAGCAAGGACATGGTGGAAATTGGATATAAAGTCCAAAAATAACACAAGATCTGAAATCTTGGCAGCACATTTTCCCTGCATACACAAACACCTACACACTTCTAACACAGTCGTATGTCTTCAGATGGCACAAACAGATTGTACTGCACACGCACTCCACACACACATATACACATTCCAGCCTGCATTGTGTCCAAGTTGGCAAGCAGGAGAGGGCGATGCTGGAGTGAATGTCACGGATGAGTCAACCCAAAGAAAGAAGGCACCGCACAACAACACTGGTGGGCTGAGCTACTTTTATCTGTGGCCTCGTGCCTGGACAGGATGGCGTTCACTGCAGCCCAGGGACACGTGGCTCTGAGTGGGGTCTGAGAGGACAGACATGGGGATTCAGTAGTTGGAAGAGTCCATGATCTGAGCCCTTTCACAGCATCGTTCCAGTCATTACAGCACCGGGCCTGGTCACCCTCCCCACCAGGCTGGGGTGCGTTATCTCCACATCCTCCTTCAGCCCTTCAGAGACTAGCTCTCTTTCACATGCTGATGAGCCCAGAGATCACCCACGCTCTATAACTGTACATTTACACAGAGTGAAAGGACCCCACATGCATACAAACTCAGGCCTGTACGCACACACTCACACAATCACTGTCATGGTGTGTTAAGCAACACAAGAGCCGTCACGGGCAGCCAATGAGCTTATCTGGAGAACTAATTATCATGGAAATAAAAGGAAAAGGGATAGAAGAGTGGGAGATGGCGGATTACAGAAACAGAATGCTGGAAGAAAGCACGGATAGTGTAGGGGAGGAGGGAGAAGAAGAGATGGATATTAGAGGGAAAAGGCATTTGGGTTGGTGGAGGATGAGAGGAGCAAGAAAAGATGAAACGCAGACGAGAATTAGAGAGGAGAGGAGAGGAGAGGATGGAGAACTGGGTTGAGCAGCAGGGGGTCTGAAGAAAAGGAGAAACCGCAGAAAGGACAGGGCAAGTTCTCTCAGAGGAGGCCGCATTTTTGAACAATTGCACGAAATAATGCCACATAAGACGAACAACATAATCTTTTTAACAAACAAATAACTGTAGAAACATGGCTGACATCACTAGAACTAATGAAGCCTACTAAATGGAGAGTAATGCCAAACACACAATAGTGTTTTTATTGTAGTTTACATTAACATAAGACATAGCAGTGACATGAATTCAATGAACACTGAATCTATGGGCAAGCTTAAAGGCCATATGGGGTTTCCTTTTTGACTTGTAATTAACACTTAAAGTTAATATGACATTTTTTTATTTGACTAAACAGTTTTGACTTAATTGATGAACTCATTCACTTTTTGACAGTCATTATCTATTGACCTCCATGCTGATGAAAAGTTGGCTGAATTTTTGTTGTCCACAAAACATTTCTGGAGCTTCACAGCAAAACAGCATTGCGCCACTTACGGTCACTTGTTTTAAAACTCAAAAATAAAAATGAAATGGCCCAAAGCCACTCACCTGGCATTATCCAAGTCTCTGGAAGCCCTGAGATCCCAAATTCATTTTAAAAGCTGGTATTTGTACCCTCGGCGCGTGGTCAAGCTCATGTACCTACAGTACTTCAGACAGTATGCTCTCTTAAACACCTCACGTCTCTAGCAGCCCGTCACATTTTTACAGAAAAACATGAGAAAAACAATGTTTTTATCTTTTGTAGAACCAAATAATTTGAAGAATACCTGGGAGTTGTGAGTCTCTAGCTGAGTGCTTGTTTTATTCAGTTACTTTTGAGATTCAAGGAATAGTTTGGCATGTTTGGAGTCCGGCTTGTTTGCTGCACAGAGGTGCTGGGCAGATGGATACACAGTAAAACCATAAATCATTCTCTATGTGTTTCTTTACATATCTTTGAAGGTAGGCTAGCTGTTCCCCCTGCTTCCTGTCTCAATGCTAAGCTAAGCTAACTGCATTCTGACTACAATTCTGTTGTTATTGTATGGACATGAGAGGAATAATAAGCCTTGCTTGTAAGTCTCAGCAATAAATAAAATTAGCCTATTCCCCCCAAATTTCCAACTTTTACTTTGAATGTTTTCACTTAAAATTGGCACTACCAAACATGCAAACTATTCAGTGAAGAGTGTTTTGTTCTGTGAGAAGGAAAGCATTCAACCTTGCTTTACAGATATGTTGTAGAAAGCTCAGTATTTTATGATATTGCTGTTTCAGAAATGAGTGAGTTTGATTTAGCAAATAAGAGTGAGTAATCATAACCACAATGATTCCTTCTTCATTTGATTAGTTTTCATGTTTTTAAATGATTGCTTTTTAAATGAAATTGTCTGTCAGAGGCAGTTTGAGAGGTGACCATGAGTAAATATCTTTCACTTCCATCTATTCTTGGTAGAAGTCAGCACGGTCTCAGTAGCTCCAAGTGCAGCTGTATATTTTTAGTTCAGCCACATTGACTGGGAGCAAATGCTATTCAATCCAGTGGAAGGTTGTCAAAAACTGTGGTCGAACAAGAAAACAAATCACATGCATGTAAATTATTAACTAGAACACTGACACCTACATTTCCCCAGTTGTACATTTTGAATCTGCAGAGGTTAGGATGCACAGCTAGCAACTTCAGGCTTCAGGGGAAGAAATACAACAGCTGTGACAAACAGTGTTGTAGTTGTGTTCTGGTGATTTTCCTGGTGAGGAAGTCAAATGCACTTGAAATAGTAAAATATTCAACAGAGTTCAGACTGCCGAAGGGCAAAAAAACCAACCGTATCACTCTGAGAAGGTTTGCACAACCCGTTTAGTTAAATCAACCTTTTGCTAGAGGTTAGACTGAATATTTCAAAATCTAGGTGACTGACTTACTGTAATCTGTGAGGTATGTATGTGAAGATACATGTAGTCTACACTCTTATTCAAGAGTTTCACTGTCTTGCTCTGGAACAAAGCGTAGCAGCTTTTGACCATGTTTTATTGAACTTAATTGGATGGTTTTCTCTGCCAAAGATTTTTCAAAGACATCTAATTTAGTTAAAAATTCATCTTGACTGAATAAAAAGTGAAAGAAATGTCTCAGTGTAGTCAAGTTGAATCCATTCCCAATGTCACAGTTTGATTCGACAAATTGAAAGAGGCAGATGAAACGAGTTACAGTGCTTCTAATAAACTGTTTTGTTGCAGTCTGGATTGATTTTGTGCCATACACAGGAAAAAGTGCTGCTGTTCATTGTTAAAGATCTCTGCTTCAGAGGAAACATGCCCTGTGTCCAGTTTGGCATGATTTTTCCATTAATACTATATGAATAATAATGACAACACAGCTTAATTAAAAGCTCCAAATACAAAAAGGAAACAGGAAAGTGCCCTCCGCATTGTGTTACGTTTAAAAATTGCATTGTAAGACGAAGTTGTACCAGTGAACAGCTTGAACATGAATTTACACTTTTTGATCACATAATCATACTGACAGTATGCTATGCTTCTGTGTATAATGTTTTTTAACTGAATGTTTTCATGTGTGTCCGCCCATGTGTGCCTGTGTACATGCTCATGCCCACATGTGTGTGTGCAGGCGTGCGTGCTTATCCACCTGTATGTGTGTGTACTTTCCTCGGCTCAGCTCGGGAGCTAACTGGCGCTGAGAAGACGGCGTCTGTCACCGAGGAGACGGATATAGATGCGGAGGAGGCAAGCCAGGTGCCGGCAGCAGAGGAGTCAAACCTCAACAGAGGAGTGACTGATCTGGACGCCACTGCCAAGACAGCTGAGCAGAACCACTCTGAGAGCAAGGTAAATCATCCCAAGTATGCGCATGTTATGTTATATCTCCTCTTGATCTGTCATCATGTTTGGTATCAACATTGCTCTTAACAAATAAAATGTAGTAAACGATACACACTAGGAAATATGAATAATGTGTCTGTACTGAATTCAGAATTCAGGTTAGAAAGATGAGATATTAGAAGTTTGGTAATAACTTCTAACAGTAACACTTCTATCTATCTATAAATGCAACTGCTAGGTATATCTAGCAAGAGACCATTGTTCGGTAACACTTTGTTGTTTTTTAATATCTTTTCTTTTCACTTTGACATTTTTAACGAGACGTCAGGACATTTTCCAGTCATATTTGTGGCAACAAAACTTTTAAACGCTGAGCCATGAATCCTAAACGTTTTCTCTCTTAAAACCTTAAAAGTCATTTTTGTGCCTTAAACTAGCCAGGTGATAAGAACAGCATTGATAAAACAAAAAATGGAGTATTGAACATAAAGGAACATATCTTTCTTTATTGCAGCACATCTTACATTAGGGTGTAATAATTTAGAATAGCTGCACGCTGGTGGCCCACAGGTTTAGACACTAACCATAGATTGTAACAGAGGGAGAGGAAAAAAGATCCAGAAAAAGACCGCCATAAAATATATCTGTGCAACAAAATCAAAAGTCAGTCAGGTGCATGGATGCAAACAGCGCGCCGAAAAGCGAAACTCGCTTTTTTCATGGCCAAATAGGTCACTTGTGTGATTCGTTCAGATCCGAAGAGTTTTTCTTTTTTTTCGGGGGGTTGACCTGCGCTAAGAAAACCAATTAAGTACAACTGGGGGGGAAACAAAAAAACTGTCAGCCAGTCCCGAGGGCACACCAGTGTGCTGCTGATCTATGATTGGCCATTCACCGCATCAATCGAGTCGCGCGAAGACGCACCTGAAAGTTGTGATGATGAAGACGGAGCGGGGACGGATTCGGAGCTGAGACTTGGAAAGAAGTAAGAGTGTCGAAACATCTATGGTAACGTTAATATTAGCTAAAAACAATAGCTTTTTTCGTTGGCTGGCTATGCTTTGAGCATATTTAGCTTGGTTATGAACTGTTTTATAGTCAATGAACGTTAGCCTTATAAGCCTGTAAACGCATAGCCCTCGTGTGTCATGATGTATTTTGAGCTAACATTACATGTTGTTAGCTAGCTATAGTAAAGAGGAACTAATGTGCAAGTCTGGTCGCTTTTCTGCTGTTTTGGTAATGCTCCTCTCCTCTATGTGCATTTGTTATGCGTGTGTATTTGTATAGTCTTCACCGTCATAAAACAAACGTTTGCCGGTTAAGGTGCGCGTTTGTGTCGCCGTGAGCGGAGACCGAGTAACATTCATCTCCGTCCGCATAACAGTGCGCGGTAAAAGCGAAACACATAGGGTCCGATCGCGCGCCGCCCCCCACCCCCGCCGTCGGACGATCCGACCACTGTACACTGATGTTTCAAGGTTGGTTTTCAGCCATGAGACGCTAGGTGGAAGGCAGAGAGCCTTATTAATTTATTACTTAACCTGTGTATGTCTCTTATTGATTTGGTAGGCCTCTTAGGTGTCTAAGAATAGTAGACACTAAAAGTTTTAATTGTTTAATATATCTACCATGCTGATCAAAGTAAAATTAGGCAGACTAGGGATGTTTTTTCTCAATATTGAAGAGAGGACATTTGAGGACATAGATGACACAATTTACCTCTGTCTCCTCTGCTATAAACGCACACCCTGACTGTCGATACGCCCCCTAACTCTCTCTTTTTTGAGCTTTTCCTGTTTGCATCCCTGCAGGTGAAGCCTTTGACATCATATACAAAATATCTGTTCACACCCTTCAGATCAGGCTGACCTCTGGGTGTAACAGTGGATGTCTAAAGTAATAAGTTTAGTTTAATGTCTTTGAGGCTCTCCTATTTGAAATAAAGTCAGTGAAATCAAGTTAACACCAAGTCTGTCTAATGTGCGGCATGAGTATAGAAATAGCCCCAACTCCTTCTATTTAAAAGCTGTCATCATCAGCATGTTGACAGCTGAGCTCCAATGGTGCTACGCCAGTCATACGGTGGATGTGTTTGTGTTTCTTGGGCCCCATAGTGTTAGAGATTTGATACAGCTCCGTCTGCTGCTCTCTTGCGTGTAGAAATCCACCTCTAGCCGTCTGTTTACAACCAGAGAAATGCTCTCTCGCCTGTCTGGAGGTGTGTGAGCACGGCTGTCTGGCACAGCAGCATCGTAGTTGCAGCTTATTGTGATTTTCCGATTGGATGCAGAGGTGTAATTGTGTTATCTGATAGAGGCAGCGGTGGGAGGACGACGCTGCATGATGAGGGCAGAGAGGGGGTGCAGGTTGATGTTTATTACACTGCTCTTTGGCTTGAAACCTTGGGCTCTGCGTCAAGTTGGCAACAATGGTGTATCATAATCATTTTATTCTGTTTTTATTTATTACTTCCTACCGCCTGGCCTTGCTGAGTGAAGCAGGAGAGTAGTGGGCGAGGATAGAGGGAGGACTTGGACTGGCTCCATGTGTTGTTTTGTGCCCAGCAAAATATTTTTCTTCAATATGGCCCTCAAGTATTTTTTATGATTTTTTTTTCTCTTCCATGTACCATCCATTCAGGGAAATGGTTGCTTTTTTTTATAGTTTTAAGATTCAACCTTGTCTCCTTAAAGCAAAATATCCACTATCAATGGTTTTCACTTGGTTTATCAATGAAATTGCAATATCCCCTCCAGGTAACTAAAGTATTATTAACACTTTTATGTCGATCCACCAACACCTCTCCCTTGGTGCCAACGATGTATTTGTATATTTAACGAACCCCCAGACATCAATACCCCCACTGCTAACATTAATAAGCAGTTTTTTCATTTTCAGGATTTTCAATCAATTGGCAAAAAAGTTAATTGATTCCCGTACATGAATATCAATGAACAATATCTGCAAACCACACCTTTAAAAATAGCCCGCAATAGCTTCACATATCATAGAATTATGATATGATATGATTATTACAGCTCTGCATCCGGAAAAAAAGCAGAAGATCTTGTACTGGTGAATTGGCAGAAAAGCATACATCAACTTAAGAATTTAAGTTGATGTATGCTTTTGGAAAACCCTTCCTATCTCTATGGCCAGAAAAATCAATGCTATCAAAATGGTAGTTCTTCCTTGATTTATTGAAATTTTTCAGGCCATTCAATCATTTATTACTCTTTCGTACTAGCAAGTCTAGCGACTAGACTCGATCATTTTGTCTTTTTCCATGGAGCTACAAAAGCTCGAGCTTCCAATAACAAAGAAAACATCTTATGAATCAAAAAATGATGGGGGTTTTGGCCTACCTTACCTTATATCTTGCAGCTGGGCTACCCTCTTAAACACTGTATCATGGTGGGAAAGGGGCACAGCCAATGAATGAAATGATTGCCCTGCTTGGTTGTCCTTGGACAAGGCCTCTATAATAAGACCTCTCTTGGTTATTTTATGTTGTTGAGCAACTCCAACGCACATATAATATCCTCCAATTTCTAAAGATATTTGCAAATTCGAGATTATGTAAGGAAAAGTTTTTTCTAACTTGGAGGAAATATGTCTCCATAATTCACTTGACACTGTCAACAGATTTGATCCAAGGGGGCAGTTTCTCATTTTTATTTCAAGTTACAAAGACACATGGATGCCAATACAAATGCACTTAAATAGCTGTGGGAAGTTGAGCTCAGGCTGGAGATAGATGATGATTGAGGAATGACTCAAAAGTTTGCATGAATGTTCAATCAACTCCAGACAGAATATGATACTGGTCAAAACAATGCTACAGTTATACAATTCTAAAGCCAGATTGCATGAGATTTTTCCTGACATGTTGCATCTTTGTAGCAGGTGTAATGGGACAGAGGGAACACTGACATTCATTTTGGATATGTCAAAAACTATACAATTACTGGGAAAATGTTTTCTGTGTTTCTAAAGCTTTTAAGAAAGCCTGTCAACCTGATCCTCTAGTTGCGGTCTTAGGTGTCATACGTGTGTTACCAATGGCAAATATATTAAACCCGGGCTGTTTAAGTAGCTATTGTGATGGCGAAAAAAATGTATTCTTCGTATGTGGAAGTCAGACTGTACTCCAACATATGAAACATATGTGGATTGAAGAGTTGGTGAATGTGCGGCATTTAGAATGTTTGAGATTCTCTCACAGAAACAGTTTCCAGATATTTGAAAACATTTGGTGTCCAGTATTGGATTCATTAGTTTTATATTTTTCTTAAGCGTAATTTCTTCAAAGGATGACGCGGTGCATGCTATGTGGCTATTTAAAGCGTGGATGTGGAAGTAAACTGAGGCTAGATGGAAACAAACCAGGAGAGAAAACAGAGAGAGGTCTTCAGGAATTATTTTTAATAGGGCAGTCGTGTACCAATAAGCTGTGTTTACCTACAGCGGTTATGTAGTGTTCTCGTCCTCGTGTACTGTAGTAATGTAATGTTGAACTTCGCTCTTACTTGTGAACTACTGAGCCTTTTAAGGATGCTCCTTTCATACCAAACCATGATACTATCGCCTGTTTATTAACATCTTTACCTGTGGAAAAGGTGTTTTTGGAGCATTCTGCAACATCCCCAGTTTTTTGTTGATCCTGTCCCAACTCATTAGAAATGCTTAATGAGGTAAAGCATTAAATATATTTCCTTTGTACTGTTTTCAGTAATACTTACATCAAAAAGGATAAGAGAAGAGACCTCTTTGGAGAAGGGGTTGGACACCTAAATTAACAGAACAAAAATATGATTAAAACAATCATGATTGGTGGTTTCAAGCAAGTGGCCTGCTCTTTAGTCAGAAATAAACAATACACTAGGATTCATCAGTGGGCCATAAAGAAGCTGTGGCCTGAAAAGTTGCCAACTTTTTGTGCAAAGTCTCAGCATTAGCCAAACTTGTTTCAGCCAAGCAATTATCATCAGGGAGCATATTTGCCAGCACAAGCTAGCTTGCATTATTTATGCTCCCTTCTGGTCAGATGGTCACAGGCACCAAAACTAATTCAAAGGAAAAGTGTTTTGTCCTTCGTGTTCTTTTTCACCTTGCCACTAAAAGTGTCAAATACTCCCCTTTGCAGCAAAAGCCCTGATCTGTAGTTAACTCTGGATAATTAGGTGGTTTCTCAAGCAGTATCAATTAATGGTAAATAATTAAACAGACAAGCTGTTAGGCAACACTCCAGGCCAGAGTTTATGAAACTTTTCATCCAAATGAGAACATTATGTCACCTTAGGCTCCAACGTACCTGTTAACCTACCACATGGAGACACAGCGGAGCATTTTAGGTCCTAGCTCAGAGTTACAAAACCAATCCATTCGTCTGTTTTACAGTCCTTGGGTCCCATTAACGTTAGAGTTATGAGACTTTTTATTACAGGCCCTGATTGAAAGCAACACAGCATGAAATCACTGAGACAACGAGCTCTCAGCGACGACCTCTATTCTCAGGTCATTGGAAGAAGTGTGTGTTATAGTTTGTGTTGCTGCTCCTTGATGTACATGAAATTATTCAACACATTTGTCACTCTTAACTGCTTGACTGATTAAATGGGAATGTGCAGGGACAAGTGGGGGAAGGTAACATTGAATAAGATTTGTGTGCATTTACATTGGATCACATGTGTATGCATTTTTATTACACGGCTGTGTGTATTTCCTCGGAGGGATTTAATTCACTACAGGGTTTCTCTGGAAGCTCATGAAAGGGAAAGCAGCCTGCGAGTGTTAAAGTTCATTCTCTTCCTGTCAGCTCCCGTTAGACTGACAAATCCCTCGGCGCCCTGCGTTCAAACCATCCCGGAGGACTCCAGGAGCACACATCAATCCTACCATGGGCTTTGTGGCCATGAGGTTGAGTCGGGACGATTGCTTTTAAAGGGTTTGCATCAGAGAAAGTATTACTATAATAGACAAACTGGACAGAAAAAAGTCACAGTTTAGAGATAACTGCATTTTACACATTTCCAGAGGCTGCGCCTTTGTTTTCCACAGAGACAGATGTTCATTGGTGGTTTCAATAAAAAGTGATAGCCGTGCAGAACAAAAGAAAAAAAAGAATAACATCAGTTCTGGCTCGACCAAAATTCTGATTGGCGATTTTTGGCATGTTAGTTACATGCTGCTATGGCAGTGCATAAACACACAGCGGGTCCTCTCCATCCCAATGCAGTGTGTCCTGCATATGGTGTATTTGACTTTATCAGGAGGAAAGTAGTAATGGGGGTGTTTTCAGAGCACCCCTGTTTCACAGGTATCAGTGTGTCTACAGAACACCCCCCTTGTTTTAACTATTAGCCCAACCAACTACAGACAAACAGATTGAAGAACGCACTAGAAGGCCTAGGTCCGGTGGTTTGTTAAATACTCATTTATTTTTAAGCATTTAATTTACAGTCATTCCTATTCTACCATGTCAAAGACGTCAGCAGTACGGCAGCATTTTATAAAAATAGAAAATGGAAAGAAAGTCAAATGCAAAGTTTGCAAACAACAGTTTGTATATCACAGCTCGATTACAAACATGACATATCACCTAAAAACGGTAAGCTGACTTGTCTGCGTTAAGTTGCTCAGTCCATTTTAAGTATATGAACAATTATTTTTTCTTAAAGTGGACTTGCCTTTTGTGTTTAAGAGCAAAAGTGCTAATAGTTAATACGAGTTAATAGTTCATGTCTCAGCCACGAAGCTGAGCTCCTGTGTTCAGTGTTCAGTGTGCGAGGACACGCACAGAGCGAAATGAGTGTCTGTCAATTATTATAATATGACAAAAACGATTGTCTAAGTATTCCTCAACAGCTCTTGTGCTGATATCACTAGTTGACATAGTATATTTTGACATTTTATATTTTATATGATATTGCGCAGATGTACGTGATGCAAAACGCTGGTTGAGTGTGTTTATTAATTCATTCATTTTAATTTCAGTGCAAAATAATAGGGTCAAAAACAATTGAATCTAAAGCAAATAGACTACTAGTCTTTATGTTTATTTTTGATTAATTAAGAGGAAGGCTACCAAGACAACCCCCCCACCCCCACCCCCGAGTCGATTTTTAGTCAAAATTTCAAGAGGATACAAGGATTTCTTTGGTTGATTACATCCCAGAATATCAGACTGTGCAGACTGTGAAACTAAATGTCAAGATGATTTCAAACCCTGAAACAGAATCATATGTTTGGAAGCTCTGTTCAGCAAAGAGACCAGTGCAGTGTTTTAGCTAAGTTGAAGATGAAGAGAGAAGGGGAATGTGTACACATATTCAGATGCACATGTTTGCTTTAAAGTGAGGCCGTACAACCACACGCTTTGATAGAGGTTTTGCTTGTGGCCCACTCTCAGATAATGTCAGGCAGGTGTAAACACTCTGATCCACAAGTGTAGCCCTACAGGCAGCACTCCACTGAAAGGCACTCGTTTTATTTTTTTCTCTCGTACCATCATTAATGTGCTTCCATTATTTTAGAGTTGAAATGACAAGCATGACCTAACATAGATGGATTACTGATGGGACATGACAGGCACTGGCCAGGGGGCCAGATAGTTCAGAAGGCCCCTGAGTAAGATACTCTTTTTAATGAGACTGAGAGCAGTTAGTTGACAACAGGTCAGCTGTAAATAAAATGTGAAAGTTGTCTTCTCATATATTGTGTTTTTGTTTAGTTTTGCTATAATATTACAGCAGTGATAATAATAATAATCAACTTCATTTATATAGTACTTTTTGATAACAAGTTTACACAGTGCTTCACAAGCCTAAAAACTAAAAGTGCACTGCTCAGTTACAGAATTATATATTGACAATAAATACTAACATTAAAAAAAGACATTAGAGTAAGAGCATAAACATAAAGATTATTCCATACTTGTGGAGGCCTTACAGCAAAGGCCTACCATGTTTCGCCTGAAGCCTCTCCCTGGGTCCCGGTGGTAGCAGCTGATCTGCAGATCTACGCGAACGAGCAGGAGAATATAAAGGTACAAGGTCATTGATATAAACAGGAGTGATTTCAAAATGAATGAACAATTTAAAAAATCACTTCTAATAACCAGGGGTAATCAGTGCAATGAGGCAAGAGCAGGAGAAATGTAATCATATTTTTTATTGTAAACCCTAGCAGTGGTATTTTGTATACATTGGAGGCGGTTGATTGATTTCAGTGTGCTGTACAGCGTACTGGGACTACATTGTGATTAAAATGTAGCATAATTAGCAGAGATTGCTAAAAATCTAGTTTAGACATAAGAATGCAAAAAAAAAGTGAAGTTAATTGTTTCAGTGTTTATTTTTCAAGAGTTAAATATTCTGCCTTCTTTACATAAGTATCTTTGTCCAAACTGTTCACTGATCACCTCATTTGAGGGGTGATTGCAAAAACAAATGTGTCTATGGGCCTAAAAATCTAGTATCAGTGCTCTAATGATGAGTAAAGCAATTTAAAATAGAACAGCAGAACATCTCTTAAAGACATGTGACTCTTAATCTCAAGTTTCTTTTGACAATTGTCCAACAATATTTATATATTGTATATTTTACTGTATTGGCTGTAGTATTTGCTGTATTATCTCTGGAGTCAGTGTCGATCGGCAGCTGGACCTGTGAACCTGAGCCTTTTCGGTCACTTGTATAATATCACTGAATTGATCAACAGAATGAAAGATGCATTTTGCACATGTGGTCCTACGTAGGAGTAAAGCAGTCTTTTTACACCTCTGTTACTATGACTCATAATCCGTCCATGCAGCATATGGACTGAATTATTCTAAATTGCTTTGGACAAAAACGTCTGCTAAATGCCCTAAATGTAAATGTAAAATCTAAATGTGTCATTTTTTTTTTTCAAACATGAAGACGCCCCACCCCTCAACCTCTGAACCCCGCGACGTCTCATAACAACAACAACAACAATGGCACACTACTGCTTGTGTTCGTGTTTCTTGCAACTTACTCACCTTGTAGTTGAGTGTGAGTCTCAGCAGCAGTTCCACCTCATTAACAGTCCACACAAATGATTCTGGTTTCTTTGCACTAGCCATTTTCATCTTCTTCTTGTTGTGTTCGGTTTCTCCGTCTACTGTCTGTTTACAGCGCGCAAGCTTTATGCGCGTGCTCCCTCTCTTCTTCTCTGTTTTTGGTGATTTTCAAGCACCATCTATAGGCCTGGAATATGAACTACAGCGTTTTCAGTCGTTTTCAGTGGATCGTCTGGACGCAGATATTCTTGAAACAATGCAGAGGAAGACAGAGGAAAAAAGGTCGTTTTCGTCCATGTGGACGGCTCCTGAGAATAGTTGTGTCAGTATGAACTGTGTTTGAGCAGTCGATATGCAAAGAGTTCTCTCTGGGGACTCCAGCTTCCCCCTACAATCCAAAGATATGCAAAACAGTAAGGTTAATCAGTTACTCTAAATTGTCTGTAGGTGTGAATGTGAGCGTGAATGGTTGTTTGTCCCTATATGCCAGCCCTGCGATGAACTGTAGACTTGTCCAGGGTGTACCCCGCCATCAGGTCGATAAGCGGTTTCAGATAATGGATGGATGGATATGCAAAGAGAAAACTGACATCAAAATTCTAGGGATGCACTGCATCACTATAAAACACTTTCCAAACATGAGCGTGTTAGTATGAAAATATGAATGTCCTTGCTGTTACAGCTCAGGTTGTCATTGCCTTTATCCAGTGAGACCGTAAATAACCTGAATGCAGCTTTCACACCTAAGATTACTCACCTGGCCTTAGGGCAGGTTATGATGACTTGAAGACAGAGGTAGGAGGTGTGAAGTGAATGTGAAGTCAAACATAAAATGGTAGAAATCTCTGTTTTCCTCTTTCTGTGACTTGGAAATGGATGCTTCGACGCCCATTACACAGCCATCCTTTTACAATAGCTGCAGTTGCAGGAAGATTCAGAAGACACTTTTCAGTGAAATAGGAGACATCTAGCACATTTGCATGTTGCTAGACTCTAAGACAGAAATTTTATTGAATGCAGATTTTTCTTGTGTTTTTTGAAGACTGGGTGATCTTAAAAAGTTCACCCAGTCTGGTCACAACCGCCCCAAAGCCTCTAGTCTAGAGTGGATGAACAACATCCACTTCTCCTCTGCCTAAACCCTCCAACCTCTTTGCCTCAGGGACACACACACCCACGCACTTACACCTGGCCTGTTTTTTCTGGGCCTTGACAGGACAGAGACGTATCTTTTCAAGACTCTTTACACACAAGCAGGTAATAAAAAGCCAGCCTCTCAGCTTTCCACTTACTGTAAACTCTATAGGTTGAACTATCTAAATGGGAGAGATGAAATCACAGTTTATCCCTGCTGGGGTCTCTGCTCTTGATAGCCTTACAGTCCGAGGGTTTGGTTTTTAAGCATTAGCATTACAGGATCCTTCTTGCCCAGCTCAATCACCAGAATAAAATGTTGACACAGTACAATTCTGTAAATCACGTTTGCCCAGTTACTGGGCCAACATTTATTAAGGCAACTGGGTTGTCTTGCCCTGTGGGTTTCCACCTACATTTGCTTTCATTCATGCATATTTGGAAAAGTTGGTGGTTTCAACCTGCACCTTGCACTTGGGAATGTTTTCCTAGGAGTTGCCAGCTGATAACAAAGCACAAGGAGCCCTAACCCTAACCCCCATAAAAACTTTGAAAACAATGACCTTTTCATCTAAAGCAGAGTTGAGTCAATCCAGGACTGATCAGGATTTTTGCAAGTTTGAATTAGCCTGACCTTTGTTTTAATGAAAGTTAACACAGAGGGTGTAGTTGAAATGGTCGCCAAATGATCATACGCACTTTTGCTTCTACACATGGGCTTGTTTCTCCCCTCTCTCTTTCTCTTTTGGTACCTCCATCACTTGACTTTCCACTCCATTAACCTGGGTTTTGTCCTGACATTTATTCTATTTTTCCTAAATTGACTGTGTACCAGCCAGTGTTCGAGACAGTTATGAGGCACTCACAAACCCAGACTTACAAACTTCTTTTAGGGCTTGGAAAAAACTAGTAGGCATGCAAATAAGTTTAAAGCAATTATGCAGTCACACATTTTCCAATCTCAACATCTTGTTTCAACACAAATTACATCTTATTACAAATGTAAAATGTCATTTCTTTGTGCCCTGAGCTCAGGATTTAGTTGAAAAATGAAGGCTTTTATTTGAACAAGCATACAGTTTAATTTTCAGTCTCACAGACTAATTCACACCTGCTAATTCCCAAGTACACACACACAGCTGCTGTGATAGTAAGGGAGATCTTCGGAACATAAAACATAGTTACTCATCCCTAAATTATGGTTATCCCTAAATTATAATTAAAATAAGCCCAGATCCAGGAGTGTATATTCATGAATTTCACAGATCCACTCAGGATAGCAGGAAATCCTCTTATACTATAAGCTGGAGAATAAAGGGCATTAGGAGGCTGTTAAGTCATAAAAACTTAATTTATTCCAATAGAAAAGGATATTTTCTATTAAAGACTAATGTCTTGCTCACCAGAAGATGTATAAATGAAAGTGCCACTTTTATATACATGATTGTTGCTCTATAGCTTTCAGCCACCAATGGTAGCACTGAATGCTCCAGTGCAGAACAGCACCCATGACATCAAGTGTTTGCATTCACTTGACAGGAAAGTATGAATAATGCTTTTTGTTACTTTGCAGTTTATACACTGACCGGTTGGCCACTAACAGGTGAAATGAATAACATTAATTAAATGTTCTGCTGAGAAACCTTGGGTCCTGGCCTTCATGTGGGTGCCACTTGACATGCACCACCCATCCAAACACTGTTACAGAAGTACATGAATTTTACGGCAAGGGCACTTCCCAATGGCAGTAGGTCCGTGAGCAGAACCAACAGTAATCAAAAGATCCACCACTGGAGCACCCTTAGAGGTCCTTTGTCCAAACTTTGTAGCATCTGAGCCAAGTCTGATCCATGGTGGGGGCTTCATGGATTTGACCAACTCTGGCATATCTCACAGATGCTCAATCTGATTGGGATCTGGCAACTTGGAGGCCAAGTCACCACCTTGAGCTCTTTGTCACATTCCTTGGGTCATTGCTGAGCAGTTTATGCAGTGTTGTAGGGCTTATTCTCCTGCTGGGGTGGATCATTGCCATCAGGGAGTGCCATTTCCATGAGGGGGTGTACTTGGTCATCTTTCGATGGGTGGTGTGCATCAAGTGGCATCCATATGAATGCCACTTGACTCACACCACCCAGGGTTTCCCAGAAGAACTTTGCATTTTACGAAGACCAGTACGAAGATTTCAAACAATCCTATGAGTTCACATCTCCAAACATATTGACTTAAGACATTTTATGAGAAGATCTGTGACTTAAATATTGAAGTTCTAGAAAATATTTATGCTGGACTGTGAAATGCAGTATGTGGTTCTGGATCAGTGCAGATTAAACCTCTAAATACTTGAATGGCCCAGCTCAAACAACACTAGAGAAAGCCATCCTAAAGGTCAAGCCCATATGATCAGGTCAGCATATTCCTGCTGAGCTTTGACTACAGTATGGAAAACCTCCCTGACATACATCCATGGTAAGCATAAAACATTATGGGCACAAGTTGATGTCACAAATCTCAAGGTGCCAGCAGTACTGGCTGAGATCATCGTTTGTTTTCCCTGTATTAAATCTAAGTCACTATTACAGTGTCACACATGGTGGGGGAATATTCTTGTAACTGTCGAATAACAAGGAAATCTAACCCAAAGCTCAATTTGAACATGCAGTATTCACTTGACAAAATCCTTTCTACTACCTTTAGTCCTATATAATGACTATTACAATTGATGGTTAGATCTGATCTCACAGACAGTGCCACCGTAGAGTGATCTCTGGGGCTTTTTCTCAAGAGCCCTTGATAAAGTTATAAATCTGCAGCAAAGGCTGTCGGAAGTTAAGGAAGCCAGACACTGTCTAACCTCTTGGTGTTTTATTACCTCTGCATCCAGTGTGTGTGCCTGTGTCTGTCTGTGTGTGTGGGAGGTGACAGTCTGTTTGACAGACAGAGAGCAGCTAGTGTAATCACAGCTGGAGGAAGAGAAGTAAAGACTTCCTCCATCCTGTATCATCTATCTTTCCTTGTCCTCTCTGTCCCTTTCTCTTTTTCTTCCCTGGTCTCTTCCTCACCTCTTTCTGTCCCTCAGTGAGTATAACCAAAGGCTAAAAGATAAATGTAGATTCCAGCTGCCTGCTAAGAACCTGTATCAGCATGTGTATGTGTGGGAATTAGATGGTAATAGCTGAACTTCCCTCTGGCAGGCCAGACTCCAGCCATTATCATGAGGAATTTCAGTGGTAGGCCATTTTTCTTCATCCTGTCTAACTCCCCCGCTCAGTTTGAATATTCTACTCTGCTGTCTTCTGTAATTGGCTTTGACTGTGGTAAACACGTTTAGGATTCAGAGGGATGGATTGTTTTTTCTCATTCAGTACAGTAAACACAGCACATAAAGGCTCTAGCTGTGTTTGAAGTCCTTACTCACCAAACTGCTCAAATAGTGATTGAAAGAGAGTGCATGGGCATATTTGTAAGCAGCCATTTTGGATTCACACTTTTCACATTTTTTTGTCTCTCAAACTGAAAATTGATCACTGACAATAATTTCCATCCATCCATCATCTGATTTAATGTGCTCATCTGTCCAGCATGGCATTTCAAAGTTAACCAACATTGCAAAATATTGGATCTCATCACTACTGAGGCATTTTTTTTATAAATTAAGTTCTTATTTCCCTTTACCCACAGCCAAAAGATTACACATTATCCCTTATGACATTTCTTCATAAGCTTGCTCTTACACACTCCAGGCGTCACTCAGCTCCTGAGAGTAGGGTGCCTTTCAATTTTCATAACTGTTTGGACAATTTTTGAAATTACAGTGATTGGCTGAAGGGGATGCTATAATTAAAGGTCAAACAAGGTAAAGACTTGTGTTTGGCCCAAAAGGGAAAATGTTCACAGCTACCGTGCTGTTTCATTGGATCTTTATCCATTTTGGCTATTTCTTGAAGTTTTGGGGGGGTTTTTTTGCATTTTTTTGTGTTGTTTTCTTATTTCTTTTGGTTTTTGTTGGTCTGCATTGCTGTCATAAGTTTAACATCCCACGGTTTGTCAGGCACTCATAAATTTAGGGCTGCATCTGACAATGATTTTCTCTATTTGATTAGTTGTTTGGTCTATAAAATGTCAGAAATTAAAATGTTAAAATATTGTAAAAATGTTGATGAATATTTCCCAAAGCTATCTGTCTTTGATATCCTCAAATGTCTTTTTTTCGCACAAAAATATCCAATTCCAGTCATAGATGAGTAAAGAAACATCTTTCCTCTGAATCATCTTATTCACTCTTCCAGTTACTGAACCTCCCCTGTTCGCCTGACATGACTGATGGTTTGAAAGCCAAAACACGAACACTGTTTTCAGACTGAGTCTTAGTTCTGTGTCTGCAAGAAGCTTCTGAGAACTAAAGATGAATGATGTGTTTCTTTCTAAAGACGCACCTCAAGTGAAAGTGAGTTACTTGTAATGTGTTTTTACGTGATTCTGAGGAGTGTTTGCCAACAAGTTTATCCTTGCTCTTTTCTTTTTAAGCGTGAAAACACACACACACACACACACACACGCACACACACACTGATGTCTGCCTTGCTATCCATTATGTGATGGCCCAGAACAACTTGTCAACCTGGATAATTTCCTCTCATTAACCTAAAAGATCCAGCTCAGACAGACCATCACTCATACATTCCTCTCATGGACTGAGTGTGTCTGTGTGTGTTCGTCATTTTCTGTGTGTCACCAGAAGGTGCTTAAGGAGAGACAGATGGTGAAGAATTTTGGCACAGATTTCTTAAGGCGGGTTCAAGTTCAATTTAATCAGGTGTCGACTTGTTTGCCAACCCCATACGGCGACGCGACATCCAGTCACTTTAAAGCACCTTGCGTTCCTCTTAGCGATGTGACAGTCTGGTTAGTTTGGTTTCAGTTAGGAACCTAATAGTTCAGACTTGGCTGCCATGAAACGGTTTTTAGAAATGCTCAAAGTTTAGTAGTTTTTGTGGATCTGAATAATGCAGGCTGGAAAAAACAGGAAATCAGAGACGGCACCTGCAGAAATTGATAAATGTGTCTCAAGCTATCAATGCACATTTCATTTCACTTCAGAAATGTGTTTTGATGCCTTCGTGCTAGCAAAGCTTTGGCAGGAGGCATTAGGGTTTTGGGTTGTTAACTGGACCTCAACAATGGAGCGTCTATCCGGCCCATTCTTGTGATCACTATGCCTCAACACACCATAAGGGAATTTGGTACATTTTTGGTACCAATGTCCACTTAGACTAAAGGATGAACTTATCAGATTTTGCTGACTAAAGTTCAAAGGTCGAGGTCATTGGGATCTCATGGCACCTCTTTCTCATGAACACAATATTTCAGGAAACTATTGAGAGAATTGTTTCAAATTTGGAACAAATTTCCACTATGACTCAAGGATGAACTGATTCGACTCTCATGAATGCTGTATCTAAGAAATACATCGAGGGAAATTCTTCAAATGTGGCACAAAAATTCCATGGGACTCTCCATTCCACTCTATGGCACTATTCTCACCCTGGAAGCTCAACCCTGCCTAACCCGGCCCGGTTGACTTTCTATATGGTGAGGACTGCAGAGTCTGAACCCTGCACACCCTCTTTCCCATGCTCTATCCCACTCTACTGCACAATTCTCACCCCAGAAGCTCAGTCCTGCCTAACCCGGCCCGGTTGACTTCCTGTATGGCGAGGACGGCAGAGTCTGAACCCTGCACACACTCTTTCTCATTCTCTATTCGACTCTATTGCACTATTCCCACCTCGGAAGCTCAGCCCTGCCTAACCCGGCCCGGTTGACTTCCTGTATGGTGAGGACTACAGAATCTGAATCCTGCACACACTCTTCCCTATTCTTATCTATTGCACTATTCTCACCCTGTAACTGCATCCTCTTACTGATTTATTTATTTGCACTAAATTGTCCTGTACTTGTACTGTCTTTTGTTGTACTGTTGTTGTTATGTGCGGTGTCCTTGAGTGCTTTGAAAGGCGCCTTCAAATAAAATGCATTATTATTATTATTATTATTATTATTATTATTATTATTATTATTATTAATGATGAAATTATTAGAATACAGCAGTCAAAGGTCATTGAAAAACATTGGAAAAACAAACACATTTTTGGCCATTACTTAACAATTTGTATGATGATTATAACAACATTGTTTCACAAATGTCTGATGGGATAATATGATGTTAAGATAATGTTATAGCATTTCAGACTTGAAAGGTAAGAAATATTCTGGCCATTTTTCAATGCCACAGCTCAGGAACAGATAACTGACACAGTTGTATGCCTCAGGTGCTTGAATACTTCTTGTTTGTAAACTGTAAAAACTTGTCAACATTAGTGCTTCAATCTTAACCAGACATTGATAGGCTTTATAAATAATTATGATGCACATCTGTAACCATTTTGTCCAATCTCCATGATTCATGAATCAAATTTATTTTCCCTTACACAGTGAGCTCTGTTTCGTTTGACCAAAACAACAATAAATTATTGAGTAACAAAACCTAGCATATCCAGATTGATTTTACAATAAACACATGAAATATGATTTTTGCAAATATGACTGGATTTCTACAGAAACATTTCAGTTATACTGAAGATCTGATTTGAGAAGAAAATCTCATTCGCCTGCAGTCTGAACAAAACATCCATGTTGAAGATGGATTTTCAATCAATCACTTGCTGGATGGCATTGAGTCCCAAGGTCCCACCCTTCTCTGCAATATGGCAGGGATTGTCCACTCGTGTCCCAACACTGAACATGTCCATCATACAACAACTAACTAAAAGATGCATCTCCTGTGTGGATTGAATCCCGGCCCCAGCAGTGCTGGGAGAGCTTTTTCTTCTCTGTACCAACTGCGCACCTCTTTTTTATGGGCCATTCCAAGGATGCGATTGAGGAGAAATATTTGGACAAAGCCACAGTGTTGGCTTGGAAAAAAGAGAGGTGTCAGATACATTTGGTTTTTACGCACTTTTAGATGTCCATAGTTTGGAGTTCTATTTAGAGAAATAGAGTTCTCTATTTAAGCCACGGTGTGATTAAGGCACCAAATCTGCATAACAACAAATGTTTGGGACTGGTGGAACGATAGAGTAGGCACAATGTGTGACCGGTTAGCAGAGCCTTGGAACAATTAAGATGCTTGATAGCATTAGATGGAGGAGAGCTTAGTCCCACAGCTCATTATTGTTGGAGTGGAGCGTTTCAGTGTTGCTGATCTGCATTCTCATCTCACTCTGGTGCAACTAATCAGCAATTCAACATCTCACATTCTGATTCTTGTTTTGACGATGACTTGTTCTCTAGGCATAGTATTGATGCTGTTGCTTGTCCTGATTGTATTTATTTATTCATCAGTCTTTTTTTTTTTCTTTTTTTGTGTGTGTATTTGCATCCTCAACTTTGAAACTTTTTAGGAAGTTGTGGAAACTGATGCCGTAGTTGTTTACTTAAAATTAGACAAACATCAGTATCATCCTTATTGAAAAGTGCGCAAAATATATAGATAAATATAAGTCAAATAAAATGTTAGATTGTGTAAGAATCTTTCTTTCAAGGCAGCAATAAGCTTCTGCCAAGCTGTTGTTTGTGAGTTTTACTGAGTGAAATCTACTCTCTTTCTCAGCCTTCAGAGGAGGCCTCTCTGATTATGTCCAGTCCCAGGATGCTGCTCCCTGCATCAGCCACGCTGCCACAAAGTGCTCCCCTGTCTGTCCACCACCAGATCCAGCTGCTTCAACAGCAGCTCCAGCAGCAACAGCAGCAGACACAAGTGGCTGTAGCACAGGTGAACCTCTCTCACACATGCAACACTCTTTTTTCCTTTGAAATGATTGATTTATGTTGAATATATGAACCAAAAAAGACTTTAAGGAGTTGTTTGTAACAGACAGTCGGTAAAGAATGTATTTCCTTTCATTTTAACTGTATGAACAGTCATTTCATTTGGATCACTGGCAGGGGAACAAGAGCCAAGTAGTAATAAGTATTAGACCAAAGGGTATATGAATATAAATCTATATGTACCTGTATATCTGACAGTGAAAGAGATGTGTTTGATTTCATCATTTATATTATGAACCAGCTGTTTTTAGTGATATCACAATTCAGATCCCTACCTGTGGGGTGGCGTCATTACCAGAACGAGTGGTACTTGTTGTGGTATATGTTGCCATGGGAACAGTTGCCCTGGCTACTTTTGTTCTTTTCTAAAATTATACAGATGAATTTGAGGTCAGTAGAACAATGAGGGCAGCACTACTGACTCATTCATGTGTGCTCTGCTTCTGTGGCACCTAAAGTCTGTCATGGCAGCAGTTTGTGGAGGCAGTTTTAAGATCAATGAAAAAGCAAAAACCTGAGAAACTTAAGAATAATAATAATTCCGAGGAAAAGAAAACATTTGGATGTATTCTCATGTGCTTTATGGCAGTTGAATGTATGTATACTAATGGTGTTTCAGACATTAGCCACAAGGTAAAAAAAAAATGGTTTACAGTTTGTACATTATCTACGCCTCAGTCACATACTGTAGAAGCATCCACACAAGTACATCAGCCCAGAGTCAACACATAGAAATGTAAATACAACCTGGCATATAAACTGCTCACATATATATAAATAGACAACAGGAAAATCAAGTGTATTTATGTAATCAGCAGGGCATTTTGCACAGAGCTGCTGCAGCAGAGGGAGCAATGCTCGTACCAAAACATGTTCTTTTCTATTTTAGTACCTTTACCTGCAACTGAATGAGAAAAAAATGAATGAAAGACATGCTTGGTTGAATTAGATATTATATTAATGCATCTGCCGGTTTCATTACTGGGTTTGTTAAATCCTTGTAAACTCTGAATGTGCACTTTTGTGAGACAAATGATTGTTTACAAGGCTGACCAAGTGCTATAACAACAGAGAAAATGGTACATTACAAGTGGAAGTACAAGCACATTACATATTTCTTCTTGCACTGTAATAAACTAGACAGTCCAGTCCAGTTAAACACACAGACACTTCAGGTCGGTTTTCTATGGTGTGAATTGTGTACATTTCCTCTTGTCAACACACACAAAGAAAGATTAAAGAAGGAAAATAATCTGCCATCATCCCTGAGCATACAAAATCCAAATCCATTTACTCAAGTGGAGGGTTAGGAATAAAAGCCTTTGGTTAGTAAAGTATGGGCCAGTAAATAATTTTGGTATTCATTGCAGTCACTGGCCGCACCAACTGTGAAAAAGGAACATGTGATCAGTTGGAAACATTCAATGATGATTGACAGAGTGAAAGAGTGAAATACCTGCCTGCAATCCAATCTGGATCTGCCAAAAAAAAAAAAAAAGTTAATACCGAGTGCACCCAGCAGACATCAATCACCCAGCTTGAGTGGCTGCAGTTTGAGAAATGATGGGTGACAGCCGTGGCTCCAGGCTTAGAAGCAGCCTGAACACACACGCGCACACACACATTTTGTCAACCTGCTTTCGAAAGGCCGCACACTGCAATTTCGCAACTCGACATACCCCGACATCTTGCATGCATGCACACTCCTGACCCAAACGTGTCCCACACAGTTAAACACTGAATTCTCACGGCATCCAGAGACAGACACCGTGGTCCTGATGAAACCAGCTGTTCACACTGAACACTGAACCACTGAGCTGTTCCTTTGCCTTGTACCTTGTCTTCAACTGACAGCTCACACATTCAGACTGAGTGTGCTCAGACATAAATGCCATTAATTTTACCTTGATGAAACCAGAGGTCAGTGCCCGCTGGCAGAGACGCTGGTTTAGATTTTAAAACTGCTTTTGGTGGTTCTGTTTGACCTTGGTTCTTTGACTATTTAGCAAGGTTTACCCAGAGGCCCTGACTTGTCTGAGCTGTTGTACCAGTTTCTACACAGCATTTAAATTAGTTTCCACCAAAGTTTATTTATTGCAACTCTGTGTGCTGCTGTTTCCATTGATTTTATCTTTAGGCTGGTAATGGTAGTTCTTGACTACTTGAGTAATTAAACATGGACTGAATTGTTCCTGATTTATTAACCAGTTAAGTCTGTGTTTTATAAAACAAGGTTCAGAGCCTCAAGGGGGTCAACCTTTTGACCAGTGTGAACCAAGTGCTTGTTCTGGGCTGATGCTGGTGACCGGTGAACCTTTAAACAACCGGTTAGCTTTTCCTCAGTCATGAAAGTCGCAGTCGAGTCGGAACAAGTATAGAGGACGACATCGACTCTTAACAAGTGATGCTTCTGGCTTTGTACGCCTACATTGGCATCCAAATATGACTGATCCTCGCACCACTGTTGCTTCGATTTGGTGTCCATATGGAAATATTTTGTTTATTCTCTCATTGATACGTCATCTGTTTTTTAAAAATGGTGGTCAATAGAGGTTTGAGTTGGTCCTTGGTCGGGATAACCCTGCCCAAGCCCCTGATATAATCAGTTCTTGTTGTAGACCAGCAAAGTTGGTGCTAGTTTTCCTGGTCGAAAGTTAGAGAGTAGGCCTCAACCTGTCACACAGATAATGTAAAGGTTTATCAAGAAGGTGCTTTTTATTATTGCTGACTTGATGACAGAGCTATGGACTTGCAAAAGTGACAGTAAGAGTGTTAAGTAGAGCGTAATTGAGGCTGGAGTGAGAACATAGATATCTTTGCTTGATAACTGGCCATAATGAGATATTTGAAGATGTGACTTTGGCCTATTTCTGTTTTCTACATAGTGATTACTTAGTCAAAACAAAAAAGGAAAACAAGATTAATCAAAAATACTTTGCTTCACCGTGTAGTGTTTTGAAGTAACACTTTTTACTTGTAAATGTGTTTCGAGGGTTTCTTTTCTTTTTATTTCTCAAATCAAGTGAATGTATTGCTTAGAATGAATTAAAGCCAAATTATTTAATGAGTGCAATTGACAGCACCTTTTTTTCATTTACTGTGTAACATCCAAGTGCACATGAACATTCAGACTCATTATTGTCTTTATTATATTACATGTCTGTGTGTCTATGTATACACATGCACACATACACTGAAACACACACGCACACACATCGTTTTTCTTGAGGTTATCAGTGATTTTAGGACCACCCAAAGTTAAAGAACAAGTGTTTATGAAGAACGAAACTGCATCTGTATGTGCACAGAAAAACAGAAGCAAATATCTATAGTCCCCCTCTTTCTTTCCCTTACTTCTTTGTACAACTCCCCCTCACGCTAAACTAAACTTGCCTGAGGCTACTTCTAAGCAGTTGTAATGAGGGTTAGCTTGCTCCACCACTGAAGGTCAAACAGTTGAAAGGAACAAGCTAATTAGTTCTGCACATTTTGGGTGAAGACATGGAGGAAGAGAAGGATTACATGGCCGGCATGTCTGTACAGCTTAATTTGTGTGTGTTTTAGTGTTGAGTCGTCCAAACTTTGTTACTCGTTCAAAACAACAAGGCCTTCCCTGGTGTCTTTGCCTTAGTTTGACACCAGAACATTATTGTTCTAGTTTTACTTCTCTGTCTTTTCAAGTGAAACTATTTGTTGGAAATGTCTCACAGGATGAGAATCCGTCTTAGTTACGTAAAAGCCAGTCTTGTTTGTGATTTGATTGTCTGAAACAGCAGGCCCCAACTGATTTTTCACAGTTCTCAGGTTTGAGTGCAGCTCTGCCATGATAATGTCGGTGCCAACGCAACAGCACACAACAGTGATAAACAAAGACTGATTTGTTTTTTTTACTCAATTTTATGAGATTTTCATGAAATCCAAACCTGTTTATGATACAATTTTATGATTTGATTCTTATCATCATTTCCTTTCTGCAATAGACCAGATTCACCAGATTGTCAGATTCGCATGCTGAAATTACTTCTCTATATACAGTAGTCATTTACTTTTTTATTGGCAAATTCAGCGATTCATGTCCAGGATTTAAATTGTCCTCCCACCACCCAGGGATTCTAAGTACTGCATTGTCGGCAACTGGACTTGTTTCAGTTATTTGAAGATATTTCACCTCTCATCTAAGAGGCTTCTTCAGTTCTAACTAACTGAAGAGGCTTTTAAACTCTGTGCGGGAGTGTCCTTACAAATTCCCTCCCCAGACAGCTGAACAACCGTTCACACCTGGGCTCATTTAGCCATACACTAGCAATCCATATCAAATCCGGTTGGTTCAATGACCAACAAGTGACCCTAACAACTCGAAACTCAGAGTTCAAGCGTGTCCTTATTGACTCTATAAGGACATTCCCACACAGAGTTTAAAAGCCTGCAACTCAACCTCTCATCCAAGAAGCCTCTTGGATGAGAGATGAAATATCTTCAAGAAACTGAAACAAGTCCAGTTGCCTACAGTACTGCATTTAAAATAACCATGACCTGGATAACTGAGAACCTTCATCAACACAGGAAACAGGGATTAAACAGTACACACAAGTCATTACAAAACAAGTAAAAATGTGATGTAAATGCCAGTTTTGTTGTGTATAGCTATTTGTCATGCAGAGCAAGCAAAACCTTGGGATCTGTGAACTTTATGGTCGATCGATGATTTCATTATTTTCTGATATTTTTCAGAGTAAATGAATGATAGATTAATCATGATGAAAATCAGCAGATTAATAATTGGAAGTTGAATCTCTTTCTTTAATTTCTGTCTATACTTGGCAGATGTTTTTTTTTTTTAAATCTCACCTTCTGCATGTCAAAGTGATGTTGAATGTTGGCAGTTTTTTTTTGTCAGCCCTGCGTATTATGGCAGAAATAACTTAAAAGGATGAAGTAGTTATCATTTTTATTATCACCCTGTGTGTTGATGAAAGTGCCGGTGACTTAATGGCCAGACCTGGCAACTGGGACAATATTCTTCATGTTAAACCCTGCTGCAGAGCCTGAGCAGAGGTCACAGTGAATGGAGGTAAATTAGCAAGCTGGCCAACGCTAATCAGAGCTCACTCAGGGACGAGTGGAAGTGGAGATATTTAATAAAGTCAGGGGAGTGAGGGAGTTCATCAGCTATCTGTTGCTAGACGAAGTTTGCTCTGCAGAAGCTTCTTTATGAAATTTGACCTCTCTCTGTGTCTGTCTCCTGAGAGCTCAGTTAATGATCTTTCCTTCAGTCCTTCCTTACTTCATTTCCTCCCTTACATTCCTTGCTTACTCCTCCTACTTATGTTTATTGGATACTTCCCCTCTGAACATTTTCTTTTCGTCCTCCTTTTAGTCATGTCTACCCTATTTTCTCCTGTCCTCTTTCCAACAGATCATAATTTTCCTGTGCCGTCACACCTTCTTTCTCTTTTTCTATTTTAATTAATTCCTCTGTCCTTTATTTTCCTTCCTTCCTTTTTTCATGGCTAAAACACATCTTCGTTCCACCCTTCTTTTTGCTTCGGTTTGTCTCTGCACATTCATTATCGCTCCATTCCTTTCTCCCACACTTCTTCTTGGATCTGCTTCTCTCTCAGCTCTTCGAGCACTCTCTCGCCACATGACAAGTGTTAAGTGCATTTCTAATGGCTTCCCCTATCGTTGCACCTGCAAAATGATCATTTCCCCCCCTCACTTTGCTCCCTCCAAAAAGGAGATAAAACCAGAGCAACCAGTGTTGGAGAGTTTTCAAACACTTCCACATGAAAGGGAAGTGATGTGGGCAGGGAATGCAATGATGGTAATCCTGTGTGAAGAGTACATCCTCAGCAGCCAGCCCTGTGGAGTCACAACGCCAACAGTCATAATCCCCTTACACCAAGGGTGGGAGAGTCACTGTTTTTCATTTTTGTGTGAAAGGGAAGTGGTGTCATTTAAACAGCCTTATCTTCCAATTTTTACAAGATTAGGAGGTAATCTACAAGAACCAGATTTTTCTTATTGCTTCATTTTATCTCTTTATGAAGTACCATTTTAGTGATAATGGATCATTTCTGCATTCTGAGGTCTAAAAACAACATAACTTTTAGAATTATGAAGCAGTCTGTTGAGTTATTTTGATCAGGAAATATACAGTTCATGCTCAGATGTAGGTTGAATCACAGTTGTCTTTTAGAGAAGAGAGGGAAGAATATCAGAGAGCTGTTTGAGTTGTGTATGTTTTGTTGAAATCAGTTAAATAAAGATAGCTTTTGCATTGTAAAGAATTGACAAGATTGCAGGAAACTAGCCAACGAAACTGTCAAACCGAAAAGGAGTTGGTAGAATGAAAACTGTCCTCAGGCGCTCTTCTGTTCTGGGGACCGGTTTTGAACAAAGAAAGTAATAAAATGGAAGAGAGATGCTGCTGCCTAATTAGAGCATTAAAGAGTCATTTGAGTTACTTGAGGCTCCTTCAATTTCACAACGCTCAGATAAGAGGGCAGAAAACATTGGCTAGCAGCAGGTTTTTCTACCAAGGGACGACCACAGCGCAACACAAGTGGAGCACCTATTTAATTGGTTCTTTGTCTCGGCCCCACTTTTGGTAAGTGGTTTTAGATCTTCTCTCATAGAGTTTTTATGGGAGTATTGTCATATTATTGTTGGTGAATTGTGGTCTGAAAGGGGATTGTCATGCCGTCTGACAGGATGGTTGACTGTGTCCTGTATTCCCTTTGCATTTAAACTTGTTTCTTATTTATTAAATGTATGTATTTAACCAGTTCTGTCTTGAGATCTCCCCTACATACAGGAACAAAAAAATTGAGGCAAGTCTCTTTTTCATGCAATTGTGTTTCTCTCCAAGATTAAGCCAATTTTCCATCCATCACATATTTTTAATGACTTGATTACATAGTCATTACATGAAAAGGCATATTGTGCATTGGCTCTGAAATTGTGTGATACAGAGAAATTAAATTATGTTTGTCTGGCTACAAAGCTGCCACAGCACTGATGTACACCTCCATAGAAAATTAATTAGATAATGTGGAAAATGAGGTTATAACAGCATCAAAGGAATATATTTCCACACTGAAATTATCCTCCATGCAAATATTTATCGTTCCCTGCAGGACTTTATCAAAATCTTGTTAGTCAGAATACAGCAATGCATTATCGGTACCAGTGCAGTGATATGACAGACCTGTATCTTTCCTTTACCTGCAGACTAGAAATGTTCTGTCTTCTTGCAGAGAAGATGGATCAAACTCAGGCACTTTGTTTTACAATATTATGCGTACATTCTATATTACAATAATTGATATAAGGGCTGTCACTCGATTGATATATTTAAACATCATTATTCACATTATTGTTCTAAATGTACCTTAAGGGACATTTTAAAGTTTTAATTACACGTCAATCAACATGGGAGTGGACAAATATGCGTGCCTTATGCAAATGTGTGTTTATTGTTATTGCAGCAATCCAAAGCAATTATAAAGACTGTTGGTAATAGTCCTCATTTTCAATGATGCCAAGAGCACAAATAAGAAAAACAGAATACGTGCAAAAGTGTGATGACAAACAGAAACAACAAACATTATCACAAAGCGAGTAAACAGAGTGGGTATATAAAAATGACAACAGATAAGTAGCAATATGACAAAACACAAATAAAACAGAAGTGCATAAAAGATAAATGGCAGATAACCATACTGGACAGCATGTAGTTAAAAACAGTTACATTCAAATGCTGAGTAGGCTGTAATCAGAGTCTTAAACTGATCATAGGTATAACTGTATAAAGGTTAAATGTACGTTGTAAAATGTTCAAAGTTAATGGAGCACTGAAACAGAAATATAGAATACAATGATGAGTGGAATAACAGTGACCAGTAATGAATCTGAGCGTGGAGTGATAAACCGAGTCTAGTGGAGACTGAGCCATGTATACAGAACATCACTGTAGTCCAGGACAGATAAAAAGACAGCTTCAGTGATCCGTTTCCTACAGAACATGGGGAAAGTAGTTTTGCTTCTGTATAAATAACCATGTTTTTATTTTAGCTTGCTAACAAGTGTGTTGATATGAAATTTATATGTGAGTTTCTGATCCAACCAGATACTAAAATATTTGTAATCAGAAACCCTTTCAATACTTTTTCTTGTTAGAGTGGTAACATGCAGACCAATTTCTGCAATATCCTTGGCTCTTGGAAATAACATGAATTTGTTTGCACTGAGTACTGAATATGCTGAAAGCACATAACATTCCTGAGTAATACTAACACAATGTAGTGTCCAACTTTACATTTGTAAAGGTTAACTAAGCAATCTTTATCGGTCTGCAAACTGTAGCCACCCATTAGCAAGTTGCCTCTCTGCATCGGCTGTGTGCTCGGCCAGCAAATGGTATTTGAGGCTCGAAGTACTCCAGAAATATTTCCAAGATTGCAAATAACTTTGTTTTTGTGGAGAGAACCCTCTGGCAGGGCTTTAAAGCTGAACTTGCCATTCAAATGACCCTTTTCTTTATCCATTCCTGCTCAGGGAGCGCCTCCTTATTTCCCAAACTACAAGGTGGGCCGAGGGTCATAATAACGTGCGTGCATTTATCATACGTCTAAAAATGTCATATATGAACATCAGAGTATACCACTGATGGGTCTACACTACAGGACCTTAATTGACACCTGGTTAGCATTGTGAAATGGTCGCAGTTTGGTAAGGCAAACACACTTAAACCGCTTTGCTAGGTGGAGGAAAAGATAATGGTTTTGGTAAATAAGCTCCTCCTCTTTATGCCGGCATTGTTGCTCTTTAATAATATGTCAGCTGCCTTCCTTCTATGCTGCCCTCCTCCAATGCTGCCTTCCTCCATGGCTCACTGCTTAACAAACAATAATGAATATAGATCTTCCTAGGCCGCTTGCACAAACATAAAAAATGGCAGTAAACCTTGACCTAGAAAGACAACCTGTTTGATGCCAGTGGAGAACAAAACGCTCAGTTTTGTGAGTTTGGGAGTGAAGAAGAACTTAATAAACTTTGTGAAACGCTATCTAATTCCTAACTATTTAGGCCTTCTTGTTAATTCGGCTGATGTTGATACCAAATGTGAACAGCCACTATCTGTCTTTCCTTGAAGGCGTGGACATACTATATATTTTGTCATTTGTTTAGTAACGCTCAAAACAAAAGCTTCAGGTCTGGCCTCCCAAACAGACAGACAACCAGAAAAAAGTGTATCGATTGAATTAATCTTGTTTTTTAATGTCCTCATTGAATATTGTTTTTTGGGGGGGAATAAAGAGACATTCAGTTCAGATGGAAACATAAGATTGAACATGATATTGGAGACAGACACAGCCACTGCCAGAGAGATCCAGCTTCAGGCTTATCATCCCTTTCATTCATTTTTTTTATTTGTTTTATCTGTAGAAACCACAGAAACTGGTTCTGGTCAATTGCAGTATAAAATCAAATTTAATCTTATGTTGCTGCATCAGAATGAGACGTTTTTGCTGTTTTTGTATATAGACACAACGCCAAAGTCTGACTTTTAAAAGATGACGTTTTTTCCCTGCTTGTTTTTCATTGTTAGCTACTGTGTATTCATGGGGTTGTTCAGTATTCTTTTACCAGACAGTGCAGCTCAGTAAGACATTTAACATGAACGTCATTAGGTCAAATGTGACACTTGCTCCCAAGGCCTCCGTATAAACCGTGCTGGAGTCGCTGATGTGCTATTAGAGTTGTCAGCAGGGCAACATATGTCGAGTCAAGCTGCTCTCCTACACAGCTCAAGATGGGAACCTGTTAGCTGTAAATTACACCACTAAAGTCATCATCAGGGTGTCAGTCTTTACAAATGAGGACTGCAGAGGCAGCCGAACCAAATATGGGATCACCTCTATTAGTTGCTAAGTGAAAGGATAATGGAAGCAGATGACTGTTTTCCTCAGCATTTTGTTTTTCTGTCTTGCGGGAGAGAAGGAAGCTGAAGTGGAGATTATACTGCAGGCCTCGGGATGGAGGCTGCGAATTTTGACTTGTCTCTCTCCGCCTCAGTGGTTCCTTATTAGACTGTGGAGGGACTGATGAGTTTGATGAGAACAGGCATTAAGTTGAAAAAAGAACAGCAGAACGGGGTGAAGCAGTGAGGGAGGAGAGATGTAGGAAACCTGATAGAAGTCTGAATGATCAGCTTGTTTTAAGAACAGAAGCTTTATCAGAGGTTAAAAGGAGAGGTTATTGTCCATAAAAAAATGTTTTTTTATTTTATGTTCAGTTCAATAATATTAGTGTATACTTGAAAGTAAACAATCTATATATTTCGATTTCAATTCTAACCTTAACCCCTAACCCTAACCCTTAATTGTCATTTTCTGTTGAACTGTTCCTTTAATACAGACAGAAAACATAAATAAGCATTGTTGGTTATTCAAAAGTCAAGTTTTTCCGCATACATAGAAATAAAAAAGGATATTAATTTTAGTAGAGATGTCATTATAATGAGGACATCATTAGGCTACATTTTCAGGTTCTCATTAAAACATCAGCAATAAAATGGGGGACAGAGACTGTCCTACATTGTTAGATACAGCACTGATTGACACGTTAAAACCAAGCTGTGAGACACTGAAGGACTTCCTGGAGCATTTTCTGCAGTGTGTCAGAATCCTGATGCAGCCTTGGTATTTTGTTCAAAGACAAGTTTGTTTTGTAGATTGTGATTCAGCCCACAATTCACAAGGCTCTTTAAAATCCACCGCTGCTCATCTCGGTCCTTCACACCAACTCCCTTCATCGAAATATAATGGGCACCTGTTAGCACCCAGTGAAGCTATTTGTATGTTCAAAACAGAATGTGAAATGATTTACTGAGAAGAAGGGGAGGCTGTGACTCAGGAGGTTGGATAGTTCATCCAATAAACATAAGGTCACTCGTTCGATTAACTGGCTCCACTGGCTGCATGTTGAAGTATCCTTGAGCAAGATACTGAACCCCAAATTGCTCCTGATTACCAGGCTGGCAACTTGCATGGCAGTCTCTGCCTTCTGTGTCATTGAATGGGTTAATGTGAATGTTAGTAGACTGGAGGAAGCAGTATAGAAATGAAAGTACATTCAACATTTACATAAAAACGTGAAGAACACTT